>VZRI01002140.1:125743-142783 GCA_013397515.1 Upupa epops | reverse complement strand
ATTTCTCTCTGCCCAGGTCTTGCTGAATGGCAGCACAGTCTGCTTCGGTGTCGGCGATACCACCCAGCTTTGTGTCATCAGCAAACTTGCTGATAGTGCACCCTAATCCCTCATCCAAGTTCATTTTATTAATGATTTATTATAGATTAAAGAGGACTGGTCCCAGTACTGATCCTTAAGGGACTCCACTAGATACAGACCTCCAACTAGACTCTGTTCCATTGACCACTACTCTCTGGCTTCTATCCTGCAGCCAGTTCACAATCCACCTCACTACCCAATCATCCAGTCCACACTGCCTCAGTTTGGCTGCAAGGATGCTATGTGAGACTGTGTCAAATACCTTACTGAAGTCAAGATAGACCATATCCACTGCTCTGCCATCATCTATCCACCTGGTTATGCCCTCAGAAAAAGCTATCAGGTTGGTCAAGCATGACTTCCCCTTGGTGAAGCCATACTGACTGTCCCTAATGACCCTCTTGTCCTTAATGTGCCTAGAGACAGCATCCAGGATAAATTGTTCCATCACCTTTCCTAGGATGGAGGTGATTCGCAGCAGCACAGGCAACCCTGCCTGCACGCACAAGAGTGGCACAGCTCATTACCTCTGCAATAACAAATAAGAGAGGCACAGATCCCTGGCCAAACCTACAATAACAAACAAATGGAACAAGGCAGTAAGGATTTGGTTAGAAAAACAGCACAGGGTGTCCAGTCTTCAAGACTCATGGTACAATGCGTGTTTGGAGCAGCTCAGCCTGCTCACATGGCCAGCATCTTCAAGCTCTGCAGACACTATTTATCTGCTTTCTGCAAGCTGCCAGTCAGCCAGAGCAGGCTGGGTGCTAGGAACTATGGGGAACCCTTTTGGCAAGGGAAGATGTCAAACACAGGAGCCCACTGCTCTGCAGAGGGAGCTGATGGCTGGTATGCACAGAAAACTACCCACTTCTCAGCCCATGCCCACTCAGTGCTTCCTGCAGGGCTGAGAAAGTACCTGGACAGACTCACTCTGCCCTCCTGGGCATGCATGGGTCCCTTCTCAAGAAGCGATATATGACAATGGATGGCTGCAGTGGTGTGTAGTCTGGTGACAACCTGGAAGCCTTGGTGGGATTCCTTTCCTCTGTCCTCTGATGTTTTTTATAGACTAATTTCCTCTAGCAACAAGGCCAAAGCAGTCCCTGTTCAAACACCTGTTCCCTAATTTTATACTAACAAGACAATTTTGACAAACTGAAGGTCAGAGGTCTCTGACACACAAACTCCTGACGAGCTCTGGGCAGTTGGGTGCCAATAGGAGAGGGAAAGGCAGAGCTCAGATAGGCATTCCCTGCAGCCTCTACCTCCTGGCTGGCTCATCCCCATCAACTCACTACCTGTCGTTGCAGCCTGTAACAAATATCCATGTCAGCATCTCCTGCACTCCATGTCAGAAACCCTGCACCCACCTGCTCATCCTCAATCACCATCTAATTTGTTAATCTCCATATGCCACCCCAGGTTGGCTCCTGGCAGGCAGCACTGGCATTGCTGCACCTCTACTCCTGAAGAAACGCTGGCAGGAGCATTGTCCAGTTTTCCCGAACGAGGTTTGCTGGTCACACAGAAGAAAGACATTGCTGGCCAAACCAAAGATGCCCGAGTAGCATGGAGGTGAGACTCAGGCTGTAGCTACTGCCCCAAGGGGGTGCTGACTCTATAGCCAAGGCAGGAGACTGAACTCAGAGCCATCCCATGGCTTAATGTATGGTCTGATGCTGCACTACCCATGGGGGACCCGGGAATGAAAGATAAGCATCGGCAGATGTTCCTGGCACAAGTCAGGCCAGAAGGATCCGGGAGGCAGAAAATATCCACAGCAGAGCACCAAGGTCTTAGCATCTTCTTCCACAGGGAGTTCCTTAGCATGAGCCATTGCCAGTCTCTTCACGCTGCCCTTACAGAAGCGACAAGGAGCAGAAAAATACAAGATACAGTTTCTGGGAAGCTGAAAATTGCTCCTGTCCATTTGCCTGCTGTCTTTGACTGACAATAGGCAGAGCAGCCTTCCTGCATCTGGGCTAAAACCCAGCCTGGGTGTTTCTGTGCTGCAGACATCTTGGACATGTGTGTGGTCCCCACAGGGTGTGTGTGCATGTACACATGTGGGTGCGGGGCATGTGGAAACACCACCTCCCTGCACACTGATGTTTTAGAGAGAGCATGAAGCCTGTTCCAAATGGCCAGGAGGCTTGAATTTTCATAACACATTTCCATCAGTTTCTGGCAGGAAGGTAGGAAAAGTATCTATTGACCACTGCAGCTAATGGTCCGTGCTTGTTACATCCACAGACCACTGCTAGAGGACTTGCTGTCCTGTTCAAGCACCAGAGAAGAGTTCAAACACCCTAAGAACGAGCACACTCAACCTTGCTAAACAGCCCTCTCGATTGTTACCGTCATTATTATTTACAGCATGATCATTGGCATAATGCCTTTAATTGGGAAGGTGTCAGAGAAAGACTTAATAGTTAAACCTCTATCGTAAGCATGACAGCAAATGTCACTGGTGGAGACATTGAGAAGTTCTCCTGTTCTTTCTTTGCCCCACAAGTCAGCCATCTTCGTTCAGAGGTACTCACTGCAAGGTGGAAATGAAGACTTACCCTAGACAATCGCAGTTGCAGGACGCCTTAAGAAACCGTCCCCACCCCTGCTTTTCCAGCAGGTTCCTTGTGATTTTGGGCTTTGTGGCAGCTGTTTTTGGAAGATCCCAGTTTCTGCCCATCACCCAGCACTGTATTTTTCAAACCTAGCTGGGTGATCTCTGATACCCTAGCTTTTGGTGGGGAGGGATAACATTCTGGTGATCAGACACCTAGGCAGCCAACACCAGCAACAGAGATGGGAAATTTTTATGGGAGAGGCTGAAGGAGGGAGGGATTTTTCTGCAGTTCCCATTGATCAGGACCCCGAAGCACTAATCTGAGCCAGATCCAGACACTCCCTTTGAGTTGCACCCGTAACTACAGCTCCCCAGCAAAAAACAACTGCAGACTCCTATCTATAGCAGCCCCATTATCTGCCCAGCCCCGTGCTGGCTTCTTATGTGTTCCCTACTGGACTTTACACACACATGCAAAGGCAAAGACTGCTGGACTGTTGGAAGACTGTCTTTTTCCTTATACCTGCTGGAGGGGTGGCATCTTCCCATTTCTCCTTCCTCTCCCATCCTTTATGGTACTGGTTCTTGCTGGGCAACAAAGCAGTTTCCCTGAACTTTTCCAGACTCCACCCTGTGGCTGGGACAGGAGGAATGTTGGTACTGTCCCTGAAAACAGCTTTTGCTCTTGTAAATCACATTGGCGATGTACCTATTTGTCTTCATACTGAATCTTACTCGTAAAGTCTGTGATCAGGCCTCTGATTGATAAAAAAATCTCATGATGCATTTTCCCCAGCTGCCCTCCTCATTTGCCCCCACTCCAGAGGAGGGGAGGTGCCTGTTCCACATTGAAACCTCCTGGGATGGACAGTCAAGTTCTTCCTCAGTATGGACTTCCACCTGTCACCATGATGGGAAAACAAAAATCCCTCCCTCCCAGTCAGCACACAGGGACCACCACAGGCAGGGAAGGGATCATGCAAGCAGGGAAAAGGTTGCAGAGTGAGGAGGGTCATCTCATTGCCTCGCATTGCATCTCATACCCTTTGGCAGCTGGAGAGCACAACTTGAGCAAAAGCATTCCTGAACTCCCTTGAGGCCACCAGGATCAACCCAAATAGAAAGGAGCTTTCATTGCCCCAATGAAGAACAGCTCGCTTATGTTCCCATCACAGACACAACCCCCTCCCCCCCCTCCACGGTAGTGAACAACCCCCAGTCCCTTGTCATGGTGGAGATGGCTCAGTCACAATGCCTGGGGCCAGGGTCACTGCTGTGAACCACCGCCCTGGTGAAGTCAGGCAATGATCTCAGGCGGCCGCCCAGCCTGAAGCCGTCTGGCACCCACAAGAAGAGAAGCAGCCAGGGCCCAGGATGCAAGCTCTGGTCAGTCCCTTTGCTTGTTCAGGGCGTTGGCTGACAGAGAGCCAGCTGCAATGTGCCTTGGACTTTTGACGAACTTTTGTGCTTTGGTGAGGACTCAACGGCAGGCTGGTGTGGCTGGTCTAGTGGGGACTGTGAGCAAGCATGCGGGTGATGTTCAAGGGTGATGAGAGACTGGGAGGAGACACCACACACTGAGGAGGACAGAAAAACAGCAGCCCTGCTTGGACGGCCATCCCACCTTCCTCAAGCCCCAGCAATATGCAACAGGCTTTTACAATACATCTGTGTTAAATAACACTCATCTGCTGACACAGAAGTGTTGGGTCTTTGCTGGATGGCTCAACTCCATGCCTAAGTCATTGCAGACATGCTGCACTGTCAAAATAGTGCCCAGCCCCATCACTTGATTTCGGCACCAATTTTAAGGTGGTACAACATGTATCTGGAGGCTCCAGTCTCTTCTCCAGTTACTCAGATTGCCTCACTTAAGTTTGCTAAGGTCTGAAGTTAAGAAAGATGTATCCTACCACCTCTTCCGTACAGGCACCCCTGCAGACTGTCATGCAGGTTTTATGGGCAGCAGTGCTGTCTTACAGGCACAGAAGCAGTAGTAGGAAAATCCAGAACCTATTTCTTTCACTTGGAATTAGGTACCTCAACAACTGCTATCAGCAGCAAATCATTTTTGATCGGCAGTGTGGAAGGAAGTCTTTAACACTCAAAGCATTGTGGAGTACCCACAAAAATGCCTACTC
The DNA here is from genome assembly GCA_013397515.1 of Upupa epops. NCBI lineage: Eukaryota > Metazoa > Chordata > Aves > Bucerotiformes > Upupidae > Upupa > Upupa epops. The sequence goes on along the minus strand of VZRI01002140.1, from coordinate 137,992 downwards.
TGCTCCAGCATGCCCAGTCCCCTACCAAAGACATATGATCAGAGTCCAAATAGTTCATGTCCCAAAAGCCAGATGGACTTTCAGAAGAGACCTATATATTAGAATATATCAGATATAGAATCCCAAATCCCTGTGACAGCATGATAAAAGTTGCTGGGACCTTACTCTCTTGGCCCACAGAGACATCTTTAAAGAAAAGTATATATATCAATGAGACCAAGCTCATAGAAGAAATGGAAAAAGCAGACAGAGGGCTGGAAGGACTCAATTTATCTCCATTTAGTTAAGCCAAAGCCCAGCAGGACCAGCTTGGTAACAGCTTGGCAATACCTGAAAAGTTCTGGAGAGCGGGGACAAATGGCAGAAGAATGGGGTATACAATCATAGAATGGTTATGATAGGAAGGGTTTCTACCCTCCTGCATAGGCAGGGACACCTTGACTAGATCAGGCTACTCAGGGCCCCATCCAACCTAGCCTTGAACATTTGCAGGGATAGGAAAGCCACAAGTTCCCTGGGCAACCTGTTCCAGCATCTCACCACCCTCACAGGAAACAACTTTTTCCTCATGTCTAATCTAAATCTTCCCTCTTCAAGTTTGCAACCATTTCCCCTTGTCCTCTCACTACACACTCATGTAAAAAGCCCTGCCCCAGCTTTCTCACAGGTCCCCTTCAGATATTGGAAAGCTCCTATAAGGTCACCTTGGAGCCTTCTTCAGGCTGAACAACCCCAGCTTGCTCAGCTTGTCCTCATAGGCGAGGTGCTCCAGCCCTCTGATCATTTTAGTTGCTCTCCTCTGGACATGTTCCAGGAGCTATATGTCCTACTTATGCTAAGGACTCCAGAACTGAACACAGTACTCCAGGTGGGGTCCCACAGGTGCAGTGTAAAGAACCATCTCCCTTAACCAACTGTCAATGCTTCTTTCGACGCAGCCCAGGGCACGGTTGACTTTCTGGGCTATATTTTTCTAAGTTACTGTTTGAGCTTTGCTGAACTAGCTTGGAAGACCAGTTCTTTCTCAGGAGATGTTTGTCTCAGCAGAAACCTGTGGATGCAGATTCTGCTGCATCAGCCAGGGCTCACCTGCAGAGCGTGAATATCAGGTGCTTGGGTTGCCCCCAGGTTCACACAGGATTCATGGGAAAGGGAGATGATTGTTCTGATGACCTCAATGTCCTCACACAAAGATGGATGGGGGAAAAATCCACTTCAGCATGTGGGAAAGGAGCTCTCAAGGGAACCAGTTCATCTTTTAGTCTGCTTTGGAAGTGCAGGGCATATCTGTAGGCATGGATCTCTGGGTCAGCACCACTTCTCTGCAGTGCCAGGAGGTGCCACACAGATGAAAGAGGTATGGCTATGGGAACCTAAACTGTAAGGAAGGAGCTGCATTGCTGTGTGCCAAATGATACTTTCCTGAGCTTCCTTTACTTGATATAGGCACAAAATTAAAACTCCATAGGAGTAGCTCTTCAGAGCAAGGAGCAATGGAGGTTTACAGATCAGATGCTCTTTGAACTAAGCTCCTTCTCTGCACATTGCTAGCTGTTCGTGCAGTGCATACACAGGATGCACCAAGTTCAGGTGAAGGTCTGGGCCTTCTGTGGTGGGCAGGCAATGTGGCAAGATACTTGGGGTTCCCATTTTGGTGCAAGAGGGAACCCAAAATGTCTGACTAGCAGAAGAGTTGAGAGCCTTTACAGAGGTTCTCCCTCCAATAAGATGATGAACAAACATCCATTCATTACAATTAAATGATGCCGATGTACACCATAGTACAAAACTGCAGGTACTCTGGTTTTAGATAGCAGCTTGTATCAGCCTGTCATTTCCTATACTAAGTTATCTTCCAGGGAACTGAACTGGCAGGTGGAGGAGAAGAAAGTAGTTCAGGATTAGATTTACATCAAGAAGCTCTTGTTGGTCATGCACTGAAGGTATGAAGATAAAATAACATGGAGGCTACAGATGTTCCCCATTCCACATACCAAACTGCAGAAGAAGCTGAGAGCTGAACTAAAGTGACACAGCAAAATCATCTTTCAAAATCATAGTGGCAAAGATACACTTTTCATTCCTTGAAAGGATAAAATCATTCAGTCATTCTTAGTCTTGCATCTTTTGCAACAAAGCCACCCTAGCAACAGATTCCAACAGAGGTAATAAAAGCAGCAAAGAGCCCACTAGGCTACCATGGAACTAAAAGCAGAAAAGAGCAAAGAAAGCAAGCTCACGGAAGAAGGTCGTACGACAGTTTCTGCCCAACTGCCAGTACAGGTGAGGAAAATCTGAAGTGGCCACTGACAAGCACCACATAATTGTTTAGCAGCAGTTGTTCTGTGTAGTTTATTTGTGGCAGAAAGAAAACCCTTTCCATAAAAAATACTTCAAGCTGTTCTGAATGAGAATAGAAGGGTAAGAACTGCTCAATCTGATCACCAGGTTAGAAGGAATAACGGGAAAAAAAATTCTCACTACATTTTACAGAATGAAGATGTGATGGTTTGGATGAGAAGCCTAACAGCATCCATCACCTATCACTACCATGTGAGACAGAAAGGGGAATGGATAGCTTTTTGGGATGGAGGAAGAGCACATAGCTTTGGCTGCCGTAGGGCCTGTCTCCAAAACTCAGGTGAAAGTGGGTGTGACTACACATGAGACGAGAAACCTGTACACAAAAGCAGGTTGCTGTCATGATGCTGATACTGTTTTGATCACTGGAATCCAAATATGACAAAACACAGCAGAGCCAGGTGCTAAGAAGGCCTTAGAAAGAGAACCATAACCACACAGAGTGTTTCTGGTGGCCATCAAAACCTGGGATATCACTATGAACATTGCAGTATTTTGCTCTAAGAATAAGGTACAACTAAGAGGAAACCTCTATATAAAGCAGATGATCCCAAGAAGAGGATGTAGAGATGTAGCCAGTACAGTTTATGCTAAGCCCTCTGGCCTGCTTATGGATGGCCTGATTTTGTGTTCTAGTCAGGACTTTGAATCTGATTCTGCTTTTTACCAAGCAGAAGCTTTTAACAACTTGCCTATTGGAACTGAATTTAGGGGAGGCTGATCCCACTGGTGGCTAGTGGTTTCCAACACAAGATCCATGGTCACTTATGTTCCTGAACTGCAGCGAGTAACTGGAAAAGCCAATCCGTTTGTCTACCCCAGAGAAAGGTGAAGGCACATGTATGAGGTGCTGGATGGGGACTGGTCCAACACCACAGGTACTCCAGGCATGCAGTTGTGATTGAAACTTCCAGCCTAGTCTGGAATAATTTCTAGGCCTTCAGCCTGACTTTCACAACTTTGCCTTAAACCAGATGGAAAAGATCTGTGAGATCATCCATTGTTCATCTCTGTATCAGCACCAGATGACACATCCTCACACGTACCAACCAACCTTGACTTCTACAAACTCCAAGCAATGACATTTCCATCTCTGCCCTGAGGACTTGCTTCTACTTTCTTAATGGCTCCTTCTCTTAGAAGGTCTTTGCCTGGAGTAGGCCTGGCCAGTTTTAATTTCTCAGTCCACCTAAGCAGTACCACAAAAAAGTACCAGAAGTTGGATGTTCACACTCTGACAATACTAATAAGCACAAGCTTGCCCAAGCTTGATCATAACGGATGACTCCTGACCCTCTCTGACACCTCCCTCCCTGCAATGTATCACTGCACACATCAAACAATTCCATTTGGTCCAACACAGCATGAAGATGCTTTTCAGTGTTAAAAGAAATACCATGGGTCCCTTGATAAAGGGTAAAGGGTGCAGATCTCCGTTCTGGTGTCTGAAACTCCAAGAAATGTAAGTCACCACCCTTTGCTACAGGTCTGGAGCCTTTCTAGAACATCAAAAATTTCTGTTGCACTTTGATGTTTTTCCTGAAACCTCAAGCCATTCCTGCTATTACAAAACCAAATAACCAAACACTGAAATGGTTATGAAATAATGTGGTAAAATTTCACCTATTTCTGCTGTTTCTTCAAGAAAGCAGGAATCACAAGTGAAAACAGTGACTGTATGTCACTTTGTGTTCAGACATTATTAAGATGTATTAAGACATACATGTGGCTGGGGCAGCACCATGTCTGCTAGACGTAACATACACTGTCTCTCCCTAATAAAACTTCTTTTCTTTTCCAGCATCTCCTTTAAATTAAAGAGTGAAAGTAATGTTCTATAGCTGTACATCTAATTACTACTAGATTTTCATCATAGTCCAATGCATAACATCTGATTTCTTAAGCATGAATAATGAACAGGTCTTTTGAGTTAATTGTGCTTTGAGGACGATTCCTGTCTGAATTTGAACACAGAATATATTTGTACTGTTTTTCTGGGAAAAGAATTATGACTATTGGCTAACTTTTCCTACAAAGTTACCTTTAAGATACATTCCCTGTCTTGTTTAACTGTATCTGTCAGGATTACCTTCTTGCCTTTAAATAGCAACGAGGCCAGCTATCTCTATCAACATAACAATCATCCTCATCACTGAGCCAGCAGTGTCCATCCAATAAGCAAACAAACCAAACTGCACTAACAGCCCTGGAGGCAGATAGCTGTTAAAAGCTTTCCAATCCTACTGAAACCAATGGTGTCTTTAGCTTTAGCCTCACCATTCTTTGAGGACTGAAGTACATGGTTCCCATGAAGGGGATTAGGTACATGAAAGGGTGTGATGGTCTGGGCCTAGCAAAAAGGTGCTCAACATTTTGCAGGACCAAGCTCTGCCAGGCTTGGAAACGATGTGCCAGTTTGCTGTGGTGGGTACTGACACCCTATTTCCACATTCTGTGTGAAAGAGGCACTACCAAAGTCTCTTTGAACCAGGGAGGTTTGGACCATCCTGCAGGCACAGCTTAATGCAGGTGTGGTCTCCCAGCCCGCGGCTAATGGCAAAAAGACATGAACTGACAGGCACCTCTCACACTTGTGCTGGAAACATCATAGGAGAAGTGATGCCCTAAGACATCTCCTGGAGATCCAACAACATATGCTGAGAAACTGCTTCCCTGACAGTAAATTTGCCCACATCAAAACACTAAGAGACCAAAAATTTCTGCAAACACATTATGCTGGCTTCTGCTGGGATTAACTGTGAGCTGTATGTCCCCTCAGATCACTACCATCAAACAGACACCTCAAAACCAACATTGCCTTGGATACATAGCAGAAGAAATAGAAAATGTCTTGTGGGGGTGAGTGGTAAGAGGATGGAGGATTTTATTCCTTCATCGCCAGATGTAATATGACCTTTCCAGATGGGCAGAGGCATCATGCATGACCCATACCCAGTGATCTCAAATGAGCAGCTCTGTGCTCTGGGTGCACTGGCACAGTTGCCACCCCACACTGTGATCCATGTGCAGCCCTGCACAACAGCCCAGGAAGACTTGGCATGGAAGCTGGCTCTTGCTAAATGGACAACTGGGCCTGGCAGGATCACAACATGCGAGCTAGGGTTCTCTTCCATCCTTGCCAGCAGAGCCTCCTTGTGCTTTTGGCTATGCCTGTCCTGAGGATAAACTGATAATACCTATCTTTTTACCTGTAAAAAATGTCCTTATAGATGTGTAGGTGGTTACTTGCTGACAGTGAGTCCTTCAGGCCAAATTCTTTAGATCATCTTTGACTTCTGTATGTGCAGAGTTTTCAAGTCCTGCTGTTTCCTTCTCTTCAGCACTGGAGATTGTTTCTCCTGCCCTAAGATTGCCACATTTTGGCAAACTCACCATCTTCTCAAAATTCAGCGTTTTTTTCCCATTTTCCTCAAAGCCAGTTTTTACTGCCTGAGCAAAGAGAAGCTTGTAGCCTTCTAGTGCATTTAGTGCCTTCTCCTCTACCAGTGCCACCAAGTGCCACTGCTCCCTGCATGTGTCCATCAGCCCTGGTATGTGGAGAGAGTACTAGCTGTCCTCTGCAAGCCACAACCTATCTGTATTTTCACTGGGCTATCTCACAGGGTATTTAAGTAACACAGACTTATTTCATACAGAAAATACAAACTACCTCAAAGTACACAGGACAAATTTGGATCCACACATCTGTCTGGAAGGAATATCCTGCCTCTATGTCCTCCCTTGTCTCCCCTTGTTCAATATGCTCACCTGTTGCATCTCATTTCTCTACCCTCAGTGGGAGGCTAAGGCAGGCTGATATCTGATCTCTGCAGCAAAATACTGATGTGTCAGTCATAAGCAGAACCACTGCATCTAAGAGAAGTTTGTGTGTGCTGCTGGAAACCAGCCTATCCCCCAAGACAAAAATGTTTTGTGTGTGTCAGCATACACTAAATGTTTGTGTAGGTGTGTGAACACAAGTACATGTGTGTGTACACTCACATGCCTATCTTCCCTGTGCATGCTAATCCTGCTGCTCTGCAGTTTAAGTGCAGGGCAGGTGTGTTTCAGACAAATTCTGCTATTATTTTTGTCTGACCTTTAACTTGCACTACTAAGTACTTGGCAAAAAACCCCAATAAATAGGCAAGACTTGCTGTGCCATGGGCCTTTTTATTTCCCCTGTGATTTAGCACAAGTCAAATGAGCTGCAACTGTTCTCACTCACCCCACTAAGCAGAAGAGGATGAGTCCCAGAGGGGCTGAGGTTCCCGCTCCCTTTCCCAGACTGCTCCCAGGCTTTCCAGTTTAGGTGAAGAATGCTAAGAACCACCACTGCTACAGCAGCTCTCACGGCTGCTCCGACATCTGCAATGCTTTTTGGTCCAGCAGACGTTAGGAGGAAGCAGAGCACCATGCTCCATGTGAGCAGCGCCTGCTGGCTGCTTCTCCTCTTTTCTTTCCTCCCCTCTGCACAGACACATGTGCCAAAGGAAACCAGGGGCTGTCCCAAAGCTGGCACAAAACATACCCGAGCTCTCTTACCCCTCCTTCCAAGCCTGACAGGTCACCCCACAGTCATGTCAAACGTTTCCAGTCACACACACTGTGCTTACAGCACCAATGTGCCAAACCTGCAATGGACATCTGGGCACGGGATGCTGGTACTTAAATATCGACACAAGGAGACACACAGGCTTCCTTCAGCATCCCTCAGGCCTACAGAAGCTCCCATTTAAGGCCAGTCCCTGTTCTCGGCTGCGGTGGTGAAGGCTCTAGAGGGTCGTTCTGCATTTGCCTGGAGTAGGTCCAGACTGACAGCACTGCGTGGCAGCTTGGAAGCCGCTCTATCACTCATGCATGCACGCACGCACACACAGAGCCATGTCTTTTCTCCGGTGAACTCTGCTGGCACCCGGCAGGAATTTCATTTGTATCTACTACTTAATATTCTCCCTCCCTCCTTAGAAACTAGGCTGCTGAAAAATCTTTCCAGCCAAGGCCACTCCTTTCCTGTTTGAACCGCCCCATCCCTCCCTGCCTTGTGCACACACACCACAGAATCCCTGCTTTCTTGCTGGCACCTGATGGATTTCACCCTTTTAAAAAAATATTTTTAATATATTGTTATTGCTGTTGAAACTTCAGATCAAAAGAAAAATGGAGATTTTCCTGTTTCTGATCTGAGGTTTTGCAGGCCTGTTGCTACTAGTTTTTGCCTTGACAGCTTGGGAGCTGCTTGGCACAAAGGACCTGCCGTGCTTGGTACCAGCCAGGTCCCTTCCTGAGCAACACACACTCACATGTCCCAAGCACCCTGCTTGCAGGATCCCTGCTCTAATCCTCACACTCACCCTAGACCTCAGAGTGGCTCTGCCCACCTGCCCTGCTACATCGACATTGCTCCACTCTTGAAGTCTCCCATCCCTGAACAAGGAACAGAAGGGTGCAGGAAGAAGAAACAGGGAGCAGGGAATATTCTGGGGAAGGATAAATGACTGCAAGAACACAAAAAACCTGGGTTCTGCAGCACTCCTCCTCCACCTACTTCAAGCTGACGCAGCAAAGATGATTTTCTTAGGGCTAATTCTGCAACTCCCCCCCCTCCTTTCCCCTCCTGGTTATCGTTGGCTCCTGGTTTCATGAGGAAACCTGCCAAGTCTTGCTCGCTTTCTAGAAAGAGAGCAGGAATGAGAGAGGAGAAGGAAATATTTGACAACCTTTGTTTTTCCACAAGACTTTTTAGGGCAGCAGGCTCCAATTTGTGCCCTCCACACCCCAGCGCTCAGCCTGACCTTGCTGTCTCAGCAGGAGGAAGTCTGGCTCAAGCATGGGGGAGAAAAATGGAAAGATGGGTGTATTTCAAAGGAAACTTAAAACAAAACAAGAGAAAAACCAGAATCCTGCAGCCTGTGCCATAAATGAGGCTTGTTCATTTTTTTACCAGGAGCAGTCAATTACAGCCATAATGTTTGGCTTTTGGTAAAGTATGGTGTCTGGCTATTGTGCCAGGAAGGGCTACAGGGACCATCCTGACAGCACCTTCTACTTAAAAGAAGTACACATCCTTCTACTTAAAACAAGCCTTACCAAAGCCCTTTAATCCCATGCTCGTCTTAGTTTCCAACCTCTCAGAAAACCAGTGGCACACTCTGCCCAGCAGCTTCAGCATTTCTCAGTACCACTGTGCACATCTTATAGATGAGGAAACTGAGGAACAGTACCCAGAAGCATCTTGTCCTCAGGCAAGACATCTGGTGTAGAAGGAAGCCAAGTTCTGCCTTCTTGGCTCGGGCTCTTGCAATACCACTTGCTGCATCTCCACCTCAACTACAAGCAGGAAAGCATGTGCAATTTTAAACCCAGACAGCATGAGAGCAGAAAGAGCTAGAAATGCAGTTTGATCTAGTCCTTGCCGCTGTCACATAGTTTATTTTGCAGAGTGCTGATTCTTTCTTAGTGGTTTGCAGCTCAGGGCCAATTTTGGTCATTGATAGACAGGAGGATCAGGCCAGCCTCTCTAGCACACGGTCCCTCTGCTGCTGGCCAAACTGGCAGAGGCTAGAGAGTTCAAATCAAACTTCATTTCTTTCCTTGCCCCGTTGCTTAGAAACACGCCTATGAAAATATACTTTGTTCTCACACGCCACCAGTTGAATGCCAAGAGAATATTTCCCCCCTCTCCCGTGCTCAGGAATTTCTGATTTATTTTTTATTTCTTATTTGCAAGCACACAAATCTCAAAGGGAGCCTGTTGGTTTCCCAAGGCTTCTTGCAGCAATCTTTCCGCTCCAGGCTTATCTCTTGGCTGCAAAGAAGACCCATAGAAAAGAGGTCCCTGCGGCACTCAGGGAATCCAAACTGGAAGTGCAGATAGTGACAGGGGGCTGGTTTTGCAACAAACCTGCGACCTCTGACCTATTCCTCTCCCTGTTCATTCAACAGATGCTCTCCATCCAAAGAAAACTGAAAGCAGCGATATTACAAGGGCACCTGCTAAAGGACCACTTTCCTTGGGAAGGACCAGGCAGGTGGAGTGGGAGATCTATGCTGGGAGCCAAGCACCAGCACATTTTCAGGTGCCTTCCATATGCACGGGGCACCTTCACCAAGCATACAAAGACCAGCCCAGCTATCACAGCCACTGCTGGTTTTCAGCTCTATGGCTTTGCCTTCCCGACCACGTCACCTGCCCCTGGCCGCGCTCACACACACAGAGTAAATAAACACTGGGATGACATGCTCCACTCTGGGATACTTCACATAGCTTTGCTGCCAGTGGGTCATTGCCTGGCTTCCTGGGCTCCCTGGCAGAAACATAGCTCTTGGCTTGACCCCTCTGCAGGTCCCCTCCTAACCATCACCCATTCCAGCTCTTCTTCAGTAAATCAAGTTCAGCTTTGCTGATTCTGGCTGATATTAAGGGAGTTTGGACATTTGTCATCACTGACGGGAGTTAAGACTCACTAAAGTTTGGTTTTCCTCTGAAGGATGGAGTGGAGCAACACAACCTTCACCTGCAAGCAGCAAAGGGAAAAAATAATAAAAGCATTGAGATTTGTTAGGTGCTAGAAAGGAGAAATGGACTCCCATTGTGTGAGTATACACAGAAGCTTGCCAAAAAGCAAATGACATTTTTGTGACCAAAAAGAAACTTGAGGGATTATTTGTGGAGTTTTTTTTCCCAGTGGCTCCCTAAGTCCACTGGATACGCAAACATCCTCCCCTTCATACTGTGGCAGAAATACAGATATGCTGGTCTACTGGAAAGTGTCCTTGCACAAGCTACAGAATCCTGAAAAGGGACTTATTTGAGCATCTGAGGAGTTGCCTTCTTTCGTGTTTTTGTCACGTGCAAAGTGAAACACTCAGAAGCTTGGCTTAGCACTGGTGCTACCTACCATGCCAGACTTCATGCTAGCTTTTAACCTATTACTGACAACTATCAGTAACACCATTTTGCCATCACAGATTCCCTATCCCTAATGCACCTGTTCTCTTCACCTATCTGGGATAAAACCCCATCCAATCAAGCTGTCCAGCAGCAGGCAGCCAGGAGGACAGGCTGCACTGATCACAAAGAGAAAGGGGGAGGCTAAGAAACACATGCAGGGGTGACTGAAGGCATTTTGGGATGGGGAAAATGGTTGTAAGGAGGTGCTGTGCTCAAGCTGCAGAGGTCAGCTCAGTCCCCACAGCAATTTGGAGGATACAGTGAGAGAAAGGGGTCAAGGAGAGGATGAAGACAGTGATGCAAGAAACGTGTAAAGGATGCAACTGAAGGAGGACTGGGGTGCAGCTGTGACCACTAGGAGGTGGGGGTAAGAAACACTTTCCATTGGGAATGGGATAACCCAGAGGTGATGACAGGAGTGTGTGGGGGTGGAAAGCTGTGAGATTATGCATCATGAGATTTGACCAGGGCATGGATGGAAAGAAGGGTTGGAAAAGCAGTGAGGGTGATGGAAGGGGACCTGCAAAGATAGTGAAGCATCTGAGGGGTGAGCAGTGTGTGTAAGAACAGCTGGAATGACAGAAAACAAGCTGGAGCAGTGGAAATGCAATAGTGGGATGGCAGAGCGGCCAGGGGAAATGGTGATGGTGGAGAAGGTGCCAGAAAAGCAGCCAGGGTCTTGAAAAAGCTGCTGGTGGAGGGGGTGAGGAGAGGAAGTAACCGGGAAATGGCTGGAGAAATGGAAAGGCCGCCAGGGTCTGTGAAAGAGAAAAATCAGGCAGAAAGATGTAAAAGTAGCCAGAAATACGGAAAAGCAGCTGGTGGTAGTGGTGGTGGAGGGAAATGGAAGAGCAGCTGGGAAGGCAGAAAAGCACACAGCGGGGGAGGGGGGGAATTGAATGAGCAGCTGGGGAGGGTGGAGATGGAAAAGCGTGTGGAAGGATGGAAAAGTAGCCGGGACGGCGGAAAAAACAAGCGGGGGCATGGAAGAGCACTTGGAAAGACGGAAAAGCAGCCGGAAGGCCGGAAAAGCACCCGGGGTGGGAAGGTGGGGACAGTGAAAAGCAGTCAGTGGGAGGGAGCAGGAAAGCAAGCGGAAAGATGGAAAAGAGAGGCGGAAAGACGGAAAGGGAATCGGGAAGGCGGAAAGACGGAAAGGGAATCGGGAAGGCGGAAAAGCAAGTGGAGAGGCACAGCAGAGCACCTGGCAAGCGGGATAGTGCAGGCGGGAGGAGGTGGTAGGGTAGAAGGCAAAAAAAAAGCGGGGCGGAAAACCGGCAAGGCGGAAAAAGCCGAGAGAAGGACGGGGCGCGGTGGAGGAGGTGGTGTGTGCGTGTGTTTATCTGTCTGTGTGGGGATTGTCACTCACCGGCCTTGGCTTGCTCGCGGTAGCTCTTCTCGCTGAGGCAGACGGCGGTGCCGTGGAGCAGGGCGTGCAGCGGCTTCTCCTCGCCCTGCCGAGGCAGGCAGCGTAGCCCGCGGGCGCAGCGCTCGGTGTAGACCCCGCAGGGCTGCCCGGCGGGCAGGGCGCAGGTGAGGCAGCAGCCGCAGCCCGGCTCCTTCACCAGCTCGCAGCCCAGCGGTGGCGGCGGGCACAGCGACAGCGCTTTGCCATCGCAAGGCTCGCACTGCACGAAAGAGCCCAAGCAGCGCGACAGACCCGGGCAGGCACCCAGCAGCACCAGAAGCCGCAGCAGCATCGCGACGGCGGGAGATGCTGCGGGTCGGGGAGTGGCCCGGGGAGCAGAGGGTGCTGGTTTTCCGCTTAGCCCCACTCGAGGGCCAAAGAAAAAAAATTCAAAAAGAAAAAGGGGCAGAAAACGCGTTCCCTAGTAGCAGGCACCCCACTCTGGGATTTATTCTCGAGGTGCGATACCTTCCTGCTTTTCTTTTGGAGATGAGGGGGGCGTCTAGCTTTGCTTTTTGTCCTTTTT
>VZRI01002140.1:80276-125282 GCA_013397515.1 Upupa epops | reverse complement strand
CCCAACACTTTTCCCCTGGAGAAGTTTCTAAAGAGACTGAATACTGCAGAACAGGCTGTCTTTTAAATAGACTGCCTCTGGCTGCCTGCCAGCCCCTCGCTGCAATTTGAGATCCCAATGACACCTCAGCTTGACTNAAAAAAAAAAAAGCAAAAGCAAAGCACTTGCAGTTGGGTTTGTACAGCAGCCTGAGCTGCAGGGAGGCTGGGAGGGAGAGGTCAGGTCTGTGAGTATGTGTGTGGGGGGAGGGGGAATAGAGTTAGCAGGCCCTGATTCTGCAGACTGTACCCTGTGCTGGTGGGGTGGGGACCCCTATCTGCTGCCTGGGTAGCTGACGGGCTGGGGACCTTCGTTGGTGGAGAACCAGTGCCCACACCTACCCATTAGCTCCAAAGGTGAGGGTAGGAGGGGAATGACTGCATATGAGTCAAGGAGCCACTCTTACCACCCTGGTTTGAGAAGGAACTTTGTGTATGCACGATGCCCTTCTGCCCCTAGGTGAGGTGTAAAACCGCAGTGAGGCTGTGTCCAGTGTCAGGGTGTACCCCACAAACCCCAAAAAGTGAGGGCTAATGTAGCTGGACAGTGAGCAGGACGGAGGGCTGGGCTGCTTGTAAGAACTGCATTAGAGATCTCTTTGGAAAAGTTGTCTGTTCCTTAGGGCATGCAAGAAAACAAGGGAATTTTGCCATGTGAAGTTCAATTTGCACGTTTTAGCTCATTCTTCTTCTGCCTCTTGCCCTGCACAAAGTGGGGAGGGAGAAGCAAAAAAAAAACCAACCCCAAAAACACTTTCAGTGCTCATCCTCTGTCCTGCATAGGTTGGCCTTTGTTGTCTTCCACCAGTGCATTCAGAACAGTTTAGAGCTCTCCAGGCCACAGTCTGTCACACTTGCTTCCCTCGGTGCTCACTCACGGTTGGGAACGGGGTAGCTGGAAGCATAGGGAAGGGAGTCTCCGAAATTGCCCTGTGCAGCCCCACGGCCTGCCCAGGCAGCTGCTACACCTGGAACAGAATGAGCTGAAGCAGGGAGGAATGGCTGAAGCGAAGGTGTGGGTGGGGAGCAAAAGCCCAGGGCTACCATCAACCAGGGGAATTAAAAGGGATCAACCAGTTCCCAGTGAAGTTTACCTACGATTCAAGTCAGCCCCCCCTTTCACATATGCACACGCTTCTCCAAAGACTCCAAGTTTCTTTTTAGTCAACTCATCTGTGCAGCTGCATTGCGTGTATTTTGCCACTAGAATGCAGCCTTATCTATGGTAAGAGGAGGGATGGTTGCTGGAAAGCATTAACTCCTTCTTCTCCAGAATTTCCATGCCTAAGGCTTTATTTTTTCACCCCTCAGGTGTTTCTTGTTTTGCTGCCTTCCTACCCCATGGGGACTCTGTAGCAAAGATCGGCTCCCTCATGTTCTTCCCCCCGCCCTTCAAAAAGTCACATTTCCAAGTCATGTTTCTAAGCTTTTTTTTATTTTGTCCTTTCTACCAAGAGGTTTTCCAGAAGTTTTTATTTAATACTACATTAATCTCTGCTACATCACAGTAAACTGCAAAAAACCCCCAAACAAACTAAAACAAAAAAAGGCACACTTAAGAAAAGCAACCCCCCTAGGATTTTATCCAGAAGTGTTTTTAAATGATTTCTCCAGTTGACACTACTTTTACAGCACATTAATTGCATCCTGCAGCTGATTTTTATGGCAATCTGCTGCTAGTCTGAATAGGTGCTTTGCAGAAAATAGCACCGGGCAGAGAGCGTGCACTGTTCACCTGGAGATCTGGAAGCACTTTGTGAGAGGGCTTAGGGTAGGAGAGAATTCCACATTTTCTCCTTAGTACCTTAAGAAACAGTGTGCTCAGTATATTAGTACCTGGTACAGAGACGGTGAGAGTACCTAGAAGGGTGGAGGAGAGGTTTCACTCCCACTCCAACCTGTGAGACGCAAAATGGTGAGGCATGTAGAGAACTGCCTCCATCAAGCCAACCTGCAAGCCCTGGCATAGGAGGCTTGGGCATGGCTAGATTGCCACAGGGCAGAGATCCTGTTAGGGATCCCTGGGGAAGCTGCTTTAATTCAAGGCTGTCCAGAAACTTTCTCCTAGGCTTTCAGAGCAGGCCAAAATCCAGGTGGTGCGAAGCTGTCTTGTGGCCACTCTCATTTCAATCCTGTGCTGCACTGAAAGAACACTGAGTGATGAAAGAGCACCCGGAAGCTGAGTCATACACTCAGCCAGAAGAAGGCAAGATTTTAGTTGTGAGACATGCCCTCATGGCAGGTTTTCCTTACCTAGTGAAAGTAGCCTTAGCCATGGGGTTCTTTGGGCTACGTCCTGTACTGAACCATGTTGCCCAACAGTTGGGATGGAGTTGCAGATGGCCACCTGGTGTGTGCTGTCCATTCCATGCTTTTTCACAGGGGCGGTCTTTTTGGCATCCTTTGCTGATACCAAAAAAATCCCTTCTCCCCTGGGAAAGTAAGAGAGCTGGGGCAGTGTGCAGCATACATGAGCTGGAGAACCTACAGCTAACAAAGATCACATTTCTCCTGGCTTGTGATCTTCTGAGGAAGATCACAATCATGTTTTATAAGACGTGCTTTCTTACTTTAGAGGAGTGAACAGAGAGCATTCAGAGGAACCAAGGTTTCTAATTGTGTCTTCTACTACACTGCTGTAAGCTCCGTGTGTTACATATGGCTCAGCTGCCAAAAAATAAATAATTATTTGTAAAGCTGTTACCATTCTTTACATCTTGGATATGTCACGTTTCATTATGATACTCTGTGTAATGTGCAAAAGCACTGACTTTCCTGGGGATGATAAAAAAGATGGGCCATGTGCTTTAATTAGTTTGGGTTTATCTGTGTGCTTTCAACGCGCTTAGAACATCACACAGGTTCAAGCAATCTAGAAAGATTAAGAGTTGAATCACAGATATGAGAGTGAAATTTGGTTTTTCCTCCCTTCAAAATCACTGTCCCATTTGTGGAGATCTGAAACTTGTTAGTAAAGTAATGCTTATACAGGGGAATGTATAATTTTTATTCATGTGCAAGTATCAAAAACCCCCAACAGGTTGTAAAATCAGGTGCCTGAAGCATTGTGATGAAAAAAAAAGTCAGTATTGCATCCTTGGAGGAAAAAATTACAGCTAACAAAAATGGACCTGGTGAGGCAAGTTGGAAATAGAAGTGCAGAAAGGAAAGATGAGCAACAGCAGATGAAGCAGATTTCAACGTGATATCTCACCTTATGTGAAGGTGGGGTTGGCTGTCAGAAATAAAACATGCTTCTTTCACAAATTATTTGTCCTTCCTTTGCACAAATCCGTTTTCTTTCTTGTGATGATAATTCCAACCAGTATTCACACCTTCATGCTGGGAGCCCCTTTCCAGTAGGCTCAGAGAAGTGGTGGGTGTAGTAGAGCTAGCGAGGGCTAGGTGGCATACTGGATACATTGGAGAGTCACCTCCAAGGACTTCCCCATCCAGCAAGGGCTGGGCTAAATGAAATTATCTCTTTGCAAGCACCTTTCTGTGTCATTAAGAAGCAAAGCAACCAATGCTTCCAGTGAAGACAACATCATAGTTTTGCTTTCTAACATGCCTCATGGGGGTATCAATTTTAAACTGCATGTAGAAATGGAGGCTTCCCTTAGCAGATCAGAATCTGGGTGTTCTGTGGGGCCATGTTGGCTCTGTTTCACATTACTGAGGCTTATCTGTCAAGATTTTCAGTGCTGACTAGGGTGTCTCCATCTCTTGGTGGCCCACCTGTGTTAGCCTGCAAGTTGGGTGGATTTTGTAAGCAAGGGACATCAGATCCTGAGCATTGGGAGGTCCACATAAGGACTGAAGCATAAAGGACATACTGGATGTTTAAATGATAGAAGCATAAATGGCTCAGGGGATGAATTCTTCTTGCCTGAGCACAGATGAAATTAGTTTCTTTTGCTAACAGTGAAAAGACAGATGTTTCATTGTGAGCAGACAACAGAGGTTCCCCTTTGCACCTTCCTGGCCAGAGTAGAGAACAGGGTTCATTGCATCGCTCTTGGCTCTTGAAGGACCTGAGAGTGGTCCCCGTGCACTGAGTGAGTGGCCCAGTGCCCCTTCTGGTACATGTGTGTGGCCCAGTAACAAGCAGGTGCTGCATCTCTCCCACCCCTCTGGCTGCATGTGCCATGGGCATGGGTCTGTGCCTGTGTATGGGATTGCGCTTCCCTTGGACATTGGGCAGTTGCAGTCTGGCTCTGGATAGGAGGCTGGCCTGCTTCTGAGATGCTGGGTGACCAGGAATGAGTTGCAAAAGCAACAGTTTTATGTATTCAATAGGGCTGATAAGGCTTCGGGACTGGGTGGGTTTTAAGAGCTGCCTGCAAGGTGGAAATATCACTGTGACTTACTCATTTTCCACCTCCACCTTCCCCCACTCTGTGCTGCCCACATTCTTTTTCTTTGTTATTAATTGTTTTAGATTCAGACAATGCCTCTCCTTTGGCCTCAGGCAGACGTGCTGGCTGAATCACTAAAACCCTTCTAGCACACATCTGCTGAGGCAGCAAAATCCAGTATCTCTTTTTCCCCTTGCTCTTTATTTCTTCAGTATCACAGTCAAAAGGTGACCAGGACACAAAGTAGATCAGGAGTTGGCTGAAAAGGGAAAGTGCATCCAGCTGAAGTGCAGAAGGCACCTGCATCTAATAAAAACAAATGAGAAACACCATCAATAACAAGAAGAAAAAAAAAAAAAGCTGTGTAAATAAAAGGAAGAGTATAAATTCAGATGGTCTCTGGGAAACCTGAATGTTCCAGCTTGCTGTTTTCTAGAGGTATTGTCTAATTATTTACTTTGCAGGGGCAATAAAATGCAGAGAGCTTGCAGTGCCTTTTTGACATAGACTAAGGAGCTTTAGAAACTGCTGTGCAGATGATACAGTGATGATGGGTGGCCCATAAAACACAGTGGATTGTTGCTGTATTAGAAGAGGGGCATCTCCTGGAGTAAGCCTTTGTACTCAGAAAGATGTGTTTTTCTGCCCTTGTAAGGTTTTTTGGGATAATGATTTAGAGTAGAAAATATACTTGGAACTGACCGAGAATTCTTTAACAGTTGTGTTGGCTGTGATGTTGAATGGCATTTACCTCTGTGATCATATGTCTGGCTCTGTGAACCAGCAGTAAGCTGTGCTTTACCTGGAAGAGATGATTCCTGACTGTGACTATCACCTCCCTCTAGGCCTGCTTGCATGCTTGTTCCTGAACCTTTGTTTAGCACTTGAGGAGTTGGCATGAAAAAAACTTCTTGGGCCCTGCTGATTTTATTTTTCCTTTTTCATCTTTCAAACCCTCTGGATTCCTCCTACTCTGTGCATGAGCCAAGGTGGATTTGGACTTTTCATCTCCTTTTACGTTGCCACATGTGTGAATTGTTAGTGCACCCTCATCAAGTGCAAGGTCCTACATCTGAATGGGGGCAATCCCAAGCAGAAATCCATACAGGGTGGTGAATGGATTGAAAGCAGTCCTCAGGAGGACTTGGATGTATTGGTAGAAGAGAAGCTCAATATGAGCTGGCAATGTGCAAGTGCAGCCCAGAAGGCCAACCACATCCTGGAGTACTGTGTCCAGTTCTGGAGGCCCCAGTACAAAAAGAAACTGGTGGAGTGTGACCAGAGGAGAGCACAAGGATGGTGAGAGGGCTGGAGCATCTTCCCTATGAAGACAGGCTGAGAGAATTTGGGCTGTTCAGCCTGGAGAAGGCTCTGAGGGGACCTTTATAGCAGCCTTACAGTACCTGAAGGGGGCCTGCAAGAAAGCTGGAGATGGAATGAGGAATTTATTTTACAAGGGACTCTAGCAACAGGGAAGATGAATGGTTTCAAGCTAAAAGATGGCAGATTTTACATCAGGTCTTAGAAATTCCTCACTCTGAGGGTGGTGAGACACTGGAACAGGTTACCCATAGAGGTTGTGGATGCCCCCTTCCTAGAGGTGTTTAAGGCTAGGTTGGACAGGGCTCTGGGCAACCTGGTCTGGTGAGAGGTGTCCCTGCTCATGGCAGGGGATTTGGAACTAAATGATCTTGGAGGTCCCTTCCAACTTAAGCCATTCTGTGAATCATTATTGCCACTAGGAACATACCAAAACTCTATTCTAAAGTGGAGGGAGGTATCATTTTAATGGAGAGTCATGTGAGCAGGTGTCAGGCTGCACTGCTGATAGGAGTGCATATAGCCAGTTTGGAAGCTCTAGAGTTGAGACCTCTATAATCTGGCTGTGAGAAGCAATCAGAAACTAGGCTGCCTCTTCTTGTGAGGTTCTGCAGGAGTTTCCAGGGGTATCTGAGCTACTCTACAATTTGTGAATGGGAAGAACTGGCTGTTTCTATTTATAGCCCTTTTGATTAGGGAAGGCTCTTGGATCTCCCTTGGATTATCTCACCACAGTTTCCTGCTCGTGACTACCTATGCACAGGTTCCTTCACTACCCACAATGAGCAGAGCTGTTATTCATTCAAAGGACAATTAAGATTCTCACTAATTTAATCTAGGCTGCAGGTAATTTAATTTAATCAGGCTGCAGTGTTTTGAGAAGAAAATATCCTGTCTTCATCCCATCCCAGACACACTCATGAAGCATCATCCCTGAAGACCTGCAGAGCACTGTAAGGTCAGCAATGTGCATAGCATTTTGGGGTCTTGCTGTGACATCAGGGACAACAGGTTCTGTGGTGGGAACACAGGTTCATGCAAGACTGGATCAAGACAGACAAACCAGAGGAGTCCTCAAACACAGTTTGGTTACTTTCCTTTTAGCTGCCAGTAACCGGCCTGGGTGTAGGCTCATCGAAACAATTCCCTGGACTTGTCCTTACCCATGCTCTATAATTATTCATAGTTATTTTCTAATGGCTGTCCTGCCACTTCTGTTCTCTCTGGCTTTCTTCTAAGCAATGAAAACACATCGGTGGCTTTTCTCCAATAACTGTTATTAATGCAATCACCCTTGCCTATGCTCCCCTCCCCTTCTCTAAAGCCTATTAGGCTCCATTGGATTTGTGGCCAAAGTTTGCATCAAATTACTATTTTGGGGTTGCCAAAAGCCAAAAAAAAAAAAAAAAAAAAAAAAAAAAAAAAAAGACAAGCTGAAAGTTTGGAGAAAAGGGGGGGTGGGGTAGAGTGGAGTGTGTGTGTAAAAGGAGAGGGAGAAAGTTATCTTCCCAGGTCACTATTAATTACATTTACAATAATTAAGCTTTTCCGGGTGGTTATGCTGCTGACAAGCAGGAGGATCAGTGCTTGCTGGGGAAACCTGTGTGTATGTTTTGACCTTTGCTCTTCCTTTAGAACAAGTACTTTGTGACTTGCAGCTGCTGCTGGGATACCTCTGTCCCCAGTGGGATGCAGAGGATGCATGTGCAGGGAGGGCAGGTGGTTTCACCCCCTCAATGGCAGGCAGGTCTTGCTTCCTAGCTTGCCTTGCTGATTTGTAACCTCTTTTGAGGCTGAATTTCAGTGCTGTGCTTTGTTAACCAAATCCCTTGACAGTCTGGCATGGTCTGGATGTGGGATGGGGCGGTAACTGTCTAAAGCTGCTACTCAAAGCAAAAAAAGAATTAAGGGGTTGTGTCTTTTGGTTATAGGCTGAGCTGTGCCTCTTTCACATCTTCCAGGAACATGCCCTTGTGTAGATGGGTCTAATGGGTAAACAGGGATTCAGAGAAGCCCCGGTGAGTCAGATCATTCCTGATTTATTTAGAGGAGGAATTATTTAGATGTATTTTAAATTCCCTTCCTATTTACCTTTCACAGAGGTGTTAAAAAGCAGTTAGCTTTCTTCCAACCAACATTTCTTTCTAGTGCTTTTTTCTGAGGTCATTGTCCTCTCTAGTCTCCCACAGAGCTGAGATTTCTGACAAGTCTCTCCCTTGCTCTATGGCCCAGGTTTCATTGCTTGAGATTTCTTGCTTGGAACTCCTTCTCCTATCTTAAGCCAGAGGTGTGGAGACCTAAGCAAAACCTCAGAAGCATTAAAATAGCACATTTTGTCATCGACCCAGTTGTCTGCATTTTCAGAGCTGTCACATTTGAGACCCATCAAAAGATTTGGATCACATGTATTCTCACCTGTAATATGATACAGTTTATGTCTTACACAAAACGCCCTCTCTAAAACTGCACATCACACAGACCACTCAGTGAAGAGCAGAGACACATACTTATGAGTGGGGAAATGTTTTTATGCAACATCCACTTTGTCTCCAGCCTGCAAATCCTAATCCTCGTGGGTAAGCTAAAATAATACTGATGCTTGAACTAAAATTCATAAGTCTCCTGACTGTGACAAATCACAGCATCAACGAGAGATACTAGTCTTATGGCATATTACAGCTTCCCTCAAAATTTAGCTGTCCCCCAGGATCCTAAAGGCAATAATTATTTGTCTGTCTGTCCATCCAAGACCAGCAGCCTTCCTACCTCCCCTTTTCCATCCTCTTCCTGTGCTTTCCAGTTGCTGGCTCCTTTAACAGATGGTCATAGTCATTGCAGAAGAGAGGCATGGGCGATGGTTGCAAGCCAGAGGCATATCTTCCTGGCAATCCTGACAAACAACTTGCAATGGCTGTGGCCCTTTTCATCCCACTTGTGCAGCAGTAGCAACAGTACATAGAGCAAGAGCTGTAGGGACCCACTGCCCGACTGCTGCCCTAAGTCCCTTGCCTCATTGCAGAGGGGAGGCATTTTTGCTCTGTGAACAGAACATTCTTTCCCTTGCACTTTGTTTTTCCCTACAAAGTATCCCAAGTCCTGTTTCTGTCATTCTGGCCCTCCTGGCAGAGCAGATCATTGCTCACAGATGACCCAGAGAGATTCCTTGCCACTCTGATGAATGCCCACAGGATTCATCACTATGGAGTGTTGAGATTCAATATTAAAAGAAATAATTAAAAAATAGTATTAAAACATTTACAAAAAAAAAAGGTGGTTGAAATAAGATCAGATGTGATCCAGGAGGTGCTGAGGGAAAACGGAGTCTGTGCCCAGTACAGAAATAGTGGGGCATTAAACATACAGCCATCTCTTGAGCTTCCAGACTCAGAGCACACATCAAAGACCTGATCTTGGTCCAAACCATCATTTCGCTTCCTTCCTCTCCCCAATCCCANTGAACCAAGCTTTACAACCTGGGGCAGACACACATAACGTTCCCTGAACCCTTCCTGTTTTCCTTTCACAGCAGTGCTGTGGTAGGCTTTGAGAGAGGGAGAGGGAAAGGCAGACACGCTTGTGCCTCATATGGGTGCTAACTCCTCAGAAAATCATTGGGAAGCTTATTGGAGCACATGGGTCTGTCAGCATGAGCCAGCACCCTCATAGGTCTGTGCTGAGAAGTGGTTATGATTGTTTTGCAGCCTGGGGAAACGTAGTGACTCAACATGCTCATGCCAGTGGGTGACATCTTTGTGTTGTGATGCATGTCACGGCATCAGGAATTAATTCAGTATTCGCTCCACACATCAGTCTGACAGGAACTCACCCAGACTGGAGGCATGCTCTGGCTCATGTGATGTCGCGTCTTTGAAGGCATTTCTTGCAATGGTCTCGGGAAAATGCCAGCCAACTGAGTGCTGCTTGGCAAGAGGAGGGTGCAGGGCAAGGAAGCAGAACCTTCCTATGAAAGGAAATTCCAGGAAGGCTTTTCCATAGCAGTTGGTCTCATGTGCTGTTGGGATCCATGGATCTTTGGTCACCATTCCTCTGTCTGGAGAAGCTCTGACTGATGTAAATGATGCCTCAATATATTTGGCCTTTTCTAGGGCAGTTAATTTTTGTGTTTCAGATGAGAGCCTGAGATTGAACTAATGTATGCAAAATAGACAACTGAGTGTAGGGCCTCAAGAGAAATGTGGACCAATTTGATAAGGTAGACTTGGAGGACATAGTGCCAGGAACAGCATGCAATTCACAATGGAATTACAAAGAGTACGGATCGCTGCCTTTTGCACCTAGGAAATCTGCAAGGCCTTCAGTGCTGAAATGTCACATTAGGAAGCAATACAGTAAACAACCATCCTGGCAATGATGTCAACTCTGCTGACATTCATACACCAAGGTGATAGATTATTCCTCAGGACAAGAACTTCATCTGTGAACAAAAGCCTGTGCACAAAGTTAGGCCAAGGGGAAAAAAACCACAAATGCATGCCACCCACTTGTCTTCCTTTTTATGGTCCATTTGCATGCTTTTTCTGGAGTTTTCAGCAGCCTCTTCAATCTTCCTGCAGAAATTCCTCAGGACAGCTGGATCCAACATAAACTTTACTGTAGCAGTTTTCCCAGGTGACTGGCTCCTGTATTCTTCCCTGCTCTAGCTCTGCCTGAAGCTGCAACTTGTTGTCACGGCTTTGCTGCTTTTTTGAGGTCTCCAAGCCTGTGAATAGCTCATTGCCTGATTTCCCATGTTTTCCTTAAAAATCTTGTTGTCTGCCTCTTACAGTCTCATCTTTTCAGAAAACAAGCCAAGTTTTCAGACCTTGTACAATATGGCTTGCTCACTGATGAAACATACTTCAAGTGCAGGGGTGGAAGATGCTGTAAGGGTCACAGTGAGCGTCCTCAAGACCTTCATCTTTCTACTACTTCATCCTCAGCTTTACTAACACAGACTGGTGACTGCTCTATGCCTTCAGTCTTTTCCTCCAAAATGCCTTGCCTTTTGTGCCTTGGACTCTGCTGCTCTTCCAGCCTTGGCAGCCCTTTGAGTGTTGGCCACTCATCTTCCAGGACCAGGCAGGGGCAGAGGGTTGCAGTCAGCCTGATAACAGCTGCAGATTGAACAGCATGTCTTAGGCTCAGTCATGTCAGCCTCCATTCCAGCTGGTGGATGGGCCAGAAAGGCTTCTCTTTTAGCTGAAGGGTAGCTGGAGAGTGGACAAATTCCTTTGGACAAAATTTGGACTTGGGACTTCTGTTCCTGGAGCTGCCTGGAAACAATTTTAACTGAGCATGAAGTATGTGGCTGCTGAGTAGCCGCCCCTGATCTTTTTCCCCTCTACCAAACCTGGTTTCCATAAGTGTTTTGAGGCTAACTCTGAAAAAAGAACAAACTCAACAAAAAAAAGGTAAAAGATTAGTAAAGTGACTACATTTCCTGTACATCAAATGGCTGGAGAAATACAGGTTTCTCAGTTTCTGGGGCACTATAAAATGAAACACAATAGGAAGAGAGAATGAGATTAATGGGAAAAACGTCACAGTCAGACTCTCAGCCAGAGCAGTCACACCAAAAATGATGGGAGGAGGAGTGGAGTGTATAAGCAGGATTTGGCCTTGAATCTGTTAAATGAGGACATTACCAGAGTACCAGATTACACAGCCCAGTTCTCAAACAAATCCTGCTAAAGTAGGAAGGCTTTGTTAGAAGGCTGCAAGGTCAGGAAAGCAAGATTATTGGTTTAGCAGCATTCTGCTGTGCTGGGGACCCCAGGCAATGGCAAGCACAGTTCTGCCTAGTGTTTCACATCTTTCACTTTGTAATTTAAAAACATGTTAAAAGGAGAATGAGATGTTCTCCTCTCTTTCTCTTCAATATTTGCACAGTTGGAGTAATTCTTTCTCTCTGCTTTTAAATTTTTTTTCTCCCTCAGAAAACAAGTGCTTCAATGCCCTTATTTTCTAAATAAACTGAACATGCCCACACAAGTGCACCCACGAATATTAGCAGCCCAGAGCGCATGACCACAACAACGAACCGTTTTGTAACAGTCTTCATGAATATCCTGTTCAGACCAGCCGAGCCCCCTGTTCATAAACAGCTCTATAGTCTCTACTAACCAGCAGCCTTCCAGTAATGATCCATTCTGTTCAGCCCTGTACCCTTTGGTGACCTCCCAATAAAAGACCCCACTATCGCTGTGCAACTTGGCCACAATTAATCACAGTAGCTCAGGGCTTGCAAATTACTTTCACCCTTGCCAGCCATTACTTTCAAGTGACCCTACAATAACAAATCGAGATTCACTGCAGAATAGACAGTTTTGGGTTTGTTTTGCAAATACCTCAAAACAGTTCCCTAAATATATATGTATATATTAACCATTTAAGAAATTAAAACTGATGTACGGAACATTGATCAATGTGAGCACAAAGAAACAGAAATTTGGGGAGAAAGGCAGAAACCACTTGTCATGGATTAATTGTCTGATCAGGAAAAAGAAGGAACACTCAATGTCTGTCTGGAAGATCCAAGTCCTGTGGCACAGCACAGACCATGTCTGTGGGACTTCATTCTGTGTGTGTGCATGTGTATCTGCTAAAATGGGTGATGTCACCTATGTTATGACAGGGCAGGTCTTTTGCCTGTGTGATACTCATCCCAAGGCTTAGAAGATGCCATGACCGCTGTAAGGAGGAGCGTGCTAGCAGTTATGTTGAAACCCTGGGTTCTTTAATTTGCTTGTCCAAGTGCAGTCTTAGCCTCTGGTTTGTTGCTTCCCTTTCTAGAGTGGATTTGCTGGTGGCTAATGCTGTGGCTGAGTCACATTTTCCTATAGCGGGTACTTAATTTCCAGCTCTCTCCTTTATCTGGTTGCCAGCTTTCATGAGAACTGCAGACATGTTACATTTTGGAGGATCCCACAGAGCTGTCAGATTGGGATGAAATGGACCAGTGGGTTGAAAAGCTGTTGCAAAGTCACAGGGTCACTAGAGTGCCCATACCCCTAAGCATGAATATGACTGAGTACTGTTCAGCAGTCACCAGTGTGTGGTGTCTGGTGTCACAGCCTTGTGGTGGCATTTTCACTGTCCTTTGTAAGCCTCTGCCAAAGTCAGAGTCTGGAATTTGTCCTGTTTCACCTTGTTTTAGCACCTGGGGTTGAAATGAATTTTAAAACCAGAGAGAAGCACAAAGGACTGGCACACAGTGGGGTCCTAGCTCTGATCTCTCCAGAGCCACTGACTCACTCTGTGATCTTCGGCGAGGCTGTTGACCTGCCTGTGCTTTCTGCTACACAGCTGGAAAATAGAGAAAAAAAAGAAAGCAATGGGAACTTCACTCAAAGGAGCAGATGTAAAGTTTTTCTAGATGAACAAATCACCCAAGCACTGCCACTCCACCTCCCAATCCTCCTCTCATCTTTGCACCGTATAGTTCAAGCAAGAAGCAGTTTCAAGTGAAAAGTCTGGGGCTGTGTTTTCTTACATGTTCTGGATCCTCCTTTAACTGAGAAAATGTTCAAAGTGAAAACTTGACCTGGCAACAGTTTCTGAATGACCTCTCTTTGGCTGTGAAAACCACTTGAGCTTTGCAGGAGCAATTTTTTATAGTCTTCTCTGGTAGAGAAATAAAAAGATTTTTAATTATTGTTACTATTTTTCTTTAAGACAAAACTCTGTACAGACCATGTCTACCCAAGGTCATATCAGCAGTTCTCACTGTTCCCCACTCATATTGTATCACCCCAAAAAGTAAATCTGGTCCTTGCTCTTTCATAGCAGATACCTCACAGCAGTGGAGAGGGCAGACAGAAGTGCAAGCAGACAGTGTGACATTTCTGCCATTGCAGCCACGTGCAGTAAAGCCTCGTGACTAGGCAATATGGTCTTGTAACATAAAGCTGCTAATTATAATTGCTTAACAGAGGTGTGATGAATGCTACTGCCTTAATCAAAGAAGTGGTAATTCACGGAAACCCTGAGCTATCCTGGACTTCCAATTCCAGGTTCTTCATACCAGAAGCTGTGGCACTGGAGATAAATGCCTCCAATGGATTAACTTCAAGCTGTTAACTCTAAAGTGTCCAAAGACATTATTGGCCAAGATTTGATAAGAACCGCTCTTCAGCTTGGTAGTGATTGTAGGATCAGAAGCCATGGCTGAGTCTCTGGGATCTAACTCGATATTCCTCAAGCACCTTGTGCTAGAAATCCTCTGTTGAATAACTTGCTGCAGAGACTAGCTTGAGGCCTGTAGTTAATGGTATTCCTTAGGGGTCAGTACCAGATCCAGTCCTATTCAACATATTAATCAGTGACCTGATGAGAGGACAGAGTGTACATTAAGCAAATTTGGTTATGACATGAGACTGGGACGAGTGGCAGACACATCAGTTTGCAAAAAAGGCTTCTCTGTGCATAGTAGTGGGTGGGTGTATGTGCAGCCAACATGCCTTACACCTCAGCAAGACCAGCAAGCACTTACAGCACAGGACATTAGGATTTGTATATCTGCACATTCTTATGAAGTTGAGCCTCAGGGGAGAGCTAATTCTGAATGATGTGTTAAAAGAAGCAACATACATGCAATATGGGCTAATCCTAACCTGAAAAAAATGCTGCTTTTTTGTCCTCCTGCTCTGACCCTTGGAAAAGAAACCCTGGCCCCTGACATTAACTTTCCCCATGGCCACAGGGAACTCTTAGCCTCAACTTATTAGCCTTTTACACTAGGCATAATAAACATAGTATGTCCCAGGGCCATTCTCAGAAAGGATTGTGGAGGTGGCTACCACAGTATGGAGGAGGAAAGGGAAGGGAAAGGAATTTAGTTGTGAGCCAAGCTGAGCTGGCAGGCAGACTCTAGAGTACAACCCTGATCTCTTAGTTACAAGGATATATGTATGGCCGGCATTTCCAGAATTGTAAATGAGACATCACATCATCAGGGTTGAGAGACTAACACACTGAGGAAAGGGAGACAGGCCAAGGACATATTACAGTATTATCTTATTCCTTTACACTCTCTTTCAATCACACTGTGTTCACCATCCAACATTTTACACATGATTATGAGCTCTTTGGGAGAAGAAACCATCTTTTAGTTGCATTTGTGCAGCCGCTGAAACAATGAGTTCATGTCCTTGATGAGGATTTCTGCTCACTAGGGATGCTAGTGATGCTGGATGCTCACGGGAAGGGCAAAGGAATTCTCCCCTGCTGAGATGCTACTCAAATCTACAGTCTGTTTGCTCATTCCAACTTGGTGGGAGTTCGGTAATGGCCTCCTAAGGAATACCTGCATGCTGCTTTTGCAACCAGACAGATCATTCCTCTGCCAAAGGTGTTTCCACCTTGGGAGGTGCTCACCAATAGCCTCACCTGCCTAAGAATTGCCTCTGCCACCAGAACATGTTGTGTCTATATGTAACTTAAGTGTGAGGCCTAAGGAATATTGTCAGAGGTCTCTTTTTAAGGCAATTTTTATTAGGTGTTGGATGTCCTAGTTGAGGGTTGTTTTCCCTCTGAAAACCTCATGTAGGAAAGAATCACACCATCAGCTCAGCCCTCCCATGAACCGCCAACAGACTATGTCCACAAGGAGAATGGAGGCGGTGGGATGAGCCACACTAGAGTATGAAGTGTGGCCAGATGTGCTGAGGAGTTTCTGAAGCCTGCTCCTTGCTATGGGTTTGACACATGTGGGGGACTGCTGTAGCTGAGACTCCTGCAGTGTTGGAGCTTGCTGCTGCTTTCAAGTCTTCTCCCTGCTTTCTTGTGTAAGAGTCACTGCTCCATCACTGTGACCTTCATGGCTTTTGGGACACTTGCTTCACTCTCCCCACAAATCCAAGCAAACCTTTCTTTTGCAACATATCCAGTGTCCACACTTGTCTTTATGTTCATCTGAGTGTAGTGCTGTAGCTTTTCCTTCTGCCCACAGTTCACCCCATTGCAATACTCCAGGCTGCCTCAGCCAGAGAAGTTAAAGTGGGTTAAGGAGAGAGGGAAGCAGAGCAAGAAGGCAGAAGCTGTAGTGACCTGAAAAGGCTGTTCAAAGACACTCAGAAAGGGTCAGTTCTCTTTGTGCACCATCTTGGCCCATGCTTTACAGGCACAGGCAGTGATGGAGAAGTGTCTATAGAGAGGCATAAACTGCTCTGAGCTGAAGCTTTCCCATGCAGAGGGGAACAGAGCAGAGCAGTGCATGGATGTTACATAGCTCTGAGAAGTGGGTGATAAAAACTGTTTTGTTATATACTAGTTGAGCTTTTTCACTCCTGGTACTCTGGGACTTGACAGAGCGGGTTAGCTGGTAGAAGAAAAACAGACAGTCCTACTTTAAATCCACTGTCATCATTGTCCTAGGGACAATGTCCTGGAGACTTGTTGGGTCACTTTGCTGTATATTCTGTGTAACCTTGCTGCCAGCTGCAGATAGGGTAAGATACTTGAAAATCCAACAGTATGTTTCACACCACAGCTACAGACCACCTGGTAAATAAAGGCATTCATTAGAACCTCACCCACCAGCCCTTCAGTTCTGCCTGGTAACTTCTTACAAAACCCTCTGAAATCAAAGAGAAAGAAACAAGCAGCCTCTACCCAGGACAAGCCCCAGTGACTGATAAAAAGGAACAATCTCCAATTAGCAGACAGTGCAGAGCCATCTGTCCTTGAGCATAATCCTCTGGATGTGGAGCACGTGAGGAGATGAGAGCCCGGTGTCAGCTTCTTGTAAAACAAATGGCAATGGCAGGGCAGCAGGAAAAACTTCTGGGATGCTTATGGCAGGATGAGGGTAGCCAGTCCCATGTGGGCAACTTCATGTCAGGCACAGCAGGAAAGGAGGTGGGGAAGGAGTTGCTGGGGAATTGTAGGAAATATATCCGTGTGGTCATAACTGTGGCTGGGATATTTACTCAGCTGAGAACTGCAGCAGCTTCACATTTGTTATACAACAGATGACCAGGATGGGAGAGTAAGGAATGGGAAGTTGATTGAAGTTATAGAAGACAGTAACATTCTGGGTTATATCCAAGATGGAGCAGGTGGGGGGTAATCTCCATCTTGAGGCAGCCCTGCAGTTTAGTGCTTCTATTTTCCTTCCCATGGGGAAAGAAAACCCTAGGTGAAGGGGTCTTTAGCTTCTGTTTTGGGCAGAGTTGGATACTTCACCTGCTATATCTAAATCAGACTACATTTTGCAGGGTCTCCTCCTTTAGCAGCATTTCCCCATTGCTGTTCACAGGTTTTTTTTTTGGTTTTCTTGTTGCACAGACCTGAACTGATTTTGTTTTTCCCAGAGGGAGAAATCAGTGCATACTGTTATACTGATGAGGAGGTGAGATTTCCACTGCATCCAGATGTGCCTGGTGGACAGTCGTAGCATGTTATGCTTCTGTCCTGCATTATACCTCAGGTTTTGAACCCAATGGTGCAAAGCAGAACTCCTCAGCAAACATCACACTTGGACAGTGGGATAGAGAGATTTAAGCCTCTAAAGAGACCAAAGGTTGTCACCTCTCTTTAGTATGAGATACCAGCAAGGAAAACGTATTAACTGGTAACTTTACCATTTTAGTAGGTTGTTTGCAGTCTTCTAACTGGCTGTTAGCTCTCATGGTCATGTTGCTCTCCAAGCTGAACTGTATTAATTATTCCAAGAAACCCAGAATCAGCTGCTTTATTGTAAATTAAGCTTGCAACAAGTAATTCATTTCCTATTGCTGTAATTGCTGGTAATAAGCAATATGTGCACCCATCAGAAGGTTTTGGTACAAGAAGCAGCACTCTTGGATGTAGTTGAGGTTGCCCATCAGAGAAGAACCTAGTTCTTGAGACCTGAAGTGCACCTGGATTTTGGTGGTTCCCAAAACCAGCACATGGTAACACAGAAAGATTGGAGCTGACATCTCTCTAGCAAAGACTTTTAAAGGAAACAGGCCACAGCTCCTACCTGAGGCAATTTCAGACAGATTTCTAGCTGTACATGGGTCAACTCCCCCAGATTGTCAGTCATATTTCATACCCCTTCTGATGTCCATTCTTCTGTTGGGTTTCTGTGCTGTGTTTAGGCTTGGTGAGTTACTCTCACAATGTGGGGCTGATTGATTTAGCAGCATGTTTGTGTGGTTTGTAGTTTTTACATTGCAAGATTTGTAAGCTATTATAAACAAAAAGGCCCAGCCAAATCAGCCTGACTGAGCTATCAGCATCTCTAGATGTGTAGGAGACCGCCATTCTTCCTGCATGTTTATTTGTAACATAAGGGGAAACAAGAAAGAATAGCAAAGCTTAGTACCACATAATTTACTGAAGAGTGACAGCTAATTTACATTTTAGCTAAAACATCCAACAGCAAAATGCAATTGCTTTCACAAATGCTCCAGGATTCCTACTACATGATCTCAACACATGGATTTGATGGACAATGAGTTTTGCTGAAGCCCATTACAAATAAGGAAGAAATGTGATGAGGCTCCAAGGAAGTTTTGAGTGTTTGTGCGAGAAGGTTTGTATTACCAAAGAGTCCTGTGAAAAGCATCACCATGTGAGCTCAGTGATTCTCCACTGAAAGGCTTGTCTGTGGCCAGTTAAATGTGTCCATAGTGGGTGCTAAAGATGAACAGGAGAGAGCTGGCTGAGAAGAAGACTCCTGAAGAAAGGTCTGACTCTGAAATGAAGAATCAGGCAATCAGAACAAGGACTGTGCTCATTTTTATTCTGTTCTCACTTCTAAGTGTCTCCACTTAGAAATCATTCACTTGCTAGTTAAAAAGCAAGGGTTTAAAAATTTGTCTTTCCATAATATCCAGAGAAGCTGGCATAGTACTGTCTACTCTATTTTAAAATTCTGTATTTATGAGGACAAAAAACCCTGTCCCAACACAGAGATCTATTTCTGGCATGTTATCAGCCAGCCACGACAGTGGAAATTTCTATATTTCATCATCTACTTTATTTCCCTGCTACAAGAAACAGTCCAAGATGGGAGTGTGGTACGGTCGGACCAGGGGACTCAGTGCCTCTGGTCACCAGTAGCCAGCATGGCACACAACCATTACTCATGGTAGTGTTGATGTTGAAGCTCAAGACCTTGCTGCTGGAAAAGAACCCCACGTCTCATTCCAGAGAGCATCACTCACTCTTTGTTACTGCTATCTACCTAAAAAAAGTCTTCCTATTTCCCTGCCTGTGTTCTTGTGACTGTGAGGGGTGTGCAGCTTTGTGCCACTTCTCCAAAATGGCTGCAGCAGGGGCACAGCCTGCCTTCATTTCCTAGGTCCAAAATTTGAGCCCTACCATGGACAGATAACGGGACCAGCACCTCAGTACTGCTGTCCACACAAGCATTTCAGGTGAGCTGACAAACGCTGCTACTGGCCTACCCTCAGACTGGAAATTCAGATCCAGGCTGTTCTTTCATGTCTCACTCCCCTTCCTTCCCTTTTGAGGATAATACAGACCAAAATCAGGACTCACACACCTTGTGCAGGACCATAGTGTCCTTTAGCTGCCATTCCTGGCGTGAGTTTGTCTGTCCTGGCTGGAGGTGGAGGCACACCCTGTCAAAGACACAATATGACCAACAGGCTGCACCTGGGACCATAACTAGTCACAGTTGGATGCGTTTCTGCTTTCAGACCAGCCTGCTCCAGTCAGCTACATGCATCCTCCAGGCAATTTTAATGTTCCTGGAAAGTCCTCCCAAAAACAATCACATCATCCAGATCAGCTGAGCATGTGGCCTGTGGAACAACTGCCAAAATCAAATCCATGTGCCTTTGAGAGGTGTTAGGGGAATTGCAGAGACCAAAGGCGTCATGTTAAACTCAGAGAGTGAGACACACTGTCTTTGGACAAGATTCTTGATGAGTCTGCCCTTGGCAGAAGCCACTGAGCCCATTTGGAGAAGAGCACTGCTTCGTGGTGTGGGCGAGTGCCTTGGGCAGCTTCACTGGCTGCTTGCTTTTCCTTTTGCCTTTGCTTTTAGTACTCATCTGCTTGGATAAATGTTGGTCACTCAAGCCCAGACTCCTTAGAAGAGCATAAGCTCTGCTGAGACCACCCAACAGAGGGGCTGGGTGTGAGGGAGCCCTTCTCCTGCTGGGTTTGGTTACCACAGCTCATCTTGTCCTTGTTCTGTAATGCAGTGCTGAAAACAATGGAACCTCAATTCCTGCTTTGGATCTTAAAATAATGAATAACAGCATCATCAGCTGAGGCAATCAGGCCGTATTTGGGGAGGATGCACTCTTTCCTTCCAAGAAATGACACCATAGAGCAGCTCAGCCCCTGATGGCAGCCTGAGTGTGAAATCTGTTTGTGACAATGATGTGTTGAGGGCCTTCATCCCCCCTCTGCCTTCCCTCCATACTACACCTGCTGCATTGCCCTTGACGCTTGTGAGAGGGTTTTTTAATAACTGAGAATTTCACCAACCCTTGGGGATATTTTAGTGGATATGTCATTTCTACCTTCTCACAAGCAGCAAAACTAAATGCAGTCTCTCCTAGTTGCTTTACTGAACAGGCTCTTCCTTGCTGGCTCCTGGGGTATGTGCTTGTGTTGTCATTAAAGTCTTAAAACAAATGGATGAAAAACCTGTGACTCAGTGCCTTTGCAAAGAGCTCATTTGACAACAATCTTCTTCTGTTGCTGGTTTGTCAGACTTACAAGCCAAAGGCATGTTAGCAAAGCGGAGAAAGAATAAGATGTCAAATCTTCAGTCCTGTGTCCCCCATTTTGTCTGTCGTCTGTCACCCCCCACCTCCCCCTCCTTCTCTGTCCGATCCCTCAGCCCCTGCCAACCTCCTTTTCCACCTAATATCTGCCAACACAGAGGCTATGCATGCCAGATGGCTGATGGATAGTGGCACCATTGTAAAAATTGGTCAGAGCAGCTCAGACAGCAGCCCTGCTACCCATCACAGTATGGGGCAAGGGCTCAGATGGCTGGTATTCATCTCCAGCCATAAAGTGGGCTCTTCCCTCCAAAGCCCAAAATACCTCATAATGCCAGGTACAGAGTTTTGCAAACTTCTGATTTAATAGGAGTGCAGGGTAGCTTGACATCCTCAGGAACTTCTCATTAATAAAATTAATTATTTTGAGTTTGTTGTTGAAGCGTGTGAGGAAAGGGATGGCTTTGATTTTGTCAGTGCAGACTGTTGAAGTGACATTGAGGTACCCTCAGTAGGACCCTCAGGGCTGTCAGGCCTGACACATTCCTAGCTCTTTTTTTCTTTCCATCTCTTCTGCTCATTTGTGCTTTTTTGGATTGCTTTCAAGGAGGAAGGTTTTTATATGAGTTGAATTTATACCTCAGTGACTCAGCACTGGGCTTAACCAGAAACTTGGTTGCCCTGAGGAAATATTGATGGAAGAAATGATTATGCCTGTGCTTGTGTGTGTTGGCAGGGGGCATCTTCTTCCTCAACCTCAGCTATTCACACACTTTTATTTAGGAAAGCCTGAAGAAAATTTTCGTGCTGTTATGCTCTAGCAAGCTAAACTGTCTCCTTCCTTCCTGCTTGGTGACTTCTCCCAGTGCACTTAAGGAGGTCTTGGAGAACAGTACTCCCAGCTGGTTTGTAATGCTATCAGCTGACTGCTATCTTCTCTTGAATACCTGTCTCATACAGACCATGTGTGGAGAATTAACTCTGAAAAAGAAGGGCTGGAACAGTGGTGCAAGATAGCCAAGTTGCTGAGTGTAACTCTATGACTTCAAAGGTTCCTACACACTGATCAAAGCCACTATACACGAGCGAGCAGTACTGGTGCAAAGGGGTGTGGAGTTGCCCCTGAGGATTCACAGTGACTGAGGTGGGCACTTATGGGGTGGGCGCCAAATGGAGCTGGGGCAGGGCAGGGCAGGGTAGGGCAGGGCAGGTCAGGTCAGAATCATCCCAAGGAGGCAGTTCCTCCTGCAGCACATACTTGGTCTGTCAGATGTGTGGCCAGAAGATGTTACGGAAAGAGAAGAACTTCCAGGGAAAACTGGGTGAGTTTATGGAGAAGAAATCTACTGGGGATGAAT
The DNA here is from genome assembly GCA_013397515.1 of Upupa epops. Taxonomy (NCBI): domain Eukaryota; kingdom Metazoa; phylum Chordata; class Aves; order Bucerotiformes; family Upupidae; genus Upupa; species Upupa epops. Next base: position 103,515 of record VZRI01002140.1, on the reverse strand, counting down.
AAATATGCAGAAACTAAACATGTTTAGGTAGACCTGGGGGACACCACATATATACTTGTCCTGTTCTTACTTTCTCCAGACTACAGGGCTAGACATACGTGTGCTGCTGTCATGTGCTTATACAGTCAACCAGCTCCTTGGCAGCTGCCTTAAGCTGAACATTGCCTGGGATGAGGCATGGCAGGACAGTCTCCATATGAGGTAGAATTAATGAACTCTTAAGCTATGTAGTTTTTAGGAATTTGCCACAGCAAGCTGTGTAGGTCCCAGTTTAGGCAGTGGGGAAAGGCATGTATCTCTAAGAAGTATTTATCCTAGCCTGTCTCTGAGGTGGAGGGTATTCCTGGCTGGAAATGCCTGTTTTTCTTCATTAATTGAATAATCTAGACAGCGCTTAATTTAGGCACCTAATTTATAAATGGCTAAAATTGGTGGGATGAACATCAGTGTAGATAAGAATGAGTCCTTCCAGCATTCATTACATAAATATTCTCCTGTACCACATGAGAAATACTAAAGTTGCTTTCACCATGTGAGTAACAATGAGCACTTGACAAGACTGCAGAGGACCCCAAGGCCTTTGTACTGTATTGTAGACAAAAGAATTACCCATGTAGACTGCTTTCTTCTTTCCCTTGCAACTAACAGAAGAAGAAACAGATTTTTCAAGAATTCTGGTTTAAATGTAAATGTGTTGGTATATTATTTGTAATTACAGAGACTTTTATGAAACAGAGATTTTTAAAGGCAGTTTGCATATGCAAAGAACTCACCACAAACAAGTTTTGTATAACTTCCACAGCATCTATCGGTCCTTCTGAAAACAACTCTCCTTTCTAGTGTGGAAATGTTTCTCATATTAGTGATGGGGATCAATATAGGAGATGGAGCCACTGAGGACTATTAGTTTGCATAATGTAGCACGGGTAGGTAGGACCTATTTATTGGTCTAAAACACCCTTCAGGGAATGGACACAGGCTAGAGCAAATGTCACAGAGACTGAATTATTGTGAAGAAAGAACAGTCTCTGGTATGAAGAAACTAAGGGTCTAAGAATGAAGGTAGGGTGAACTCAGTTGCTAGTCTGGGACTGAAAATTATGGCTGCTGCTTAGCTGTCTACAGAGCCCCACTGTCCACCGGCTGTTCTTCAAACTGGGACCTTGACTCAGCAATATGCCAGAATTGAAATCTTTGTGGTTAATTCAAGAGGTTCCCCAGAAGATGTTATAAGAACAACTTGCATATTTCAAACTAAGCGTATTCTTCAGGAAAGAAATGAAAGTACCTTATTCAAGAGTATGATGAGGGCATTAGAGACTGCAATGTTTTGGTCATAGTTTAATATTCCTCTCTTTTGTATTATTTGTTAGTGATCTGCATCAGAGGGTTCCTCTCTAAGGCTTTTATATGTGGAAATCTTCCAGTGTTTATGCTCTTGATCTTTTTTATTTATGTTGTGTTATTTTGTGAAGAATGGTGATTCAAACCATGTTTGAGGTCTGGGAGTGGTGCAGCGTACATTATGGCATTTTAGTACTTTAAGTCATGTTATTTAGCCTCTTCCTAAGAGTGATGGAGTCTGTTGGTCAGAAGGACATTGATGCTGCAAAGGAATTTGGCACAAGACTCGGGGAACAACTCTCTGAATTTCCCTTTAGAGGCATTCTTTTCTCAGGATACCTCATTTCTGTCTTGCTGAGAAGCCAGTTTGCTTTCACCAAGCTCTGCAGAACTTGTTACAGTTTTTTAGGGATTTGCATACATAATATACAAAACACACCACTATACCTCAGATAGAAGGTGGCTCAGAACAACTTCACTCAAGTATTTCTGGTGTGGAAAGAAGGATGCTCTGTCAATCTCAAATGCAAAAGGGATTTGGGAAGAAGAATGAAATGTCTCTGCAGTCACTCAGACAGAAAACCAGGTTGCTTGTTCTTACTAAATGCAGGCTGGAGTCCTGCAATAAAACAGAATTATGTGGATTTTGCTTAAATTCTCTGTCCTCAAGGTGTCATCAGACAGAAGCACTTAATGAAAAAGAAAGATAAAAGAGTATTTTATCATGTTCACTCCTCCTTCCAGCACCTGACTGTTGTTTGATCATCTCCATTTCAGATTAGGCGAAAGAATTCAAGAAGCCTGATTCTTCCAGTAGGATAGTTGAAAAGTGGAAGAATCTCTCAGGACTTTTTATTCTAGCAGATACGGATGTCCTAAGCTCTAATTTGGAATACACTCTACTCCAGGACAGTCTGGCTTCAGAGAAGTCCATTCATTGCTCTGTGCAGGGTGGAGCAGAGCTCTGGTGGCATGGAGCAGTCACTTGTTTCTGAACTGCACATACGCCTGTATAGACTAATGTGTTGATTCAGGAAAATTAAGTGACGGTGTCTGAGGATCCCTGATAATGTATCATCAGGGACAGAAGACAATGATGCTGAATGTTTTAAATCCAATCAATTTGTATGACTTAAGACAAAAGGCATTGTTCATACTCACACATATCCAATTGGCAAAGCCTACCAATACCCACAGATCAGCCAATATGGTTGTATCGTTTCTCAATCGTTCAAAACATACCAAGAAGAAAATAATTTAACTTATTCTGTTAGCCTGAAAGCACATGATATTTTAAAGTAATTATTAGTATCCTGAACTACTTGCATTGCCCGGGGAAACCCTTGGCTTTTCAATAGAAAAGATGCTAAAGCAGTAACGGGAGACTGGATGTATCAGGTGTTTATGAGTCTCCCGTCTGTAGGCCAGACAGAAACAACTTGTACTGAGTGTTCCGCAGTATCACCAAACCATTTGTAGGACTGTGTGTTTGACCCCAGGTATGTGATGAACTTGGCAAGAAGCAAGAAAAAAATGAGAATGGCAGAGGGGAGAGGGAGAGGTAAAGAAAGGAAGATGGGTGCAAAAGGAAAAGATATAGAGTGAGAAATGTGAACAAGCCTGTTCAAATGTTACAGAACTGACTTCATTACATTTCTTAATCCAAGTCCTTCACTCTAAAAACAGATAAACTTACTTGAGAGATGCGTTTTGTGACTCACTCAGCCTACTCCATTAAAATTCATTTTTTCAGCCGATCTGACCAATTTCTGAGGAGAACTCCAACTGCATGTTTACAAGAGAAAGTATTAGTGCATGGCATAGTCGACTATGGGTCTGGAGGAGTCCAGTTTTTAATGTTGAAGAAAACGAACAGCAAAGTAATTGTTGTGTTCATTTAGAAAATGTTTTTACTTTGGGCAGTGCTGCACTTCTAACCCTCCACAACACTTTCAGCCTGAAACATGCAGGCTCCTTGCTTTCTCTCTTACTCTTTCTTTATTGTTTTCTTCTTTTCTGCTGTCTCCAGCACCTGTCTTTGTAATAAATTAGTGGTCTAGCCGCCTTCGTTTGATCCCAGAGGGAAAGAATTGGAAGGTTACAGCGCGAGGACACCCCCACAGCTAACAGCTATACTCATAAAACATCTTATTATTAAAGCATTTCAGTTTTTATGATTGAAACCAATCCATCACTAGTCAACCATGGCGTCTTAAATACATTTTCATTTCTACTAAAAAGGCTCTGACTGTGACAGTATGTGGTCAATACATTCTCAAGATGCTTCATGATTTTTAAGTGGAAAGGATGTTTACAATGGCTCATGAAATCACTGACAGCTGTAAATACCACACAACAGTCCTCACTCTTTTCTGGGTACTGAAACAATGATTCTGGGTGGGAGACATATGTAGATCCAATGGGTTTTAATTAATTTGGACAGAACTGGCCTGGCTTGAAGTTATACAGTATGAATGTTCAGAATCCCTTCAGATTTCATTTGCTTTCTCGCTTTATCTGTGTGACACAGCTCTACTAAAAAGAGTGGTTATACGGGCAATCAGAGGCTTCCTTTTATTGAACTATATCTTCAGTGCCAACACTAGAGCCTTTTAAAGGCCAGTCCAGGAACAAAGGAATCACTCAACTGTTTTCCAGCCTGTTCTTCCTTATCTTATTTAAAGAATATTTTCCCAATCTCAGCTTTTACACAAAACAGATTTTGTTGTCTTTAAAGGTGAGGAAAAGGGTAAGTGCATCACATTTTAAATGCATGTTTTATATAGGCTTTATTTATATTCATTGGTGTTCATGGAGTTCATTCAGTAGCCAACACTATTTGATAAAGTGTATTAGCAAAACCATAGCTTCCTGTACGAGAGGAAACAGAAGACTGGATGCAGTGATACTGAGCAATGAGAAAGATGAAACATGATGATCAGGTGCTTCAGGACATCAGAGATCTAAGGAGTGTCGAGATTTCCTTCCATATTATAAAGAAGGGAAATTTAGATGTGAATTTCAAAGAAGATAACATCTTAACTTAGCAGATAATCATAGGGGGCTCCTTTAAAGGATGAAGGAGCAAAATATGAAAGAGGTTGTCTGCAAAATGTAAAAAAGTTTTATATAAAAATTGATCCTCTTTGATAATTTTTTTGAAATGTACTTATTAATTTGAAGCCGCTGTTGCTGTTGGCCTCACTGCTGGTCTTCCCACATGTCCAGTGTAGTCTTGGCTTGGCTGTGCATTCCAGCTGAACTGGGAAATGGCAAGAGGTGGGTGGTGTGCATAGGGCAACCAAGAGAAACAGGGATTCTTATCAGCCTTCCAGATCTTCAAAGCACTGCATGAACTGAGGTTGTTGCTTGTGATTGGTTTGGGAGCAAGTCTGAATCATTGCTAGGAGGGTTCCTGCCTGGAACCAAGGAAAGTTGGTGAAATGTGAATGTTGGAAGTGATTATTAATAGGAGAGGAAGAACAGATGGTATCTAATACAAAGAGGGTAAGCAAGACTTGCCTGGACGTGCCTTTTCTTCAGAACTGCTGCTTGTATTGATTGCAACAGCAGAAGAGCTAACTTTTGCTTGAAGACAGTGAACTTTATTTGCTCTTCTTTTGCTGAAGGTCCAAGCTGAGGACTTGTTGCTAGTGGGTGGAGTGGTGAAACTCATATTGCACCTACTATAGCCAAACAGAGTACCACCGTTTCCAGGGCTGTCAGATGAACCTTCTTCACACTACAGACAGCACTGTATAAATGCAACAAAAAAGTAAAAAAAAAAAAAGTGAAATGTGATCTTGCTGGAATGGGACTATATTGAAAAGAACTGTGGTTTGGGTTGTACAGCCTTCACAAGGAGTCAGAACAAATATCCAGACTTCAGTGTGAGACCAACCAGAGTTGCTCAGTCCCTGTGGAGATGAGATGCGGAACTGGAGAACGTAAACAGATGTGGATACGTTTTGATGCCTTTCTGAAAGGACAAGTGACTTTCATGCTGCTATATTTTATAGTTCACTCCATCTCCTTATCAAAAATACAATGGAAAAAGCAATAGTCACTTCATTTTCATTTCTCAATCTGTCTGGAGAGCAAAAGGCACAGTCATATAGCAGATGAGGTAACAGTAGTGCCTAACAACTGTTGGTAAAAACTTGGACAGATTTAGACATGGAAGAAAAAGCAAAGACTCGTCAAGAAAGCAAGAGTCTGAAGGAAATCAATGTGATACACGCTATTTCAAGATGTCAGTCTATCTTCTTATTATTGCAGGCATGTTGGTAAGTACATGAGAAATTCTAGCACAGCCTCACAGAGAATGTGAGCAATGAGTATTCAGCTAACCCTGTATGGATAGAAAGATTCCATAGAAACGAGAAACTATAAAATACAAAATAGGTGGAACATCAGCTTCCAAGTCTTGTCCCTTTTTCTGTTCAGGAGAGAATCATTCCATGAAAAAGGTAAGACAGTATAAGGAGCAGTATAAGGCTTGTATAATCTCAGCGTCCACAGAACTTATTTCTGCGGGTGGACAGAGGACATGCAAACAGCCCAAAGTGTCTCTGCAGCTAAGGGTATTGAAATGGCAAGGCCTTGTTGTTCATGGGTATCTCAACTGACTTCAACTAACCAACATGGCCTGTACAGGCCAGTATTATGGACAGCAATAAACAAGAGGACACTGTGTCTCATCAGTCTCATGGATATAACTTTCTGCTTACAGCTGTATTTGGCAAAGGCCTGTAGGTGGTTATGGACTTTGAGTCAGTGGCTGGGCTTGGATGGGAGCCTTCTGGCTTACAGTCCTGTGCTTAACCATCTAATCTTTCAGCCCAAAGGAAATTGTGGTGTCCCTGTGGGCCCTTGGTAAGACACCACATCTTTGTTTATTGAGTGCTTAGCTTCTGATGGGGATATGTGAAGGTTTTACAGATGGCAGGCAGTGACCCTCTTCGCTTTTTCTACCTGGAAACTGCCAAAGGATGGCAGCAAAGAGGCAGATATTAGAGGGGCACAAGAATAGGAATTCAGGGGGTATGTGCAATTAGAAAGTGCTAGAATGACTTTTTCTGTGAAAGTAAAGCACATCCTCCTGGAAAACAAACTGTCTGGAATACAGTATTTTCTGCAGTTTGATGCTGCTAAAAATGCTGCACTAGCATCTCTGCAACATGATACTCCAAAGCAAGAATACAGTTTGTTATTGTATCTGTGGCCAGTAGAACTTCGTGATGGTAGAGGACACATCCTCATCTATGGCTGAGTGTTTAGTTTCCATGTCCCTTCTGTCCTAAGATGGCAGTCAGCAATAATTACTTCAGTGGTTTCTACTCTGCAATTTGTAACCTCTAGGGATTATACAGAGCTCCACAAATTTGTTCCATGTGAGCCCCTTCTAGCAGGATGATGACTTCTAGTCTCTGCTGAACTTGATTTTGATTCACGTGGGAAAGCTAGAGAAGAAATGCTAGTCCACTGGAGTGGCCAGAGCCAGGCCAGCTTTCTGTAATAAGCCTTGTACATTTGGAAATAATCCTGAGTTGACAGAGAAACAACCATAATGGTAACAAGATTTAATGAACTACCAGATATCAGATTTAGACCAGAGAGGAAAACTAATCACTGATAACAACTGTTATGCACAGGAGTGTTGAGAATATCTCCTAACGACATAAGAAGGTGGGTCTGTGTCCTCTAAATTAGTTGCATATTCCTGTTACCTAAGTGTGCCTTTCTGCCGGACAAGAGAAGCACTTTCTTTTTCTTTTTTTCTTTTCTTGTTTAACAGGGCTCCAGTGCCTGACATAATCTTTACACTTACTGCCCTAGTTCAATCTCTTTTTCTTCCCTGGTGTTTGCATGAACTTGGTGAACCCTCATCACGTGTGGCAGTGTTTATATTTGCACAGGCTGTTCTGTGTGTCTCTGTGTTGCCACCACATCTATATGGCTTGGCAGCAACCCCATGGCTGTGTTTCAGCTGCATATAAATCAGCTTCCCTCCATCCCCCTGTGTTTCCATTTGTCTGCCTTTCCTTATTGCTCTGAAATGTTACAGGGCATGGGGGTTAGCTCATAGCTGAATCCTTCAAACAGATGACACAAAATAAAACCTGAGCTGCTCCTCCACAAACTCAACTCATCAAGGTATGGAGATGTGTGGTGTTTATGTTTTTGAAGGGAGAGGAGGCGACTCAAACCAGGGACTAAGTCCTGCTAAAGTAGCTTCAAGTGTGTTGTTTATCCAAAAAAAGTTGATGCAGAAGCTGTAAGGTCACCTCTGGACTCTGAGGCTAATAATCCCTTAGACTTTCGTTGCACAAAGTTCTCCTATTCCTCGCTCAAATTTCATTAACCTCCACTCCTTACTGGACATGGAGGGAAATTTAGTAACTACAGATGAGGATAAGGTAGAGGTACTTAATGCCTCTTTTGCCTCTGTCTTCAACAACAGGGTATACTGTCTTCAGGATGGCTACTTACCTAAACTGGTAGATGGGGATAGGGTACAGTGTAGTTCCCCTATTATCCAAGAGGTACCAGTTAGAGACCTGCTGATCCCTTTTGATCACCACAGGTCCATGGGATCAGATGGGATTCACCCCAGAGTGATGAGAGAGCTGGTGGATGAGCTTGCTAAACTGCTCTCCATAATTTATCAGAAGTCGTGGATCACAGGTGAGGTCCCGGATGAATGGAAATTGGCGAATGTGACCCCCATTTACAGGAAGGGTCGGAAGGATGATCCAGGTAACTATAGACCTGTTAGCCTCACCTCAGTTCCAGGCAAAGTTATGGAACGGTTAGTGCTGAGTGCTATCATGCAACAACTGCGTGATGGCCAAGAGATTAAGCCCAGTCAACATGGGTTTAGGCGGGGTAGGTCTTGCCTGACTNTGTTCAACATCTTCATTGATGATATTGATGATGGGTTGGAATCCGTCATGAGCAAATTTGCAGATGACACCAAGCTTGGAGCCTGTGTCGATTTGTTGGAGGGTGGGAGGGCCCTGCAGAGGGATTTGGACAGACTGGAGAGATGGGCACACTTTAATAGGACGTGTTTCAACAAGTCTAAGTGTCGGATTCTGCATTTTCGTTGTAAAACCCCAGGCAGAACTATAGGCTGGGAATGGAGATCTTGGAGAGCACTCAGGTAGAAAGAGACTTGGGGGTATTGGTGGACAGTAAACTTAGCATGAGTGAGCAATGTGCCCAGGCAGCTAAGAGGGCTAATGGCATCCTGGCCTGTAACAGGAATGGTGTGGCCAGCAGGGAGAGGGAGGTTATCCTCCCCCTGTATTTGGCACTAGTTAGACTGTACCTGGAGTATTGTGTTCAATTCTGAGCCCCTCAATTTAGGAAGGATGTTGAGGTGCTGGAACAAGTCCAGAGAAGAGCAACTAGATTGGTAAAGGGGCTGGAAGGTAAGCCCTACGAGGAGAGGCTGATGGAGCTGGAAAAGAGGAGGCTCAAGGGTGACCTCTATAACTACCTAAAGGGTGGTTATGGTCAGGCGGGGGTCAGGCTTTTCTCCCTGGCCACTAGAGACAGGACAAGGGGTCACAGTATTAAGCTCCATTGGGGGAGATTTAGACTGGAGGTGGAGGTCACTGTCTCTGGCGGTGTTTGAAGTGCTGAGTGGCATGCTCTAGATGTCAGATGTTTAGGTTTACTTGGTTGGTTTTAGGTTGGACTGGATGATCTTTAAGGTCTTTTCCAGCCTCATCATTACTGTGATACTGTGATTTGTACTCTTTCATTGGTTATCGTGTGTAGTTTTGTTACTTATCTATCAGTAGTTCACTTTCATCGGAGAGAACAGGTGTGGATTTGCAGCACAGATAACTGGAGGTACCTTATTGTCCAGGGAAAAGGATAGCAGGCAGAAATAGTAGAGCTCTGATACTCTCCAAGTACAAAGACATTTCTCCAGAGATCTCCTCCTAGACTGAGTTCTCAGTGCAGCTGGTTGAATTGCTGTAAACTCTGGAAATACATTTCTAGCCTATGCAGTGTTCATGGTTATTTCTTGTCCATGTCTTTTCTCTCAGGGATTGGCTATCCCAGGGGAACAGAAAGTGGAACATGTGGCATTTTGGCCATTTGTACTAACTGGCCAATCCAGTAGAGATGACAAGGACTAAATGGGGAGTCTGTATGCCTTTCAAATATTAGTATTGCCTATTTTGACAAAACTGAGAGACATTGATAAGACAGAATAGATGGGAACGGAACAAGACTCCTTGTCTTGGTGTACTCCAATCAGGTGACTCAAGTCACATCTAAAGAGCGATGGTTTCTTACCATATTTGTATTGATTTGGTATTCTGGTTTCCTTTCAAGCATAACTACTACACGTAAGTGCTCTGAAGGATTTACATGCACCGTCCGGCTCTAGAAGGAAACCTAATCTCAGAAATATTGTAGCCTAAGTGAGAAAAACAGTGGATAAACTTGGATTAGACACCAAACCCACCCAGTTTCTACTTCAGAAAGATGACAATGTATCCTTACCTAGGACAAATTGATTAAAAATAAGCTGTGGCTGTAGGTTCATCTCTCTCCTGTCTTCTCTCAAGTTGGGAGACATTTGATCTTGGTGCTCTAGTTTTGCTTATTTTTCTGACTCCAAATTTGAAATCTTCAGAAGTTATGTAAAGTTGGACCAAATGCTTAATTTTAATGCATTCCGGAGAATGATGGGTAATGCCTGTTTTGCTACATAGATAAATCCTAAGCAACAGAATTTATCCTATTTACTACATCTGTCTAGGAGTGTTTTGCTGGAACGTGGGGGTGGCTGTGATTTAATTTTTGATGAGAATAACTGATTTAGAGATTCAGAAAAGTCAGATATCCCTATGACGTGAATATCCCCTCCTGTTGCACTTCTAGCTAAGAGAATCTCTAGATTGCTTTTCAATAGATTCTATGATTCTATGAATATTGCTGATGTTGCAGCTGCATGTCTGAGTAGATGTCATTAAAAATCAGACTTGCCAGAAATCTTGGACAGTATCTATCCAGAAATCTCATAGAACCAGAGTGGCTATAATCTTCACTAGAATATTTTCATGAAAGTTCCTAGAATGCTAGGAAAAGCATTGACTGACCACAGAAAACAGGTATGAAACAAATGCATGACAGCATTTATTTATTTTTTCTAGGGAAAAGCTGCAAAGGATCCAACAGAGAACTATACTGACACATCTGTATTTACATTTTTTTAATGTCTGTGTTATCCAGTCTGTAAAACTGTGCAAGAACAGAACATGACTGACAGTACAGGGCTAGACCCTTTTGGATTCAGTGTTTAGAGAGTGGAAGATAAGCAATCACGTGTCAAAAGAGTAAAAGCTACACTATAGCCAAGTTGGTGGCTGGGGGAAACATCCCTTGTAGAAGGGATCCAGAGATTGCTACTGAGGTGCTGAGATTGAAGATTTTTGCCAAGTGTGGAAATAAAATTGGTTTGTGCCTCTTAGACTATCTCAGAAGCCTCACTCATGCCTGAAAGCATTAGTCTGTGTGCTGAGCTTTTTTGGCTGGAAACACTTTCACAGCTTTGACTTTTTCATGTTTATGCACTTTATTAAAGCCATGGCCATATTTTACTAGTCTTTTATAGAAAGGCCTCTTAGGTCTAGCAAAGTTCCAGTGTAACAAAAGAGGGTCAGATAGTGAGACATGCAAGAAGGGTGAGACAAGAGAAGGATCTTGAGAGAGGCAAGTAAATACAGAAGGGCAGACTAAGGATAAAGCAGAAATAAGCCCCCATATGGAAGATCTTGGGCGAAGCTGAAGATGAGATTGAGTTATGCCAGATAAAGTATCTTATTTGCACACTTTATCAGACTAAATGAAAATGTACACCTTGATTAACCACCCCCAGATCCTACTGGTCCTGCAGCAGGATGTGATATCCATCCACCATATCAGCTGTCACACCAGAGGCAGCATGCTGGGACCAAGAAACAAGTGGGAGGTGCAATTACAGGGGACAGGGAAGAAAGTGCATTTTCCTTTCTACCCAAACTAGGGGATTCAGTACTACCCACCTTCCAAAACAGGAGACACAATTTCTCTGCATTCAAATACCAGCAGTGATTATCAGTGGTGTTCCTAGCAGGATATGCTGTTGTAGGGATGAATTATACATTAATCTTCTCTGTGCTTAGAGAGGACTTTACTGTGGTACTGTGACTTAGCCCTCTCCTTTAGAGTTTGGCAACTGATATTAGATTCTGCCTCATTTTGAGGTCCTATCGTCCAAGTTTAGAGGAGCAGGATATTTATCTACGACAGTCCTTCTAGTCTGCAGTGACTCAGAAAGTATCCATATTCTTGAGCTTACACTGAGGCTGCTGGTGGGGCATGCGTTCATCCCACGTCAGCAGGAGGTGACCTTGTACCCAGGGAGAGGAACACCAGAGCAGCTCTGTCACTAAAGCCAAACCCTGCAAAACTTCATTAGCTGTCTTAATGGTCTGTAGAGCATTGTGTCTGCCCTGAGCTATTCCCAAGCCCCTAGAATAAATGTAATTGTTTTGCCAAACAACCAAACAACCACCAAAAAAGGAGGCAAATAAACCTGAATGCTATAGCTTGCAACATGTCAAAAATCAGGAGAGATCTGGCATGCAATTTTTGTCCTATGTCCTTCTTACAGCAGGAAATGTTAGATGAAATATTCTGGTCTTCCAGAGAAGTGGGTGATGGGAAGCAGTGCAGCATGAGAAGGTTGCCCCTCCAGCCCCCTCTGGATCCCCAAGCCTTTGGTGCTGGGATCAGCCCATGGAAGGTCACCAGAGGAAAAGTGTGAGACTACCTCTCAGCAAAACCCTTTGGCCTGAATCACTGACATCTTTGATTTAAACAGTAATTTAAAACATGCATGATGGGAAGTCAGGGAAGGGATCCAGGAATACCTGGGGTCCAGCCAACATGGTCTGTCTGCCAGTTTGCTAGTCAGAAGGTAGGTTTGCTAGGAAGGGGCGAGATTGTTGCTTAAACCTGCAATTGCCTCAGCTAAGCCACATGACCCGTATTCAGAAGTGACCAGTGACTGCCTAGTTGTCCCTGCACTGCTCTGCTGAACACCTACAGCTCTGATTTCTTTGCTCAGCTCCTATAATGCTGTATATAGAAGGATCTGGGGAAAATCCTACCATATGCTCACCAGCTGATCAGAAAGCCTTGCTAATGTACGTGCGTGGGTTCCTCTCTGGGACACTAAGCCAATGGTAGGTTTAGTGATGTACCTTGAGGGAGAGAAAATGATGCAGATGCAGAAGAAATCTGGATGAGAAGGCTAAAGGAGCATGCATATGAAGAACATGCATCTCAGGTAGCTCCTTTCCATTCTTCTGTCTCTCCTAGACCATTTGGTTTCTTGAGTGACACTGCTGGTACCTGTCTCTTGCACAGAGAAGATGAAAGACAGCAGGGAAAATCCCTTTCATCTGACATGTCCTAATGCCTGATCTCAAGGAAACCATATATGACCTTATAGGTTTGAACACTACTGCAAAATTAACTCATGCTTACTGCCAGTGGGAGCCAAGATTTAGAAATACTAGTGGCTTCACTTTGGTGAAGGGAGTTCTGATCCAGTTCTGAGAACAGACTCTGTGGTTCTGGTCCACTACAAGTCTCTGGTGACTAATTGCCTGTTGGGGTTAGATGCCAATCAGTTATTCTCACACAATTTATCTTCTTTCCTGACAGGCAATTTCAGATTCTATCCTGATACTGATTGTGTCACTTTTCCTCTCTCTTCTGGGTCAGGTTCAGGTTGGAAACTTGTTTCTTGGAGAGGGCAGACAGAAGAAGAGGTTTCTCTGACTTTGAGTCAGAATCTTTATGATCATGACTCAATGATCATAAATCCTTCAGGGCCTGAAACCTAACAAGGGAATAAAGGAGGAAGCTCTGTCTCTCTTAGATCAAAGGGGAAAAAAAAAGAGTTGAGATATAAAGGAGACAAAACTTGCTGCCGGGAACATGAAAATCAGAGCTCCCATAAAGTTTGCTGAACACTGCCAAAATAAGTTTCTCCACAGCCATCCCATACCTTTGCAATCTGGTGATAGGAACGTTTTTAGATAAGATCAGCACCAGAGAGAGCATGCCTGGCTCTGTTTCTCCCAACAGAGCAATATGGAAACCCAGCACTGGGAAACCGTTTTTCCATGCCAGAAAGGAGGCAGGGAGTTGTGTGCAATCTTTCAGGAGCCTCTGCTCCCATGCATCCTCCAGTTCGCTGAAGCCCTGCCGGGATGACAATGGAGGGATTGATTTATGTGCAGTAAGCCAAATAAATGGATAAAGAAATAAAATAAAATGCACTTTTCCAACCCGGGTCAGCTAAAGGAAGAGAGATACTGAAATAATATTCAGGAGGAAGTAATCTGCAGGTGAGCAGAGTTGGGCATTGGGTGCTGACAGCACTGGTAAACATGATATCTGCTCTCTTGGAGAGAATTTGGGATTGCTGTTTGTGAGACCTGCCACTCACCATCTCCTGTTCATACTAATGAAAGCTCTTTGCTGCGTGAGCTTACGAGGGTCAGACAGCATTGAATGGGTCCAACTCACTTTCCCTAGTGTTTTGGTTCTCATTTTAATGAGTTTATTCCTGAAAGGGTTCAAATTCACTGCAGGAAGAGAACCCCTCGGCTAAATGCAGCCACTCACAGTCATTTTGTGTACTTGCTTGCCCATGCCAGTGGGATCCCAGTTCCCAATGGTTTTGTCAAATGTCCTCTTAAAATGTCAGACTGAACATCCATTTGGCTGAGCAGGCTCTTCTACCTACAGGCAAATTGCTTGGGGAAACAGCGTAAGAAACCTATAGCGCTATCCATTCTCTACCTGGGACTTCCCACCTCATATTTATCAGCTCCTTGAAGAACTTGCTGAGAAGACAGCCCTGTAGACCATTGTGTTTAATGGACACTATCCTTAGTGAATCCACTTTGCTGCTTCTGGTGTCCTCAGCATACAGTGGCAAAGAAACTTCTAATGGAAAATGAATGTGAAAAAATACCACTATGCTTTCAAGCAGCAACTTTGAACTTCCCCCGACTGACCCTCCTGTTTGGGAGCTCGTCTTACACAAACATGCACCATTCCTTCCTCCTTTGTCATGCCCTAGGTTGCCCACACACCTGAAAAAATCTGTAATCCATTATTTGTTCTCATGAATTCTCACCCAATAAAATAAGCAGGGATCTATTAGCTCATCTGCTCCTGGGATTTCAGGAGATAGCTCAGTGCCCATAATTAACTGGGGGCCAAATGCATGACAGCAAATAGGGTCGTCCTTTGCCTGCTCTGCCCAGGAATTCAGCTCCTCTCTATTAAAATACAGATGCCCTTTACCTCTGTGCACCACCAGTAGGAACTAAGCCATCCAAGTTAACAGTTGTTTGTCACATAAATTGCTCAAGTGATGTTTTGACAGAGCTAAGTTTGTCCTTGTCCTGGTACCAGGGTCCCACAGAAAGTAGGACAAGCTCTGGGGATGGAGAAGAGACATGGTCAGAAGATTTCCATATACCAGGTAGTTCAGTTTATTACAATGACTGATAGCACACCACAACAGGAATAAAACTGAAGGTAGCTCTAGTTGCTTTAACAGCTTTCATGGGAGTCACACAGGCTACCTAAGCCTTCAGAGAAAGGAGAAAAATAGTTCTCTACTGTCTGTTCTTATGCCAGTATTTTCCTGTCCTCTTCCAGAGCAGCAGACTTGCTGCTCTTCAATGCCAGTGCAGGGTAGGAGCTAAAACCCAGTATTCTTGCATTCAGGAATGTTCCAGAATATCAAAAAAGCAAAATAATAATAATAATTTAAAAAATCAAACATAAAACTGGAGATAAAAAGTATGAACACCCAGCTTCACCTACCTGTCTCACACTATTACCTTGACCCCTCTCTCTTTGCTAGTATTTCTTCCTCTCATCCTCCAGGGACTGACTACTCTTTCCTCAAATTGTCTAAACAGCTGACATGGAGACATTAAACCAAGAGCAAGTGTTTCCCACCTGTGTGCAGCTGAAAATGGTGCACTCCAGTTTCAGACCTGAAAAAGGGCTGGTAAGCCTGAGGGTGCATCTGGTTTTCTAAATCTTCTAGTTAGTCTAAGCAGACATATTCCGTCTCTTTGAAAATCCCACTTCTAATAAAAATAACTCATTCAACCTCTGAGTGAAACCTCAAAATGTCCAAATTTGCTGGAAGTGGGTTTTTGACCTTTCAATGTGAAAGATGAGCTGGCACATTTCCCTGGGAAACCTTGCTTTCAGGCAAACGGTTTGACAAAGTCAACCTGTNAGAACTGGAGAAGAAAGGATTAGTGAAACAGAGGGATCCCTTCTTGCTTTCATAGTGGAAATGAAACCAACATTAACCTATTTACAGAGGATCTTCATGTGAAGGCTCAGGCCAAGAGCAATTGCCAAACAGTACTGGGGTTAGCTTTTCCAAGCAGCAAAAAGCTATAAATGTGGCCGTAAAGAAGTAAAGTAAGGGAGAGGGAGAGGGAGAGAGAAAGAAAATAAGGTAGATTTAAAAAAAAAAATAATAAAAAGGCAGGTGCTATTTCAGCAGAGCTCCCAAGTCAGCAATTTGCTTTCAAATCTTTCCAGTACCACTGTTTGTTGAGTTACTCTGGACTTGGCTGCAAGGCAGGCCAGAAAGTACATGCACAGGCCATTATTGCTGGGCTGCTCTGAACAGCTTCTAACCATGTTTGGATGCTGTTGCATTCAGAGCCTCCTGGCATGCTCCCAAGGGGGCTTCTTGTTTGCACTGCCACATCTGTTTGAAATTCTGGCACATCTCAGCCTGAGAAATACGGTTTGTGGTGTCATAGCAACTGCTTTTTCTTGGTCTGACAGGCAAGACAAGGTTATGGAGTCCTGGAAATGCTCCTTGCCCATCTGGTTGCAATGGACAGAAAGCTCCTGAGGCTACTGATCATACATACAACCTGTGATCTTCTTTTTTTTTTCTGATTTGCTGTCTCCCACTCTACTGTGCCTTAAATCACCATACTTGTGGCAGTAGTTCAGAAGTCTGGATGAGACCATCAGACCTGCTCTTGAAACTTCAAAGTTGTCCAGCTTAGATATCTGTCACTGAGCTGCAACTTCCCAAACCAAAACCATCTTGGGTGCTAGGAAATCTGGACCGAAAATTGTCTTTCTATTACCATGGTAAGAACATTATGTAAGGAAGACCTGCTGAGCACATCTGTCCTTTCTCCTGAGGAGGGGTGTAAATTGGAAAGTGCGGTATGTGCTTCTACAGCAACCCTTTCTTGGAACTATACAGACAGAGTCACCAAATTTGCCTTTCAGCGTCTTCAGTGCAGTCTGCAGACAAGGAATGATCCCAAAGCTTTGACCAGAAGATAGATGGAGGATTTAGTTGATCACAACCATTGTTAAAGAATCAAAAAATCCTCTAACTTTGGGCTAAGCAGGGTTGCTAATTAGTCATCAGTATAAAATGTTCTTGCTGGGTCTCCTAGCAGAAGCTATGCAAATTGGTCCTTTCTCAGTTGCTCCATGCCTTGTGCCATGTAACTATGACCACAGAGCAGAGGCCAGGCTCTCCTGCCAGCACTCCTGCCTGTGACAGTTATCCTGCAGCATCAGCAGGAATGTAAATGCTTGGCAAAGACAAAGGGAATGAAGCCACCTGAATCTTTTCCCCGGGAAAGGAGCCTGGCAGGAACCACAGGAATGTTCCTCGAAGCAAATGGTACCAGAAAGGAACTGAAAAAGCTGAAAACCTTGACACCAGTACCTTGTTTCAGGCTTGAATGGCTGCAGCAGGGTATGAAAGGAGAGCCAAGCAATGAGAAGTGTCTCTGAATGTCAGTACTGTTGGGATGGGTGGGCGAATTCCCTCAGGGGAAGACTTCCTGAAGAGACCAGCTGCCTAGTGTGACTCCTCCACTCTCCTGCAGGTGTACAAATGATGGCTGAGTGTTAGGGGTTTGAACAGTAGTAGGCTGATCTGAAAGCAGAGCATTTGCTGTGTAACGGACAAGTAGGTCAGAGTCAGGTTATCCCCAAGAAATGGACTGGGCTTGGCAAAGAGTGTTTGCAAGGCTTTTAAAAACTTGTGCTTCCCCAAAAGAAAAGATTTTACAAGTGGGGAAGAACAGCAATGGATCCAATTATAAACACGTGCCAAGGCAAAAAAGAGAGAAAAAAGAAAACAGATTTTTCAAAATGTCTTAAAAATATACAGTGGGAGAATCCAAACTTGTTTGCCATAATGAGGAGGCAATCACAGTGCAAGACAGGTGTCCAGGCCCAGAGGGAAGGCAGGGGAGAGGGCAGCCAGGCAGCAAAGAGAATAATTACAGACTCCATTGAGGGTATCAGCACTTATTTTGGGATATGATTCCAGCTCTGCTATGAGGATTCCATTTGGAGGCATGCCATGGAGGAAACTCTGAGGAAATATTGGCTATCACTAACCACAAGCATGGGAGGAGCTAGTCTTTTCCCAGCACTGACACTGACCTGCAGGGTAAAGCATACCCCAATAAGTCTGTGCCTCAGTTTCCCCACTGAGATTCTCCCCTGATACTAATGCTTCTGATAACTTTGTCAGGCATTCTGAGAGCTCTGTAGGGAAAGCAAATGTAAAATAGGAAAGCAAATATAAAATTAGAAAATACATACTTTTGAATATGCTATAATAGCTAACTGGTGTTCAGATCTTCTGTTATGAAATTCTTTGTTTGAGAGGCACCACTCTGATCTGATCATCCCAAAGACTTTGCAAGCTTCTGTACAGCCAGTCCTAGGTACAAATGTGCTCAGTGAGAACTGACAGTTGTATGAATCTCTTTAAATAATGCCAAAGCTCTCCAAACCATATCCAAATCAAATAATTCTCCAATGACTTGGTACAGCATAGACCCAACAAATTTTACAGCACAGCTTGTTTACTTTCCTTCCTTTTTCCTCTGTTTTCTGTCATGCTTCCCTATCAAAGTGTTTCATAGTAAAATGACAGGTATTTGGGAGTAAGGGCTTTTCACGTTCTGGTGTCCTCTGCTAGGTTATTGCCATAACATACCTCTTAAGCTCACCTGGGGCTTCTGTAGTTCTTCCTCCTTCTACCAAGGGCTTTGAAGAAATTGTGAGTGAACTCCAGACTACTTATGTTGGTTTGTGTCTATGACAACCCAATGTACTGGCAAGTCTGCTGCTGAGAGAGGTGGTCACAGCTCTGCACTTGAGGTGGTTTACACAGGTTCTGGAGTAAGTCTTCCACATGAAGAAAATGAAACAAAATGTTAGCTGTTCTGCAAACAAATATAGCAGTAGCTGTGAGAAGAGTTAGAAATGGGTAAGTGTTGACTGAGGCCTCACAGACAGCATGAGACAGAGAAAATCTCATGCATTGAAGACGTGAATGCACAGGAAGTAGAGGAAGATGATTTTGCATAGAAAATAAGACCTGCACATTCCTTGGCTGGATGCAATAAAGGACTTAGCCAACTTCATGTGGAGGTTGTCATCCAAACTTGTCTCTCCAGCCACATTTAAGAAGAGGCAATGGGCATTTTTCAGATACAATTAATCTCTGTGAAGGTAGACAGTTACTTTTGGATATGGTCATCCATGCCTGTGTTTCTAGTGACTCTACTGATTAC
Organism: Upupa epops; assembly: GCA_013397515.1. Lineage (NCBI taxonomy): Eukaryota > Metazoa > Chordata > Aves > Bucerotiformes > Upupidae > Upupa > Upupa epops. Next base: position 84,472 of record VZRI01002140.1, on the reverse strand, counting down.
ATCCCAATGGGCTTTAGATAATGTTTAATCTGATTGACATGAGGTTGTCAGCATCAGGTCGGATGAGTCCTATCCAAATTCTGTCAGTCCTTTGCTGTGAGCCTGTGCCATCCCCCCACTGGCTAGGACTGCAGTTTAGGCCAGAACTGTGATGGAGATGCATGATTCCCTGCATTGTGATTAGGGCATAGAAGAAGTAAGGAAGGAGGGAGAGGAGCATGTCCAAAAAATCAGAAATATTTATTTTCTCAAGCATTGCACAAGAATGAATCCCTGGCCTTCCCTACTGCCATATTTCCCCCGCTATTTTTCAGCTTGAACTGGAGGTTTGCATCAGTTGTTATTTGATTCACTTTCTTGTCTTGGATTATACAGTAATATCAGGTATGGGAAGACATGTATGTACATCACTAAGCAATGTGGTCTTGAACACTAACGAGTTCTTCTTTCTGCTGCTTCTCTCATCATGTCTAGTGGTGTTAAACTTGAGAACGTCTAAAAATGAAGATAACTCCCAATTTCTATTGATCATCCACAAAGCTGTGGCATAGGATTTTGTTTTTTAGTGGAACTTTGCTGAACACTAGAGGCATTAGTGTATTCAGTTAAAAGGTCTAATAGTTAAAGAAGATTATGGAAGAGATGGGAATTAACAGAAATATGCTTGTCTAAGAGTTGTGAGAGCACAAATTTATGGAGATGGACATCTATATGCTCTCTCTGTTTCACCAGGTTCCATAACCATATGGCATTCATTAGGAAGCCCTAAAACCAAGTGTTTGAGACTGCCTTCCCTTCTTCACTGAACCTTGAAACAGTTAACAGCACTCTATATCTTGCAGAAACAATTCCCAGACGTTGAAGCATTTCCATTGCAAAATACAGCTTGGGATTCTGGACTCGGATATTTGTTTGGACGATGTAGACAAAATGAAAGTGTAGCAAACTCATACCAGATTGGATCCACTTCAGAAGCTGCCAAACAGCTGCCAGTACTATCAGGTCAGAAAAGCTTGCCAGCCTGTTCCCTGGGGCAGGGGGTAGGTTTTAATGGGGGAACCTGGGATCTCAAGATGAACTGTGCAGCTAGCCAGAAACAGAATATGCTGTCTACTGCATTTTCCCACCCACAAGTATATAAACATGCTCTCCCACCCCCTGCTTCCAGGCTAAATGCAGCTGATCTAGAGCACATACACAGCAAAACGCCACTGAGCAATTAGCAGTTGCTGCAGCATCACTTCAGACAAAAGAAAATATGCAAGTTAGGGATCGAAGAAAAAAAAGAACAGAGAGAAAGAAAAGTTTGTGGGATGCCATGTAGTTCAGTGCCCCACTAAAGGACAATTAACTTGTGACCCAGTTCTTAACCTCTGGGTCACCCCTTTTGGCCCCACTGTGTTTAGAAACATCGGAGAGTAAGTGGAAGCTGCTGCTTGGTAGTCTAGGAAGAATAAATGTCTAGGAAGAATGACTAGCCTAGGTGAATAGGCTTACTACCTCCCTAAGCCAGTAAGGTAGATATTAGCTGTAAATGTAAACTTTTTGAAAGTATGTGAGATGTCCAGGGAGCTTGTGTTATTCATCTATAGGATGGGACTTTTCTCTCACTTCTGTCTTTATGAAAGAAAAAAAGAAAAGAAAGAGATCAAGATCTGTAGCTCAGACACGTTGGCACATTTCACCAGCTTGAAACAAGTTAAAAAGAAAGGAGAAAACAAACAATTTGAATGGGATGCTACGTTCAAAACCCTGTACAAAAAAAACCCAAAACCCCAAACCAAAACAGAAAACCAGAAGGAGAGGATCTTTATTTGCTGGATTTGGATCTGAAAAGATTTTTGTTTCATTGTTAATACATACAAAATACAGGGAAACATCTTCTTCTCTTCAGGGATTTATTAGAGCTCACCTAGTAAATCTGTCAATTCAGAAAGGTACAAGCCCTTCCATATGTTCCGTGTTAGGAACATATGTCAGCTACCCCAGAACCCACATTTGTGTGAAAGGGAGCTCTCTGCTATCACAGATTAAACAGAGGCAACAGAAAATAATTCCAACAAAACTGAGATTAACTTGGTAAAGTACAATGCAAAGGGCATTGGAAAGAACTTCCTCTGGGGCTGCTTGAAATTTTCCATCAGAATATTTTTCAGTGGAAAATTTGCCTTTCAATAAAACAAAACATGTTTTGTGTTCTGACCAATCTCACAAAGTTTCAGAGTGTGGCAGGAGGCCTTGAGATCCAGCTGGCAGATCTTTGGACAGTGTCTCCTAGAGGCTATCACTGCAGAGCTTTGTGACCCCATTTTGCTCTGGCAGCTGTGCTTGCCATGTGAAGCGCTTTTCTCACAAAGCACCATGGTGATATGACTTCCATGGTGCGTGGCATTGTCTCAGCAAGAGAGGGGACCATGTTGCACCATGAGAGATGTGGGCAAGCTAGGAATTTCAGCTCACAGGAAAGGACAGGGACACAAAGCATACCAGCTACAACTCCCAAGGGGGAACATTTCTGAGCTGAAATGGAGGGCTCTTGGCCAAACATTTTCATTGTTTGGTGAAATCTCAACATTTTCCATGGGAAAAGAAAACAAAAACAGAACAACAATAATAATAAAAATAAAAAAAGAACATTTTTTAGCCCATCTTTATCCAGTCAGGGTTTGAGAAATCCCAAGAAGTGAGTTTCTATTGAGACAATTCTACCAGGGACTTACAGAAATTGAGAGTGGGAAGCACATATTACTTGGGACTTAGACCCTTGGACTAGGAACACAGGAGAGGTTATGGAAGACCATCTGTATGTGTTTCAGGTTTGGATGGGATTAGCATTTATCAAGAAATGTCAACAACATCATGGTTTAGGTCGAAAGGGACCTCAGATATAATTTAGCTCTGACCTCCCTGTCCTGAACAAGGACAAATCTCACTAGCCCAGGTTGCCCAGGGTCCCATCCAACCTGGCCTTGAACAATTCCAGAGAAGAGGCATCCATAACTTCTTTTGGCAATATGTTCCAATGCCTCATCAACCCCAAAGCGATGAACTTCCTAAGATCTAGTCTAAATATGTCTTCTTTTAGCTTGAAACCACTAGAGTTCCTCATAAATAGTCCCTCTTCAGCTTTCCTGCAGGCCCCTTTCAGGTACTGGAAGTCTGCTATAAGATCCCTTCAGATACTTTTCTTCAGCCTGAATTCCCTCACCCTGTCTTCATAAGAGAGGTGCTCCCAGTCTTCTGATGATCCTTGTGGCCCTCCTCTGGACTCACTCCAACAGTTCCCTATCCTTACATGGAGAACTTCAGAACTGGACACAGTACTCCAGGTGAGGTCTTACAAGAGCAGAGGTGAAGACCCACCTCCCTTGACCTGCTGGTGACACTTTTTTTGATGCAGACCAGGATATGGTTGGCCTTTTCAGCTGCACTCACACACTGCTGACTCTTGTTGTGCTTCATGTCATTCTGGATGGCCTCCCTTCCCTCCAGCTTGTTGACCACACCACACAGCTTGGTGTCATTGGCCAATTTGCTGAGGGTGTACTTGATTTCACTGCCCATGTTGCCAAAAATTATGTTAAACAGCACTAGACCCAAACCAGCCCCCTGAGGAGCCCCAGTCATAACCGATTNGCAGACCAGGATATGGTTGGCCTTTTCAGCTGCACTCACACACTGCTGACTCTTGTTGAGCTTCATGTCATTCTGGATGGCCTCCCTTCCCTCCAGCTTGTTGACCACACCACACAGCTTGGTGTCATTGGCCAATTTGCTGAGGGTGTACTTGATTTCACTGCCCATGTTGCCAAAAATTATGTTAAACAGCACTAGACCCAAACCAGCCCCCTGAGGAGCCCCAGTCATAACCGATTTCCACTTGGGCATTGAGCCATTGAGCACAACCCTTTGAGTGTGACTGTCTAGCCAATTCCTTATCCACTGAGCAGCCCATCTGTCAAACTGCCTCTCTATTTTAGAGACAAGGATGTTGTGCAAGACAGTGTCAAATGCCTTGCACGAAACAAAGGTAGACGGTGTCAGTTGCTCTACCCTTACCCACCAGCGCTGTAACCCTGTAGTATAAGGCCACCAGATTTGTTAGGAATGTTTTACCTTTAGTAAAAACATGTTGGTTGTCACCAATCATCTTTTTGTTTTCCATGTGCCTTAGTGTAATTTTCAGGAGGGTAACA
>VZRI01002140.1:0-79311 GCA_013397515.1 Upupa epops | reverse complement strand
AGCACATATTACTTGGGACTTAGACCCTTGGACTAGGAACACAGGAGAGGTTATGGAAGACCATCTGTATGTGTTTCAGGTTTGGATGGGATTAGCATTTATCAAGAAATGTCAACAACATCATGGTTTAGGTCGAAAGGGACCTCAGATATAATTTAGCTCTGACCTCCCTGTCCTGAACAAGGACAAATCTCACTAGCCCAGGTTGCCCAGGGTCCCATCCAACCTGGCCTTGAGCAATTCCAGAGAAGAGGCATCCATAACTTCTTTTGGCAATATGTTCCAATGCCTCATCAACCCCAAAGCGATGAACTTCCTAAGATCTAGTCTAAATATGTCTTCTTTTAGCTTGAAACCACTAGAGTTCCTCATAAATAGTCCCTCTTCAGCTTTCCTGCAGGCCCCTTTCAGGTACTGGAAGTCTGCTATAAGATCCCTTCAGATACTTTTCTTCAGCCTGAATTCCCTCACCCTGTCTTCATAAGAGAGGTGCTCCCAATCTTCTGATGATCCTTGTGGCCCTCCTCTGGACTCACTCCAACAGTTCCCTATCCTTACATGGAGAACTTCAGAACTGGACACAGTACTCCAGGTGAGGTCTTACAAGAGCAGAGGTGAAGACCCACCTCCCTTGACCTGCTGGTGACACTTTTTTTGATGCAGACCAGGATATGGTTGGCCTTTTCAGCTGCACTCACACACTGCTGACTCTTGTTGAGCTTCATGTCATTCTGGATGGCCTCCCTTCCCTCCAGCTTGTTGACCACACCACACAGCTTGGTGTCATTGGCCAATTTGCTGAGGGTGTACTTGATTTCACTGCCCATGTTGCCAAAAATTATGTTAAACAGCACTAGACCCAAACCAGCCCCCTGAGGAGCCCCAGTCATAACCGATTTCCACTTGGGCATTGAGCCATTGAGCACAACCCTTTGAGTGTGACTGTCCAGCCAATTCCTTATCCACTGAGCAGCCCATCTGTCAAACTGCCTCTCTATTTTAGAGACAAGGATGTTGTGCAAGACAGTGTCAAATGCCTTGCACGAAACAAAGGTAGACGGTGTCAGTTGCTCTACCCTTACCCACCAGCGCTGTAACCCTGTAGTATAAGGCCACCAGATTTGTTAGGAATGTTTTACCTTTAGTAAAAACATGTTGGTTGTCACCAATCATCTTTTTGTTTTCCATGTGCCTTAGTGTAATTTTCAGGAGGGTAACATAAGGTGGGGCAGCCAAAACCTTACCGTGGACAAGTCAATATATAGAGATGTATGGTCGTCCTTACCAAAGCTGACCGTGATGAACAAAATAGTCAGTGTCCTGATATTAGAATGAGCTGGATTCTCTTAGATCCTGCAGTCCCTGGGAGACTTTCTTCTTTCTTTTGCCCCAGAAAGTTCTTGTTAAATTACATATTTCAAGGGCTGAGCAGGTCTTGAGTATGAACAGTTAACATTGCAAGTCCTCAGAAAGGTAAGGGTGACCAAGAGAAAAAGAAAAGAAGGATTGCAAAAGAAATTCAATACCCACCTTGCACTTAAGATCAGTTACAAGTTTCTGTTGACCAGCATCTGAAACCTCCCATTTTCCTTTGGTGAATTAGAAAAACAACAGAGAGACAATAGGGACAAATTTGGTATGTCAGGTTCAATGGCATTGAACTGACCGCAGGAGGGAAGGAATATGTTGAGGAAGGCTTTACTAATAAGTGATCCTTCCTTGATCCTACTCACATGTATTCCAGGTAAGCTTGGGAAGTGACAAATGAAGGCAGTGCTCTGAGAGTTCTTCACTAGATACTGGTTTTTATGGCTGTTTGCAATTATACCTGCACTCTGTCATTTCATTCTTCTTGGGCTGGGTCTGTATTACATGGTATTTTCCATCAGCACCAGTAAATAATGACCTTCCTTCAGGTTGTCACCTGTGATGCTGAAGGAAAATTCTTTCACTCTCTATTCTGAGAAATCAAAGCACATAAGTTTTTATTGAGTGTCACTGTCAAGAACAAAAGGGTCTCTACTAAAAAGCTACAAAAACCTAAAACAAAGCTTTGTTAAAAATGCTATGCTTAGGCCTGGTTCTAAAACTTAGGCATTATACCAAGTGCTATATCAATTATAAAGTTCCCTTTAACTCTTCTCCCCAACCAAAGTGTTAACTGTCTCCAGGAAGGTTATTCTCAAGGAATTGAATCTTGTGACTAACAAATTAAAAGGTGGAGATGTAATTGATAGGCATTCCAAAAAGCTTTCCACCCAGCATGTAAGAAGGAAAAGCATGCCCTTAATAGAATAAGCTGGGGAAAATGGTGGTAATGGAGCCAAATCTTAGGGAAGAATAATTGGTATTTTGTTATTTGCCTAATGGTGACAATGAGATTCATTAATGATGGACATACTATATATATGTGATAGGAAGGAATTAATGAAGTCAATGTTCAGATAAATTTATTCCAAGTGAAATGCAGTCAGACACCTTGAAATCTTGGTATTTTTTGGTGGGGTCACACTTAAAAGAGTGTTCCTCATTGCAGAGAACTAACTGCACTGTAACGATCTCAAAGAGCAGCAAAGAAAAAAAAGTATTAACAACTATTTAAGTTTTCTGCTTAAACAGCTGTTAGTTAAACAGCTATTAAATAGCCATTATATTCATGGAAGTCCTGAAGCTGCAGACTGCTGGAAGAATAAAACACTCCCTATTCACCCTGTTTATAATCTTTCCCCTTGGCCTGCTGTTAGCAACTGTCAGCAGTGGTGTTATGGATTAAGACCCAGTCTGTCACGGGTTGTCTGTTCATATCTTTCTGGGATATAGAAAACCCACCATGTTCTTTGGAGCAAACTGCCATGTACGACAATGATAGTTGCTTTACAAATATGCTGACCAGCCATGGGTATAGAGGAAACTAAAAAAAATGAAGACAAATGTCAGACTGATTAACAACAGGTGAAGTGGCTCAAGCAACTGTAAGCAATGTATGGATGGTTCGGACGATGAATGGCCTTGACTCTCTGCCATTTTGACTAAGTCCACCAAGAAAAAACAAGTCCCACCATCCAGTACATGATGGGGGGGGGTGAGTTGGGATGGGGAGTTGGGGGGTGGGGGTGTGGGAAATCTGCCCCTTTCAACAGGGGATGCAAAGGGGACTTGAACAGAGACAATGTGGCCAGTCACCCTGAGTCACTACCTATCCTTTCATCCAGGTTGCTGACTATTCTGAAAAGCTAAGAAGATGGCTGGAGACATCAAGAATCTACAAAGCCAAGGAAGCGATGGGATGCTGGGCAACTAAAGAGTCTGTCACTAGACCCCTGGAGTGGTGATATGAGACTTTAATTTTTTTGCTTTTCTTTCCTTTTCCACCTCCTCTTTCTCNTGTACGACAATGATAGTTGCTTTACAAATATGCTGACCAGCCATGGGTATAGAGGAAACTAAAAAAAATGAAGACAAATGTCAGACTGATTAACAACAGGTGAAGTGGCTCAAGCAACTGTAAGCAATGTATGGATGGTTCGGACGATGAATGGCCTTGACTCTCTGCCATTTTGACTAAGTCCACCAAGAAAAAACAAGTCCCACCATCCAGTACATGATGGGGGGGGGTGAGTTGGGATGGGGAGTTGGGGGGTGGGGGTGTGGGAAATCTGCCCCTTTCAACAGGGGATGCAAAGGGGACTTGAACAGAGACAATGTGGCCAGTCACCCTGAGTCACTACCTATCCTTTCATCCAGGTTGCTGACTATTCTGAAAAGCTAAGAAGATGGCTGGAGACATCAAGAATCTACAAAGCCAAGGAAGCGATGGGATGCTGGGCAACTAAAGAGTCTGTCACTAGACCCCTGGAGTGGTGATATGAGACTTTAATTTTTTTGCTTTTCTTTCCTTTTCCACCTCCTCTTTCCCCTTGTCCCTCTCCTTTTCTCTACTCTTTGAGTTCTCTCTTCTTTGGTTCAACAGTTGAACCTTATCCAGCACAGCTGTCACTGAACATCTCTGAGGGTATGACTGCCTTGCAGCTAAGACAGAACTGCAGCTGAAGCTGAATAGACTTGAAACTGAAGCAAGTTCATTGGGATTCTCTTTTACAGGATATCTGTCAAACTTTCTGTTACACTTTCACAGCCTGAGCTCTAGATGAAACACCTTACACTGCTATTTACCTTAGGAGTAAGGCCAACTGATATGTGACTTCCAAAGCCAGAGCCATCACCACATTGTAGTGGGGATGTACTCTCCAAAATGCAGCTCAGCACAAGGAAGCTGAACTGGGGCTTCCATCCAATGGAGTGAAATGTTCTCCTTATTCCAGTTCATGTCTGAACAAGCTGACCTAAAACTTTCTGACCCCAGCAGAGATGTAGGGTAGATGCCTTCCAAGCCTCAATAGTTGGCAAGCAATATAGCCATAGGAGAAGAAGCAGTTCAAGTGCCTGTTGGCGTTGCTTGAGCTGACTAAGCTTAATATTGTCTGTTTGTTCAGCTGAACTCCCATGCCTGTCCATCTGAATTGACTGGTTGTCTCTTAGCTCAGACCACAAGAACCCCAAAATCTTGCAGTGTGTTTGGCTGCCAGGTAATAGCATTTCTTTGGGAGGACTCATCCTTCTTGGGAAAGATCTTCTTCACCCAATTTCCTAAGGAAACGGAGTTTGAGCAATTGTATTGTCTGTATTTGTGTACCGATCTGTTTCCCTCCAAACAGCTGTCAAACTTGTTGGCCAAGTGATAGAGTTCTTCAAGATTTTCTAAGATACAAGCAAAAACAAGCACCGAGAGAGAGATACAGAGAGACACATGGTAGCACAAGTTCATGTGTTTAAAATTAGAGTCCTGAGAACAGGAAAAGTTTCAAACAGAGGTCTTCATTAATCACCAGACACAAATCAGTGGGAAACCAGGCATCAGCAGTAGTACATGAACAAACAGTTTGTTTGTCCAGTGTTTCTTCCTTTCTTTTTTCTTTTTTTTGTAGTTTGAATCTCTACAGCCTCTAGCATGGTGGTGCACCGAAATACGTTTGTAATAGCACAGTGGGAGAGTTGGCATGCAGGACGGATCATGAAGAGGGAAGAAAGTGTCCTAGCAGGCAGCTTCTTCATTTCACATCAGTTTCTAATGTTGAGCCAATTTAGGTTGGAGGGGTGAAGAAGCAGCAAGTGAAAAGAAAAATAGAAAAAAAACCCCAAAACTCCTACAACCCTGAAAACAAAAACCTCAGATAAATCAAGGGAACAGCAACATGCCCATGGACTGACTGCTCCTCAACAGAAGGACCTCTTTTCATACCCCGCTCTGTCTCATGACCCAGACTCATGTTGCGTTTGAGGCTGAAATACTGGTTGCTTATTCTGAAGACTGAGTCTCCTGGGCTTTGGTAATATTTTCTGGCCTTTCTAAGGTGACTGCTTTAATGAATAAGGAAATAAGAAGACAGACTGACTCCATGGGCTGGGAGACTGGTTACCACTTACTTCATAGTGACTATCCAGACAGAATGAGAAGAAATAAAACAGGGATTAATTGACTCAGACTGGCTTTGTAAACAAAGGAGGGAGTGATCAGGTAACAATTTCCCAAGCACTGTCCAAGGAGAAGGCATAAGCAGGCTGGCAGTGTGAAGAGCCCACACTAGGGCTTGAAACTCTTTTTCAAAGTCCCCTTGCCCTTCTGCTTTTTCTCTGGTGTCTTTTAGCAGCTCTGTCTTTCCCATTTCCACCTTCTCTGAGACGCTGTCTTTTTCAGTTTGTTGACTGCTGAAGGGTGTCATGAACAGCAGGAAGCAAACAGCCCTCAATACCTGAACTCCAAAAGGCTCCCACAAACTTTGCTTATACAGATTCTTTTCAGCAGAGTTACTTCCCACTTACTTTATTTTCTCTTTAATCCTGTTATCCCACTCCCTCTCCCATTTATCCCTTAATCAAATGACTATATATTCTTCTCAGCAATTCTTCTCTAAAACCCTCACATGGGTTAGAAGCTCCCTGAGGAAAGATCTGTTTTTGGCAGCTGAGCTGAGATAGCAAAGAGGTCCCTGACAGAAGCATATTCCATCCCAGAAAGTTCTTAATCCTTCCAGATGCTTTGTCATAAACTGTGCTTTTATGCTGGTATACTTTTAAAGACAGCCAGGACACGTTCAGAGGTCAGATCTCAGAGCCAGGCTGGAAAACTCTAAATTGGTCTTGTCTTTGATTCTTGTGCTTTAAAACCACTCTGAAGTTTGAATACATGGATTAGAAATGAGTTAAAGAGCAGGGTACTTAACGCTTCTGCTTAAATCTATAGCCTGAAGCCACTGCACTTTGGGCGGTGAGATCCTCTTAAATCTCACCAGCTCAGCAGGCTCTGAGCAAGTCAAGGCTTGGATGCAGATGTCTGGGAAGAAGCAAGGTGAGAAAGACCAAAGAGGTGGCATCGGTCCTTCTACATCACCACAGAAGCAAACCCCAAGGTGGCAAAACAGGTAGTGGAGCATACACTGGACCATCTTCTGGGGAAGACATCAGCACCACAGCTATGTGCCATTAAAACTGAAGATCTGACACTTTTATTTTGTATTTTATTTTAAACTCATGACTTCCAGATATGTTTCCACCTGGGGAAAAGGAGAAGCAATGATAATGTGGTGGGCTAGATCCTCTCAGGAGACTCAGCTGCCTTGAAAGACCATTCTGCTTCCCACTGTTTATTATTGTTGGATGTGATAGAACAGCTGCTATGTTACATCCTTGAGATAACTGTATTTCCAAGGCTGGATGAAACGATTGCTGTAAATGCCAGTTTGGCAGCAATTCCATTTCTCCTTGGGGAAGGCCCTTACCCCCTGCCACTTGTATGGCTTTGTTTTGTGAGTGAAGAGCATTGCATTCTGTAGCTGCTATTGAGAGAAGTTTCTCAATCTCTTAGGATAATCCCTGATGTAAAGAGGAGGGGTTGATTAAACTAGAGAGTAAATCACTTATATAGAACACAGGGTAAACCAGATTTCTTATTATTGAGTTTCTTGTTATGTCTCAATGCTGCCACACCTGAACACAGCATCCCTACTGCTGGCTCAATTTTCTTGCAACATGAGGAAAATGATCATAGAATCCTAGAATCATTTAGATTGGAAAAGACCTTTAGGATCATAAATTGCTACCATTAACCTAACTCTACCAAGCCTACCACTAAACCTTGTCCTTAAGCACTGTGTCTTTTAAACATGTCCGGGGATAGCAATTCAACCACTTGCTTGGTATTTATTTCTAGTTCATACTGAGACACCAGGAGGTGAAAGAGACCCAGCCACAGTACCCAGGTAAAGCTTAAAGGAGGAAGGATGGTTAAAAATAAAAACTTTGGATGCTCAGTACCCAAATACATAAAATCATCCCAATGCACCTCACTGCATGCATAAGAACAACCCAATGATGGAGGGAGCAAAGCTCAGCTTTTTAGCTTGGCTTCCAGAGCTCACACACTCTTCTCTTTGCAGCAGGCTATAAATTATGCAGCGTTTAAAGATGACTTTCTAAAACCCTGGCTTTAAAGCTTTTATTTATAACTCCCACACTGATATTTTTCAGACTCGTGACAGCTCCCACCTTCGCAAGCTGGGGNTTTTTTAAGCAACACTTTGGATGTCTGACGGAGCTTTTTTATTTATAAGTGAAACATAAAAAATGAGTGGAAAAGAGCAAAGATGGTCAAAGGAAAAAGTAGAAAGTACCCTAAATGGCTGACAAATGTTGTAGAACTATTTCATGCTAAAAATACAAGGCCCTGGGAGCAGCCAAGATCTCTTAGAGATAAGAGCACTAGGCACCCATGTAAAGCAGGTTAAACTTAACCTAGCCAAGATGGAAACAGATAAATAAAGGGAAACTCCTCTGAGAAATGATGAAGAATGTGATGGCTCATGTTGGCAGCCACCTCCAGCTACAAGTAGCAGGACCATGGTGGGGCCTGAGCAAAATAAGAGCTGGTACCAGGACAGTGGTTCCTGTTGATTGAGGTATTTATCTAATCTTTCAGTGTTAGAATGTTCAGCCATGAGGCAAGGGCCATACATGGAGCTGTTGCTTAGGTAAAGGTCTCTAGTAGCCCCCATGATGCTTCATGAAGTGAAATTCCTACAAGCCACAGCTCACTCTTCGCTTTGGTATCTGGCTTATAGAGTCACAGTCAAGTCTGGCTTTGGAATTCCTTGTATGAGACAAAACCTAGGGACTGTATTGCAAATAGGACAACCAAAATCTAGCAGAGAAAACAGTCTCATGTCAGCCTCCTTTTCAGTAGGTGAGATTGTTCTTGAACCACGTTGGTACTTCCAGCTTCAGGAGCATATCTGGGTATCCCAATGAAGAGGGCCACACCACCCAGCTGCAAGAGAAAGGTGACTCCTGGAAAATGAGTATAGCAGGAAATGAATAGCATCTTACGATCATCCAGTTCTTCAGGATAAGCTGATCACCATGACTTCAAAGCCTTGCAATGTCTTTGGTACTGAATACAGTAGTGAGAGGCAGAGCCTTGTGGGGCCTGCTCCTTCTCCCAGCCTGAAGAGCATTTCCGCACCCCAGGGCAGGCACACTTGCATTACCAGAGGAAGATCATTCATCTTTGCAAAATCTCTCAATGTTTTGAAATTTTTTTTTTCAGTCTGCCCTGGAGTAGGATCAGCATTTAAAAAAACCCGCAAAACAAACCAATAACCCAACATGTATGTCAAGCGCAGTTTTGTCAGAACATCTGTTTTCTGCTCTGTGCTTTTATTTAGATGTCTCCTCTTGTCTGAAGTGACCAACAGGTCTTGGAGTTCAGGGATCTGGCCAGAAGAAAACAAACTTGCTTGAAGTCACTTTGTCCTCCTCCCAAAACTGCCCTAGGCTTTGAGGGAATGGTACTTTTCAGCAGACGTAAATTTAGTTGAAATGCTCTAACCACCTCCAGACTATTCTCAGTGGCACCAGGCATTGCAGGCAAAACAGAGACATCTTGGCAAAATTACATCATTGAAATTGCCGGCAGAAGAGTTCAATTTAACACCCACTAATTGTTGCACAATAGTTACAGGAATAAATGGAATTTGTTAATTAGATGCATGCCAATGAGTAATTCTAGACTGGTTTAAATAATTATTCCTATCTTCCCAATAGGCTGTGGTGGTGATTAGCTTGCTGGCTGTTCCTCTTGACTGTCCTGCTTTTAATAGAACAGAGGTGAGAGTCACCCATGCAATGAGCCATGGCACTCCTTAATAAAATCCTGCTCCTGTGATGCTGAGACCTGCTTTCTGGTGACTGCTGATGGTTGTTGATTTTGACCACAGAAATGTCAGAGACGGTGAGGTGGGCTGCCAGTAAGCTCTTGGATCAACACTGTGCCAGTAAAATTACCTTAATACTTTTTAGTGTGTTTAATTCCTGAAAGAAGATGTAAAGTTTACAAGTGCCACAGATTCAAATCCTCCATTATAACCACAGGAAAAAAATTAAGCAGCTGGAGGAAAAAACCTCATCTTGGGGATATAGCAAAGCTCCTTGTTCCCCCAGCCTGGAAAAATGTCCTTGGCACAGAAAGACTCTCTCTTTTTGCAGTTTCACCACAAATTTCCCTAGTTGCCACCTTCAGATCTCCCAAAAATTTCTCACCCTCCTTCAGTTAGCTGACTATGTACCTGCTGCTTCGGTTATGTTGTGCCTTTTTGGTGGACCACGGGGGAGAGACACCTCAGGAAGACATGCAAGCAGAGTAGTAGAAGAGTATCTGCTTAACTGGTCTTCTGAATGCTAAACAATAAAAATTGCAGCCCAAACACAATAATGGAAAAAAACCAAGTGAAAACAAACTAAGACAAATTTCATTCCATTACACGATCTGCTCATCTAAAAGGACCAGCCTTGTGAAGGAAGCAAGAGGAATGTCCAAATGTTAGAGAATAAGATAGCTTGTGCCAAGTACATTGTTAATTTATCAAGTCATCAGAAGTCACAAATGCTTAATATTTCTGACAATCAGTCTCCTCATAAACTCAAGGGAGTTGTTGCTACTGAAACTGCTACCTGATTGCTGCCTAATGGAAAACAGAAGTGGTCCGAACTGTTTCTGGGTGGGAAATGTAACCTGCTGGATTTTCTGAGTGGGTTAAGAAAAGCAACATACAAGCAGGAACCAGGAAGCATGAAGACTAATTTTCATGACAAAAATGTAAGTGAATGGCTGCAGTTTCCTAGATCCAACTTTATCTTTTTCCATGAAGCAGCACCTCTATGCACTCTAGAAGCCCCTTGCCTAGCTTGCCCTAAATCACTTATTCATTTGGTGGGATATGTGAGCCAGGAAAATAAACAACAGAGGTGCAAGAAGGCGATATTAGTGGTAGAGACAACCTGATTATTTGACATGCTGTCACTTATGCAGAGAGGACAATTCTGTTGCATCCTCAGAAACTGTAACCGTCTGTGAAAAACATATGAACATGAGTCATTGCTTGCCCTTCATGTTCTCATTTGAGATAAGTTGGAACCCCACAAATTACTCTGAAGCTGAGTACTATTCCCTGCTATTTTCCACTTTTACCTGTTTTATCTCCTCATGTTCTCAAGTGGCTCCTCTTGCTGACTCCTGCAGCAAGGGAAGACAAATACTTGAAAATGTCCTCCCTGTTCTTGAGCCCTAAGCAGGAATTCGTTCCCAGTCTCTCCTCATTGCTTTGACAGAAGTACTTCCTCTTTCAGCAGCTCCCTGCTCGTTTAAGCCCCTTACATTGTGATTTTACTGAATTTCAGCGGGTAACTGAGCAGCCCAGGTTAGCAGCACCACAAGATAAGCTCCTCATTCAGTGACTGTAGAAAGACCGGGGTCTTCTGGCTGTCCCTCAGGTGACCTGTATAACCCTCCCATGGCTTATCTTTCTGTCAACTGTAGAGGGAGCTGAAAGCTAACAGGATCCTGATTTATATGCCTGAGATGAAATAGAGCTGGACCATTGCATGGACAGGACTCGACACTTCAGGCCAGGCCAGTCAACATGACTACATTGAACACCTCATGAGAATTCAACTGTTCCAAGCAAGCAACAGAGAAAAGAATATATGAAATAGATTCAGACAAAGAGGGGAAAAATTGGGCAAACAATTGCCCCTTGTTGAAGTTTATGCTTCTCTCCTTACACATGAGGAATCCAAAGACAGCAAAGACCATGAAAAGTAGAGGCTCCCTAGAGACAGGGGAACTGAGAGGTTTTCAATTAATGAAACTTCATGGGATTTTGCTAATCCTGAACTTAATACTAACACAAATCTCTCCCTTTCTGTTCATTTCTACTAGAAGGGAAGACATACGATTTTGTAGGTGTTTTGTGGCTCCTTGTATTGCCATCTACTGCTCCCTCACTGTCAGTATGACAGTACACTTGACCAAAACTACCCAACAGAGAAGTTACTTAGTTCCTCACAACACCAAAGCTTCAAAGGTTTTCTCCAGCCTGGTCTTAAACACTATCAAAAGAGGTGTTTGCAGATTCCAAAGATTACAGAATGGTAGGGGTTGGAAGAGGCCCTAGAATACCATTCATCCAATCCCCACAGTGTCAGAGGATCACTTAGAAGAAGATCGCACAAGAACACATTTAGGTTGGCTTTGAATGTCCTCAGAGAAGGAGATGGCACAACTTCTCTGAGTAGTCTGTTCCAGTGTTCTGTTACCCTCAGAGTAACTTACATATAGGTGGAACTCCCTCTGTTCCAGTTTGTGACCATTGCCTCTTGTCCTGTTACTGGGCACTACCAAAAAGACTCTAGTATCAACATCCTGACACTTGCCCTTTAGAGATTTAAAAGAATTATTGAAACTAAGCCTTCTCCCCCCACGCTCAGTCAAATAAGAGAGCATATCAACAGCCTGGCCTAGCTATTTTATGGGATGCTGGGGAATTACCTACACTACAGCTGCTCCAGCCCTGCACCTGGACAGTCAAGATATTACAGGATAGAGCTGTGGCCTTGCTGTTGCGCAGTATTAACTCTTGATTGCCAGTCATGTCCCAGCAGAGATCTCCTTGCTCCACAAGCATAGGGTTGTTCTCAATTCCTGCTTGTCATAATGCACAAAGCTTAAAAAATCTGAGGAGCATTGTCAAGGTCTGCCCTTCTCTGTCATCTGAGAGGATAGATGTGTGAATCCAGTGAGGGAGGACTCAAGGAATTTCTAATCCTACTCTATTTTCTTCTCTGACCTTAGAAAACTGAATGCATGAATGATCCTGTAGTATCTGAAGAAACTTTCCCCTAAGCATCCTGCTTCCTCCATCTTTCCTCAAAGTTGAAACTTGATGGAGTTAAAAATAAAATAAATTGGGGATCAACTATTCTCTGGCCAGGCAATGGCCAGATGTCTCAGATATTCTGAGAGGGACAGAAACTATAAAGGTTGAGGAGAAGGCTCATTAACAGAAACTGGCTAACTCTGAATGGTCTGAAGACGTTTGGTAGACCAACAGGAAACAGGACTCTTTTTTTCCATGAATCAGCATGAAAACTTTTCCATAAACGTCAATACCACATGTGCTTGGTCTAAATACTCCACAGGCTTCTTTAATTTCTCATTTCTATGATTTAGATGCGTAAACTGGCTTGTTCTTCTCCTCTCTTTGATCTGAGATAGCCATCTCTTTCCTGCAGTGTGCAATTGTCTTGTCTTTCTGTCTCTAGTTTAAGTGGCTACAATAATCCTGAACACAGTTTTACATTTCAGCTGACTCAAGTCATGCAGTAGTGGCAATTTTAATAATTATTTTTTAAGTTTGTTATTCTGGGAATCAGGAGATATGAAGGGATTTTTCCACCTGATTTTCCTCCACCTTTCCCAAAATTATTTTGGATGGAAAGGAGCAACAAGATCTAGCATAAATATAAAGCACATTTTTGGCAACCATCTGAAATGCCTTTAGATATTATCTAAAGTTACACACACACATCCCCAGTGAAGCCTGAAACAAAGCTCTCAGAGAAGACAGGATTAATTAGAGGTCAGAAAGGTTTTGCTTTCTGTCATAACATTGCCATGATGTAGTACCAAACTCATTACTTACTGTGACATGAAGTTAAGAAACTAGGGAACGGTTTAGAGTGTGTTAGTTCATTCTTCCCTTCCACCACAGTATCTTCTCTTGAGGATGGTAGCAAACAATCTAAACAGGAACTCATGTATTTGGAACAACTTAGTCCCCATGCAAACAATGTGGGGACATCAGAGACTTCTGTGAGATGTTATTTTTTTTTCTTGTATCCAAATTCCCCACAGATTTTTCTGTGTTGGCGTCTTGGCTTGGAGGGCGCCATGTTCTCTAATTGTGCCATGTTGATTAGACAGTTCCAGAGAAGGGAAAGTAGTTCACAGTATGTCATCTGACATTTTCTGTCTTTTTCCTCAGCTCTGATCAGTTGGGAAGCAATACTGAATTTTTCAAAACAATTTCTTCTTCAATTTTGTGTAATGGCTGTAAGTAGTGCTTAAAAGAACCTCATTTGTCAGCTGTCTGCTGGGATTAGTTAACATTAAAGAGGTGATCTCCTTCAACTGGCTACTTAACATGTCTAATGCTGACCTTCCATCTGATCCCAGGTAGATATTGTTTTTGGAGGGTCTTGTATTCACCAGTTATAAAGCTGGAAGGGACAGTTCTAATTGGTTATTTCTGCAACACTGAAACTCGAGGATTTCCATGAATTCAGCCCTGTTTCACTGTGCCAAATAGAAAAAACATACTTCATTCTCAGAAAAATATTTCCCATGTTAGAGGGTTTACCATGAACTAAAATTTTGTTGCTTCAGAGAAAAGTCATACTTTGCCTGAACATTTGTGTTTTGGTTTTGGCCGGTTGTGTTGTTGTACCTATAAGTTGCTGTCATCTGTGGATTCTTTGCCTAGTTTTTTCCTGTTTATCTAAATAAAGCCTTCAAATCAAAGTGATGGTTGTGACTTCAGCTATGAACAAGCACACCCTGCTGACAATGGGACATTAAAAAACTACTACCAAGTTCAAGTAGTTTTGAGCATAATGGTCTTGTATAATAGGTCCCCAGAAACTTCAGGACTTTTGCAGACATGATCAATAAAGTCCACACAGAGCTCCTCATACACTATCTATTTAATGTAAGCATACACTTCAGATGCTTCTGTGATTTCTGGAGATACAGCAGTCTCTGTGGAGCAGCAGAGATCCAACAGACCTCAGAATTCAGCTATAGTAGAAGTTCAGATGAGAAACAGGAGTGTAACCAGAAGAAAACCCTTCTACTATGTACACATCTCTCTGTAGAGCAGCTATCTTCTACTGATGTCAGTGGCCTTCATCAAGGCTGGGTGTCTTAAACAATGCCTCAGTATACTGGATACAAGCTCTGCTCTCTCCCTGTTTCAGATGTCCTGGATCGCACACTTCCAGGTGCTGATTTCCAGATTAAGGGAGTCTTTATTTTAGACTTTTCACACGCTGTCAATGTGGTGTTTGATTACATCAATAGAGGCAAAATATCAATGCTTAGTGCAAATAAAGAGATTTTTTTAAATGGGGAGATCTATTTTTGTCATGTCTTCCCGTGAGGCAAGTTATCAAGATGACCTGCAAACAGCATTGCTGCAAAGAACAGCTCACTGTTTTGGGAGGCGAGGAGAGACAGAAAGTATTTATGGTGTGTCATAAACAGTGAAGGACTCTTTGGACAATATCCTAATAAATACTCTAAAAAGAAACTGGCAGACTCTCATAATTCAACACACTGACTGTTGTCCTTTCCCTCCTGCTCTGTGATCTCGTTAAGCTTTGCCATTTAGTATTGCCACTGCGAACTCTGTTGCTAAGGACAAACATTGGGGGCACAGTTGAAAGCTGCTGTGGGACTCTATGGGCAAGATCTGTGCAGAAATCCAGGGAAATTGTGTGCTTCTCTTCTTAAACCTCCTTAAATCTGGAATGCCTCATCAGGCCTTCACTTGCTTCTCAGTGATACCTTTCCAGATGTGGTGTCACTCATGGACCCAGCAAGTCCCATGGCCCTAACTTAGCATGGTACAGAATTTGGGTTTGTTTACCTGAAACAGAGAGAGAAGGACTCAAGACATGCAATGTTTGGCTTCAGGTTCAGACTTCCCTCAGACTGGAATGAGGTCTTCATTCAGTTCTGTGTGATGGAAGCAGATATGAGAGTATTTGGAGGACAGTCCTCATGAGGAAGTCCCCAGTGATCTGGGGGCCTGTGTTGCCAGATGTCAGTACCTCTCAAGCAGACCTGTAAGGGAGGAAGGGAAAAGATGCTGGAGAGCTCACCAGATAAAGGCAGCTAGCACCAACACCTGGAAGTCAACTCATGCTTTGTCCTGAGAAAGTGATTCCTTTCCTCCAGCACTAGAGGCTGCCACCTCGTTTTTTGGGTTGGTTGGTGCCAGTCCAGCCTCTAGGCTGGTAAAACTAGGCTGTGTTGTAGCCTAAGTCCCTTGGAGGAAAACTGCATCACTGGTTTCTCTAAAGAGTGGTCACCTTCCTCACAGATCTTGTCATGAATAGAGCCCTGACATTGCCTTCCACTTGGATTTTCTCTAGGAAGACCACTAGGCCAGACAGTGACTGTGGCCACAAGCAGGGTGTTTATACTGGGAGTGCTGACAGCCTCTTTTCATCAGATCTGAATGGAAAAATCGTTTGAATAAAGGCCTGAAATGTTTATCAAAGGACCATGGCATTTAGTGTAAATGATGAAATTACAGCAAATTAATCTAAACCCTACCACCACCAGTGTTTGGAATCATGGGCTGTAATAGCTGTGATATGGGCCGTGAGACTTTCACCCCCAGGGCTGTGTGTAGTGGTTTCATAGGCAACTTTTGTCTTTCAAGTGAAACACAGCTGCTTCTGTGGTGGATCACAGGCTGTGCAGCCACCCTGTGGAGTAGGGACTTCAAAGGTGACCACTGCATTGCATTGTTCATGGCTACTTTGTGCTGCTCCATCTGCCCATGGCTGGCAGAAGCCTTTTGCCTTACACTATTAAGTTTCTTGTCACAGTGACCAACCTGTTATTTTGCGCTGTGATAAGAATTGATAATCCTCATCATGGTTGATGATGTAATCATGAGACTCTGAGATATGAGGATTACAGGCCACAATGAGAGTGACTGTTTGAATGTCTTGTGGTAGCCCTGGGGAAATATTTCTTTTTCTTCACCAGTCAGGAGTTCAGAGTCTGTTCCTCTAACAAATCATACCCCTAGGATAGAAGAGTTTCCTCCACTCAATCAGCATTACCATTCCTTGTAATGCCTTTACTGTAACACGTGAGCTCTATGCCTAGAAAAAAGGCTTTAATCATACGTGGCTGCAACAACCATATGTAAATAATGTGAAGAAAATGCTTGCTTTTTAAAAAGTTATATTTCTTGTTCTCCTGGGCCAAGGCCTAACTTCTAAACTGTGAACTGAGTATAATGTTGTGGTGGGATATTTTTGCACATAGCCTGAAGCTATCAGTCAAAGTGCTGCACTTTCCATTTGCCTTCGGAAGTCAGTGTGGTGGCAAGGTCTATCAACCCCAGAGACACCATTTTCAGTAGCAGAGTGGCTACAATGAGTAATCATGCAGTAAGGAAAGGAAGAGTGAAATATTCACCAAGCCTTTCTTGTATGTATGATCAGTGAGCCTCTATAGATGCTTAGAGGGGTGCGACATCCAAATCCATGTACTGGAGCTGAGAAGAGAACCTAGTCCTTTTCTGGATGGGAAGGAGATTCAGGGTTGAGGTACAAAGAAAGAGCTCAGAATTCTGCTTGGAGATTTTCTCTGTGCCTAAAGCGAATCATCACTATCTCACCATGCCTAGAGAAGGGTTATGTACAAGTGGAGCAATTATGGCACGAAGCTACCTCTCGCCTTATGCACTCAGTCTGTGTCCTGCACCTGTCCTTCTGGACCTGTCCACCCCAGGTTCATTAGACTTCACCTAATGAACTCTGGGCTCACTTGCTCAGAGAGGAAGATCCTGTGAGGTGCTGGATCTGAGGTCTGAGGTGGCACCAGAGGGAAATCTATTGTTTCTCTTATTGCACTGCAAGATTTGTTGCATTCCAAGGAAATCATCTGGTATTTGGCTTTCTCCACTGCCCTGGCCATCACAAGGCTTTAGGACAATCCCTGATCTGTTCCCTTTTGAACACTGAGGGCCTTTCTTGTGGGAACCAAGTTTGCAAATTCTGTTATTTGTGTCGAAGATGAGAGAACATTAAAGCCACACCAGACAGTACAAGCTTCCCCCACAGGCACTCTGGCTCTGGCATCCCACACTGATCTATCACCACTGAGACACACATCACAAGTCCAGGATCCCTGTCCCAAGCAGCCACCTCCTCTGCTTCCCCCTCTGCTCATAGCCTGCGTTCCTGGCTGCCTACCTCTCCTCCCCAGTAGAGCTGCTAGCGAGGACTGACACAGTGCAAACCCTGGGATAGGCTGGCACAGACTTTACCCTTGCTGCTGCCAGCGCACATGCAGGCACAGAAACCTGTGGGCTTGAACCTGTAATTGAAACCCATGTCCCACCTGGCACGTTAATGGCAAGCACTGTGGTGTTGTGGGCATAGATGGGAGTGGACCAAAGTGTCTAGTACAGAGGGGAAGGAAGCTCAAGCTTGGAGAGCAGCACAACACTGAGGTGGCTTTGGGGATCAGGGTCTGAATTTCCTCCTCCCTGTCATTCCTGCCTTCTCCTCCCACCTCCCACCTAACTTTGCCCTTCCCTTCCTTATCATTCAGTGCTTTGCACTACCTCTTTGTCCTGGGGAACTGGTCACCCAAGAAGTAAGGTAGTGGGGAAGAAGGCAGTGTTTCATTCACTCTGGGTGCTGACAGTCATTACCCGTGTAGCTGACCTTGGCTTTGGGTATTGTAAAGTGTCATTCATTGGCCCTGCTTCCTCGGGGACCACTTTTTCTGCTAACTGGGCCCTCATCTCTTCTTGCAAGGGTTGCTAGTGACAAAATCTAAACCCAAAGACACTTCCTGCATCCTCCCTATCTCTCTCCTCACACCTTGATCATGGCTATACATCTCAGCCCCCTGCCAGAGAGCAAGTTTACTCCTACCAGCCTTTAGGGTAAGTTTTGCCCTTTCCTCCTCCCACTTCCCATTTGCTGATAAACTTGGCCTACTTACTGTACCTGCCTCTGAGATGAGTTTTAAGAGTCCCTCTTAGTTCTGTCCTCAAGGACCCACTGCAACATGACAAGCACACTGTGGTTGTGATTTCCCTTGAGAAGGCTCCAGATAGTTGCTGTGTTATCATCCCACCTTCCTCAACCAGCATTCCCTATTACTTCTTCTGCTTCCCTACTCCTTACCTTCCCCTGGCTACAGCTCTACTCATGCTTCTCTCCTCAGCCACCACTATGCATTGATGTGGTGACTCACAGCCAGGGAAAGGGCAGAGTTGGAGCTGTGACTTTGTGCAGAGTAGGACTGAGGACAGTTACCAACTGAATCAATCCCTGAAGACCCTTATCATACTAAAGAATATAAGGGTCTGTCTGGAGGGCCTTGCTCCTTGTATCCCCTGCTTCTATTCAGTCTGGATCAGAGTGTGTTTCCCTTGTGGAGGAGAGAGAAATGCATGCAGAATCCCTAGTACTATGGCAGAATCTGGAAGGAAAGCAAACCATCAGGTGTGTTTGTGAGAAGAATAAAGCACAGGAGAGTGGGTAGAAGTTGATTGTTTGCTGGTAAATCTCACCAGGTTTCATGGTGAAGCACCTAGTGCCACCTTAAAAGCCACCTGTCAGTTCAGTGGGATATAATGTCTTCCAGTGAGTAAATACTGCCTCATTTAGTTAACACAAAGTGGTCCTCATCAAAGTATTGGCAAGATTACAACATTTATTCATAATTTATTCATAAATCCAGCAAATTGCAGTCTGCTTGCAGCCATCCGCTGGAGTCTTTCTTGTCTTACTCTAATTGAACTTGGTTGTGGGGGAGGGAGAGTGGATTACAGTTTTTATTGCTGTGTGTGTTTTATGTGAGATCTGTCAGCTGAAATTGACAGTGCCAATTAAGGTTGCATGTTTTTGTGTGAGATGCAGAGTCTTAGAAAGCACAAAAAAGAAGTGTGTGTGTGGGAAAGGAAGCCCAGCTATTTACAGTGTAGATCTGGGGAAGAGCAAAGTGAGAAATATCTCAGTTGCTACCTGCAGAATCACAGAATCCCAGAATAAACATGGTTGGAAAGGATATACTAGATCACCGAGTCCAACCATACGCACACCCACAAACACCTAAATACCTGATCAATGGAAAAACACTAAATAATCCTCTCTATGCCTGCCACTATAGCCTGTCACGAAGCACCATGGCTACACTCTTCTTAAATACCTCCAAGGATGGTGACATCAACCTGGGAAGGCCGTTTCAGTGCCTCACCACTATTTCTGTAAAGAAATTCTTCCTAATATCCAATCTAAACCCCTGCCTCACCCTCAGACCATTTCCTCTGGTTCATCAAGGAGAAGAGGTCAACATCCAACTCTCTAAGACCTCCCTTCAGGTAGCTGTAGAGGGCAATGAGGTCTCCCCACAGCATCCTCTTCTTCAAACTTCTTCATCCTTCTCCCCCCAGTGTCAAAATACACACACACCAACATAAACCACACACATTCTTAAGTGCATTTCCTAAGATGTACTTGGAGAAGATTGGAAGTTTATTTCCCATTGCTCTAATCACACCTTTCCCCAGCTACCCACGTGTGACCACAGAGAAGCTATTGTATTGTCTTCTTTTACTTGTTTCCATAAGTGTGAAGCAAATGCCTCCTGAAATTAGCTCCTTAGGGCTGGTCTCTGTTGGGTCACTAATTTGAAAAGACAGTGTTTTGGGAGCAAAAGGCACAAAAGCCTGGAGGACTTCAAGCTCATGGGTTGTGTCTAAAATTTAAGTGATTCTAACTCACACAGCAAAGGACAAGAAGCACAATGGGAGCTTGGTTTGGAGGCATTTTCATTTTACTAGCAAAAAGACAGAGAGAGTAAGGGGGGAATATGCTGTATTCCCAGGCAACCTTACTCCCTGGGACTTGCTCTCCCAATCCAGAAGCTTGATGGCAAAAGCAGCAACATCTTACTTTCCAATTTGTGAACATCCCAGGTGCTCACTGAGGCTGCTGACAGACTCTCCCTCCTTCCTTGCTGCGTCTCCATAGTCAACACCTCTGCTTCTCTCCACAAATACCCTCCAGACCCCTCTCATGAGGGCTGTCAGCTGGCTTTATGGGTGAGATGGTGAATCCAGCTGGGATGAAGGGTGGCAATGTGTAGAGAGCCAGGCTGCTCCCCTTTGGGGGAAGGATGGGTGCTCGGGATTTATCGTGTTGTACACAAAAAATATACACTTGGTTTCCATGTGCTTTGAAAGTCAGTGTGTGCTATCCAGCTAATTCAAACATCCATCCATCAACCCTTCCTTGACTCATCGCCACAATGTTGAAGTGCATGAGGGAGTGAGCACTACCACATGAGGATGAGGGAAGGTTCTATTTGCCATGAGATGTCGAAATACCCCCCAATCCAGCTGCTAATATGAGAGGTTGGGTGCAGAATTGCCTTGGTGCTGTGAACTGTCACTTCCAGCTCTAAGTTAATGCCCATTTTTTATGTCTGTTCTTGTGATACAGCCTCTGGCAGGCTCAGCTTCCATCGGCCAGCAAATGTGTTTTCCTTTACCAGACAGCTGGGACATTCTACCTTGGCAGGTCTTCATAGCTGCTGGCCAACATGAATGGTGGAGGGAGAGTTCCTGTTGGCAAAGTGGGAGTGATGCCAGCTCACCCATCACTCCTTGCATGGCTGTGTCTGCATTTCCATCAGAGTGCTCTATTAATAGCCATGTTTCCAAACAACACTGGCACTAATAATGATATATTGGAACTCTAATGACACATCTGACAATGACACTGACTGCTGCTGTTTGAGCACTGGGTAGGAATTTTAATGAGGAAAGTAGCTGAATGAATAACGTGTTAATAGGGAGATGGACTTTACTAAGCTTGTGTTTAAAGAAATTGATGAAAAGTCTGATGAAAGCTTATCTGCTTGTTAAGATAGATGAATTAGCTGATTCCCTTGAAGGCCAGGTGGCCGAAAGTACTCATTCTCACTTCCTGGTAGTGGACAGCTCTGAACTTGTGCCTTTGGGAAAGCAATGAAATATGAAATGGGAAGGTAGTCTCTATCAAATTGACCCTATCTTTGACTGGATGTTGTTCCTCTGGTATGGTAGCTACATTTGTACATGGATGCCCATAAGCAGAGCCCTACCTTGATCCTTTCTCCTCAGGGCAGCTGTGTGAATAGTTCTCTGGCAATCCAACTTGGTAACAGACTTGGGTTGCAGAAGATGTGAGGTCATCTTGGTCTAGAGGATGGTGTGAGACCACACAAAACACAACTCTCTCCAGTCACACAGCTGCTGGGGAGTAGATGCTCCAAGTATCTTCTAGATACAGATGATGAATAAGCAAATAGTATAATACCAGAAAGGCCATGAAATTACTGGGACATTGAGCTGGAACCAATATTGTTTTCCATGAAATGGTCTTTCTGGCAGTGACAAGGCAACACGCACAATGTGTGTGAGACTAATCTGTCTAAACAAAAGAAGCAGTATTATTTCAGGACCATGCAGAATGAGAGGAGAGGGGCACGGGTCTTCCCCTGTATCTAGCAGGCCATGAGAATGCTGAGGGTACCCTCAGCTCCTGAATATGTTTGAAATCATTATCTCCTCATTGAATATTTTGTTTCAGATTCTGCTGGATAACAGAGACAGGGCAAAATCTAGAGAAGATATCTGGCCAGAAACTTAAAATACTCTTGTGACAGCAACATTAAAAAGGTCAGGCAAGAAAATGCCAAGGTTCAGCTCAATCAGTATCTTGTCTCTGACAACAACAGATGATTTAGAAAAGTGCGACCCTTCCCTTGCCCCTAATCTTCTGCTGGGACAATTTCCAGAGCTTTGTTCATACCACAAAGGCTGTTTTGTGAAAATGCATTTAAGCAGATTCCCCAGAAATAGGGCTAAGTATTTCCCTACCCTCTATATCAATTCCCAAGCCAATAAACATACTCTTTTAAAAAAATAAGGTTACTCAGATTTAGCAAATAAATCAATCCAAATACACTACTCCAGAACTGGTCTTACAGCAACTTCTTTGTGTCTCATAGTGCAGCTCCACAAATGCATTTCATCTCCTCTCAGAATAACGGCATGTGCACACAGATCCCCACACAACCATGGAGCACCTCCTTCAAAACTGCCTCTGGTAAAATTTTGCTGGAAACAGTCCAAGGGCAAAGTGCTTGCAATGTGTTTCATGTCCTATGCAGCATGTAAGATGGAGTTATTTGTTTGTTGCTGGTTTGCTTTGTTTGTGCAAACTGACGCCGCAGGGACTTCTTTTGAGGCCATTTTTCAGCCAAGGAGATTATCCCATATAAATACAGTGAAATAAATAGATTTATCACTAGAATGACTTCAGGCTGTTCTCTCTCTCTCTCTCTCTCTCTCTCTCTCTCTCTCTCTCTCTATCTGTCTGCCTTTGTAGATAACAGTATAACAGAATTAAGTTCCTATCACTGACTAAAACAGATGCATTTTATCTGTTTTATCTTATTTTAGGTCTACACTGAAACTGTGAGCAAGAGCTGAGCTAATTAAGTGGGGCAGATTTATCTGCCTCATGTACACCTTGGAGTTACTGCCCACAACCAATCACCCTGCTCCTTTGCCAGAGGACATTGGTGCTTTAGCTGAGGAGCAGAGAGGCAGCTGGAAGCCATAAGCCTTTCAAAAACTAAACTCAGTCTGAAGAGGAATGCGATTCAGAGCCCTGAGGGCTAGACAGAGGAGAAACTCACCTGGACTGTGGGACACTGTTGGGTTTTGTCACTTTCACCAAAGCATTTGCAATGGTGTAGCAGTCCCTGTATTGATGTGTTTGTTCCCATTACCACAGACTGTTGCACAAGTTCATCATGGTTTTTTGAGTTGTTAGTAGCCAGCACGAAGATCATCAGTGCAATGATAAGAAAGATATTTTGGCCCCGAAGCTTTTGATATAGCATCTATCAGAGTGTATTATGCAGGTGTAGGTCCTGCTGGTATGTGACCCTGGTTGTCACTTAGACAACCTGCCTGAAAACCTACCCATCAAAAATGGACCCAAAATGACTGAGAATTAAAACAAAAATTAATACTCTGCTCCCAAGCTTAAATGTACAGTCCCACACATGCAAACAAGCAATCAAAATGCGATAAAGTAAAGGTAGTAGCTGAACACAAATTCCTCCTCTGTGGGCTGCTATGAAAACCAAAATGGTAAAACCACACAGACAGACTTATGAATTAATTTTTTCCTTGGGATGATTTCATGTCCCTTCCATCAAAACTTCTTAAACTCTGATATGAGGGTACTGCTACATGTGCTAAGGGAATGAAGACACTGCCAGTCTGTTGATGCACAGAAAAGCATTTGACCTAGTCCTAACTGTGAGGTGAAATGAGTTACCTTAAACCTCAGAGGAGAAGCTGGTAACTTGCCAAGCTGCCATAATTATGTGCCTGATATGTGGGCACTCAGTATACTTAACAGCTTTGCTTTCATGGAAATCAGTGGCATTTTTTTGACTTGAAAAAATGTCAGGTACCTAAGAAAGATCTGGGCTTGGGGAGAGCCTTAATTTATCTGATTCCTAGCTAACAAGAGTTTTCTCAGAGATACTGGGAGAAGAAATAGAGGGAAGATTGCGAGACACTCAGACATTTTGGCAGTAAGTCTATATGAGGGTCTCAGGTGAGAAACAGTCTTTAGTTCTATCTGGAAACAGGGACTACAGGAAATTTCATAAGCATTGTGGGATCAATCAAGGTGGAAACTCCAGTCTCCTAGCTTGAGAGAGCTAGGAAATAAAGCACAATCCATGATTCTGGCTCCAAAAAAATAAGATAATTTTCATGCCTTTTTCATTTTACTACAGGAACTGTGAGTGTTACCAGAAGTTAATTGGAGGATTATATTAGAAGAATGAGCAGCTGGATTTTAAATCATAAGAGGTGAAAGGTGTAAGGTAGAGAAAGGACGGTAGCGTGTACAAGCCTTCTGACTTTCCTTACTCAACAATGCATGCACACGGACCTGTATTTTAATAAGTGATATTTGGGAAATCTCAAATTATTTTTTGGTACAAAACAATGAATAAAATTAAAGAGTAGGTTATTGCAGACATCAGTCATGCTTTTTCCTCTTTTTTTTTTTTTAAAGGAAGAGATTAAAATGGCTGAACATGAGACTGAGACAAAATGAATAGCTTAGAATACACAGTTACTGAAGTCCATTTTTATCATCACTGCCATTGCACTAATCAGACCGAATCAAAACTATTCATTTGCCTTTGTTAGACAAATGCATGCATGTGAAAGAAACTTCTAAGGAACCTTCTTAACCTTTGTTTTAAATTATTTTTCTTCTCTTGAATTAACAAAAATGACTTGAAGTGAACAATTTCTTTAGATTGACAAATTAAAAAATTACATCAATGTATCAGTTTTTTGAAATATATTGTTTAAATCTTAATCTTTAAATAAAATTATTCTGCAGTTTATAGCTTAAAATATAAATGAATTGTGAATAAAAACAAAACCTAGAATAAAAACTTCTGTCAGTTTTGACTCTCAAAGCATAATTTTATAATACGAACTCTGTCATTTGAAGAATGAGATGAACTGGCATTTTTCTATTAAAAAAAAAAAATCCCACCTGCTTTACTATATTTTTCTTGCACCAAAGTCTTTAGTGATCTGTACCTCAACCCCATGAAAATTGTAATGTGAGGAGAAAGGAAAACCAGATGATAACATAATTCTTGAGCTGACTACCAACGGGTCATCTAGCCCACTCTCACAGAGGTCACCTTAATTCTGTTTTTTATAGACAAGATTGTGTCCTGCTGCCACTCCTGCTTCTCTCTGCCATGAGTTTCAAGAAGGTATCTGGACATGAAGAGACAATAGCTCTTGTATAATATCCACCCCCATGCATTCCCTGCAGGTAGAGCTTGGTTGGTGATCCCAGAGATTAGCTGTTGGTGATGACGCTGAAGTACAGGAGATGCACATAGCTTATCTCAGCCATTCAGTTTGTGTCTGAGATGAGGCATCAGATAAAGATGCAGAATTTGTGCAGGCAGAGCTGAGCAACCGCATCATTAATAACCAGAGAGGAGGAGCTGACATTTATTTGCTCCAAATATCCATAAACAAAGATTCTCAGAAAATGGTTGTTTTCAAATGAGTCATTGAAAGGGCATGGCAGCTGGGTCTGCAGCAAATTCTCTGTGAGACACCCAGTTCTCAGTTAAGAATCAATCTTTCTAGGGAGAAAGAGAAGATACAGATTCAGCATGGCACTACCTCATGTTGGAAGGGATTTTATTACTCCTCACTGTCACCAGTGACACATTATTGGGCAGGGCTAGAACTGTCTCTACTCCTCAAATTTCTGGTCTTTGTAATATTTTTCAAATCTAAAATGAAATTGTTTAAAAATGGGAATGTTTGATACTGCCATCTCCTGACACATCTCCTGTGATGTTTATGTAGCTTCATCAGTGGACATTTGTCATTTAAACTACCCCAGCATTCCATGTAGACTTTGTCACCCCACTGGCAAGATGGATACAATCTGCTCTTTAAACCAATCCTCCTTCATTCATTCTTGATACAATTTCTTTCCAGTTTAGTCTCCAGGGAAGAAAAGCAGGTAGCTGTGTTGGGAGGGTCTCTCTAGCTTTCTGTATGACACTTTGGTGTAGTACTATTGCATTTAGAGCCCAAATATCAAAAGGTATGAAGTACTGTACACAGGTAACCCTGTGGCTTTGCATGGTTGTCTAGAGAGCACTGAAACAGATACTCAAGAGCTCAAGAGCCCAGATGGGGCTTGACACTACTGGACAAATTAAAAAAAAAACAAAAAAAAA
Organism: Upupa epops; assembly: GCA_013397515.1. Taxonomy (NCBI): domain Eukaryota; kingdom Metazoa; phylum Chordata; class Aves; order Bucerotiformes; family Upupidae; genus Upupa; species Upupa epops. The sequence goes on along the minus strand of VZRI01002140.1, from coordinate 53,234 downwards.
ACCAAAAAGAAGAAATGAAGAAAAAAAAAGCAAGAAACAAAGATAGAAAGAAAGAGAAAAAGACAAAGAGAAAGAAAGAAAAAGAAAGAAAGAACAAATGAAAAGGCTTTGATCTTACTCCTACTGTCTATGTTCCAAGTTTATCTCTGAAAACAAAGAGAGGTATATATGGCCTTTTGCAAAATACAAAAGCATTTTCACGTTTGCAAAGCTTCTCTTGTAGAATTGAACAAAGGATGCTTTGTGAGAAATTGATTCATACATATTCTTAAAAAAAGTCTCAGAGAAAACTTGGCTTCTATGAAATATAGGTAATACCAACAGATGTGAAGCAGAGTGATCAGGTCAGGAGGGCTTTTCATTTTGAGATATCAACCTGACTTTTAAATGTCCCTCTGGCTGGCAAGCTTCAGCAGGATATAAAGTCTTTGAGAAGAGCTCTAAGGGGCAGCTATGATTCCTCAAGAATTGGTGCTGGCAAAGATTATGAAGACAATCTACGCTTTGTGGAACAGGGCCACTATCAAACTCTGTGGTCCTATAGGGCTTGCTAGCTGGTAGAGGAAATAACTCAGCAATGCCTGGCAACTATAACATGCACTGCTGATCATCTTGCTGACTTACTAGATAAATCCTTCTCTTTATGGTTCTTTCTCTGCTGCAGCTCCTGTCATCTCAGCAAGTAAAGCCCAGTTCAGGGTGAATCCTCTGGGAATTAAGTCCACACTATAGCCAGAGGTGAGACTACAGTTTATCTAGATACACCTCTCTGGACTTTGTACAGCCTTGGTGAGTGCAGCTATGATTATCTAGAGAAACATAAGATCATCAATGGCCATAGAGAAAAACAGAATTAGGAGGAAACCTCAGGTAGTAAAATATATGAAATATCTTGCTTTCATGATTATCATATCCACAGTGCCCAGGTGAAACATTGTGAAACTTACTGGGTCTACCCAAGGGATCCAGTCTCTTGTTTGCCTGCCATGTAATCCAGCATAAGGTCTTATTTAAAAATAGAGAAGACGAGTAAATTATTATGGGGAGGCTAGTTTTACAGATATGAAGTGCACAGTAATTTGCTGTTCTCCTTTACAATTTTGTCTGAAACTTGACACAAAATTAAAACATGATCAGTAAAGAACATAACTACTGTGACTACCTTTTTTTGTGAGTGGGAGAAATTTTATTCAAAATTGCTGAAGGTCTGGGCAAGTTTCATTGTGATGCTGCACGCAGCTATATAGGTGCATAAGTCGGGGTCAGGAAATTCATGTAAGACCTGCTCGCTTACCCATGCACCTTTCCACATGCAAACGTTGGTTTCCATCACTGAGTGGTCTCAGGTGAAGCTAAGCAGAACTGAATCCAGGGGTCTCCATCCACAGTGAAATATTTCAGCTCATGGAGCCAAGCTACAGCTAATCAGAGGGAAAACATCAAGAATGTATGTTGTGTGGATGTTGTGTAGTGTGGATGTTGGCTTCTCAGCATCAACTGTTGCATGCTACAGATCTGCTTTTAGTATGCCACTCTACCCATATGTTGACACAGCCTATGGTAGCAGTCTTGATAGGGGCATTGTCTTATTGTCTTAATATTTTTCTAAAAATACCCATCTGAAGGTCTGGTCCCAATTAGACCATCCAATTTCTGGATATGCATCAGTCCCAATGTCATGGTTCAACTCATTTCAATGAGAGAGTAAAGAAAGAGAAACTGATCTGATCACAGCTAGACCTGATGCTAGACCTAAGTATAAACCTACCAGTGACTCCATGGTTGTTTTGCATTGACCCACCATCAGCCTCAGCAGTACACAAGATTTAAATGAGTGGAGAACTCCAACCTAATCAAGTATTTATTGTTCTTGATTTTAGAGAATCAGTGCTCAGACAACAGACAACACCATGAATAAAAGTGGTTTGGAAATTTCTCAAGGAAATGTCTTTTCTGTCATAAAATAACAATGCATGGAAAGTAAAGACTCCAGGCACACATAGGGATTTTGATGAATGTCTGTCAAGACAAGATTTTGGTAGAGCTAACATTTTCTAGTTAGAAACTGAAATTTTAGATGTTTGATTTTTTAAAAACATGACTCTCATTTTATAAGACAAATTATAAGATTAATATAAAACCACATACACACACACAAAAAAACCCCAAAAAACAGGAGGTTTTTTTCTGTCCCAGGAGTGGAATGCTCTAACTTTCTGAAAAGGTATTTTAGTCTCTTCCCTCAGAATTTTATTTGATGGGAAATCTCATTTTTTGTCTGATGCTTTCTTGATCCGAAGCAAAGAAAAGCAGTGTGGGGTAAGAAGACTTCTCCAGAAGAAACTTCCTGATTCCGCCTCTTCATTTAAATCCCCAAAGATAAAAATCGTCCTTTCTCAGCAGTCATGGAAACACCATTATTTAGTATTCAGATAGCAACTGCTGATTTCCCCCTTACAGCAGAATGACACCTTCTTTGGCTTAGAAGCTTATGGCAGGGTAGAGCATGAATTAGTTTGTGAAATATTTGATTCACACAATTCAAGAAAAATCCCAAATAGAGGAAAAGGTGTTGGTGATGCCAACCAAGGCTTCTATTTACAGATCACTTCTTGTAGAACATGTAGTGTTTCTCCAAGGAAATGGGTGGAAACTGTGAGAGAAGAAAGAGTTACTTGATGACAGAGAATTGGACTGGGACCAAGGGGATTACTAGCAAGAAAAAGGGGCCCTGGTTTAGTCCTGCTCTCTTTATTCCAACTTTTGCTTTAAAAACCAAAAAAGAAAACATACAGGCTCATAGCTATGTACACTTCCATGCCTGCACAGCACACATGGCAGAAGTAAATAATAAAGGATATGTAAGCAATCACTTGTACATGCTCTTAAAAATAGCTGCATCGCAGACAAATTGGCTTTGGTTCAGACACCATTGGGCAGGCCTTATGATCAAGTCAGACAAAACAGGTGATGACAACGATACTGTCTTGTTTTAGTTTCTTGAAACTTCAATAAAATGTCTCCATGCTTGGTTCTGGAACCTCAGCAATACTTCACAAAAGGACAACCAGGTTGGGTCAGTAACGTATGTGTACAGTAATGGTTGTGGATACTATCAAGGCTACAAGCAAAAGTGTGAGTGACTGGCCTAATATTTTTATTGGGTTTTGACTGCTTCCCTGAGGGTGTGCAGGAATTTTCTAATTTTATTCAGTAAAATTTCAGTTATTAAAATTAAGAAGTTCACCTCGTGCTTGACTGTAGCAGCATTCTAGTAGAACGGGATCCAAAAGCCATTCTTGGATAAGCCAGGAACACAGAGCACGTGAAATGGGGATTCATTGTCTGGTAACTATTGCATGATGTTCTTTATTGTTTTGTCTTGTGATGGGTGCTCTGAGAAGGCCAGGCAGTTTCATTAGTCCTGGATTCTGTCTCTTACTCTTGAGAAACACCATAAGATGACATTCCAGTTATTCCAGCTTACACCTCATCTGCTTATTAGGCTATGCAGGATGGCAGATCAGTTTGCTTGAAGAGTTCCTCTCTCCAAAAGCAGCTGGGTCTTTGCCTGGGTGCCCGCTCAGCTTGACAGGAAGATGAATGAGAACATTTGTAAATTTTTGTCTCGTAAAATGCACTCCTGGCTTTCTTCCAATCCTGATTTTGAAACTGGCATGTGACTGGTTCAGTTGAGTCTTCCCATGTCTTTCTAACATTCCTTTTCAATTTGGGCATATTGTTCTGCTTGGTGATAGTGGCTCTGATAATTGCATGAGTCAGCCATTTTGAGCAGTTTGGCAATATATGGATCTATTGTTTTTTCAGCTCCTTGGACAACATTCCTGATTCTGTGGGTTGAAAAGCACTTCTAGGAGTTTACAGAGTCCTTCCTGCTCTGCTCTTGTCCCTACAAAACACTACATGGTGTATATGGTGGATCTTATTTCAAAGAACTAAAAACATACCTGCCTGCATTTCAGTTTCTTCTCTGTTCACTATCGGCTATCTTGAAGCTATAAAAGGCACTGAGCTACTGACCACAGCCCCATTCACATTTATCTGTCAGATCCGAGACAATGCTGGACCCTTGTCCTTACAATTTTTCCTTCTCTTTCTTTCTATGACATTGTTAGTTTTTTCTGTTTGTTAGGTTTCTTCACCACCCTTCATGGTCTGCCACACAGAGAAGTGAGATGCTTATGACTGTTTATTACAGATGTTCCTGTGAAGTAGGTAATTTGCCATTACTAATTCATGCTATTAAACTAGCTGTGAAGAAAGGATGGGCTGCTGATACTTTGTTTGATTGGCATCTTATTTGAGGAAAGGTTTTATCAAGTTTTATGTCCAGCTGAGTGACATAATTACACCTGCTTTCACAAGCTTCAAGGTGCAGTCTGAAGGAGAGTGAGCATATAAAGCACCAGTATCTTAATTCTTCAGATAATGTTTGCTTTTACTTCATGTTTGAGCATGTGGGCTTGAAATGTGACTTCTAATAAAACTCATGTCAGAGGAAGAGTCTGTGAGCAGTCAACACTTTTTTGTGCCTATTATGCTTAACAATCCAGTGAGAAGTGGAAGGAACAGATCCACTGGAAACAGTCCAGCACAGAAGAAAGAGCTGAGGATGGGATATTTTGCTTGAGATGTTCTTTTTTCTGTGGAACTTGGGGTTACCTTGGCTGCTGGAATGCAGATTTGAGGATTCCAGATGAAATGCGCCAACAGAAACTAAAATAGTATTAGAGGTGGGTCTATGTACTAAGTTCTTGCTACACAGCCTGGCAAGGGGATCACTGAAAAAACTGGGGTAAGGAACTACTTCTTAGATGATTGTGGCAAATGTCACTACTCTGTTAGATCACATCTTGGTCTAAAACAATATATAAGGCTAATGAAATATATAAAGGCTGCATAATTTCTTGGCCTGCTTTCCAGGCAGGTTAATACTACTTAATACTAGTGAGAAGGGTCATTTTGAGTCAATGCATGGATGAATCATCAGCACAGCAGGTCAGAGAGCTAAGGGCTGTAGATGGGTTTTGAGAAGAACTGAGATAATTCTATGACCTGTGAAAGCATTTGAGTGGCTGTCTGTTCCTGTGTAATCAGTAAGCAAAGGATAATCAAAGCTCGCTCCTTGGGGCACCAGCTAATGATGCTAAATAGCATACAGACAAGTTTTTGCTGAAAGCATTACACACAGGCATGTGCTAATTAATTAGCTGATTTCTAGAGGAAATTGTTACCCTTGCCTTCTCCCTCTTCTGCAAGATTATGCAATAGGAAGGAAGATGGGTTTTATGTTTGCTCATTAAATAGATGTTACTCTGAAGTGGTCCAGCATGATGAGTTTGGGCAGCTTCTCCAGGAATATGGATCTGTGCTGAGGTTTAAAGAGATCATTCAAACTACTACTCCAAGTTGTATCTGTGTGCATTGAGGGACAAAAGTGTTATTAGGTATTTTTTCGTCTGTACATCCTTTGGAAAAGGACTGGTGCCAGCTATGTCCAGTCCCCTGCACGTACCTCAGCTACAACAATACTACTCAAGTGAAGTCACAGTCCTCAACATTTAGGAAGATAAGTTTGTGTGTAAAAGAGTCCCTGCTAGTTTCTATGGAACAAAAGCATCGCCGCTTGTAGCCAAAACCAGGCAGTACAAGCTGTTGTGACCACCACAGGCTCTCAGGAAGCTTTGAAGATCAAAGGTCGCTCCCCTCACATCAAAGGCTGTGGGGCTAGCTGCCTTTCCCTAACGGGGTTCCTTGCAATCAACTCAAATTTGATGAAATCGAATCTCTTGACATTACAGTGACCCCTTTGGCTCCAAGTATCTGAACTCAGACAGAGGAGTCTAGCAGTGACCAAGTGATTGTCTTTTTGGCTTTCTATTTGTAGGAGACTGCTGGATAGGATCCCAAGTGATGTATGTGGCTTCTTTTCCAAGCTGGTCTGTGTGTGTATGAATGTGACCAAGCAGAAAATATTTCCTCTATTGTTATACGGGAGAGAAAAAAAAGAAAGACCAGCTTAAAAGTGATGCAAGGTGCAATATGTTTTTCTTTGAACTCTACAGAAATCCTTGCCTGGCTAGATCTCCACTGTGCTCAACATTCTGCCCAACCAAGCCCTAGACAAGTTTTGCATCTGTATTCAGAGCTTCTTATTCCTTTTCCTCTCCCATACACTTGCAGAGGTCCTCTGTTGTGTCTGAAAACATTTGACATACAAGTTGGCTGGAGCTACAGTGAGCATAGAAAAGAGAACAAGTTGCTTCCTCTAATTTCATAGGTCCTGCATAAAAGCTACCAAGTGGGAAGGGTTCTTGATTATCAGAATGACCCTCTGGTGAGGTCTTGAGATGCTATTGCATGGTCAGCTTCTCTGAAAAGTCTCCTCCTCTGTGCCTACAGAGAAGCACTGATTAATTTGCAGCTCTGGGCCAGGTCTTTTCAAGTTAGATAAAGCCAGTGTTTTGTGAGCAGACTTGGAAGCAAGAGAGGCAGCTTTGTACCATAATTTCCTTTAAGCATATTATTTTCCTGTTCCATAGGACATGAATCTGCTATGAACCAGCCTTTCCTTTCATTTGCTTTAGGTTTGTGTTTGCCCCACTTACAGCACAGCTTGCCAGCTTTTACAATTGACTTGGTACCCAAACCAGCCATCCCTGCTTCTTGGAGAGCAATTTAGTCCATATCTCTTAGTGGGACTCTGGTGACATCTTCCTCAGGTGGCCCACTGGGACAAAGCCTAGCAGTCCAATGCTTAGTCATTGTTCCATGAATAGGAGCTACTTCTCTTGCCACCTGAGTTTGTGTAACCATACCCGTCAAAGATAGTCCTAAACACTGTCCACACAGGCATGTGAATCAGTGAGTGCCCATAAGATTCATTTTTACAGACCTCAAGTTACTAAATGAGGAGATAGTTGTTCCCAAGGCCTGAGTAATTTGCTTAATGGGCCCGTTTTTAAACCAAGGAGGCAGGGGTGGCAGCATCACTAGGAAGGGAAGCATATGACATGTAGGTTGTTCAGACCTGATAACTGTCATTTTCACTGTGACACTAGGGGATTTATGAAAGCTCCTTCTCCCTAAGGTAGTACTTCATCCTCAAGTGAAGGGAGGGTCCAGACTGCTTCTGCCATTTAAGGACAGAGATAAGCACACATAAAGTGGAAGATTAAATACAAATCCTTGCATTTTTGGTTTGGCAGGACCTGTATAAAAGCTGGTGATGTGTCAAAAGCCAGAAACTCAGATCTTCTTGGATGTCTTTCCTAAATGCTGAGTAACACATTTCAGAATTGTACATTTGGGCATGTGCAAGGTATTGTGTATGGCACAAATAAAGCACCTTCCCTTTTCTTATTCATGTTGCATAGAGACACAACCACGTCATTCACATAAATCAGGCACAGTTAGCCAGAGGGCTCAAATTTACAGCGCTTCTGATAAACCAGACGCCTAAGAAATTCTGTGATGGGAAAAGGCTGCACTCTGCAAGAACACAGCAGGTAACAGTAGCCTTGTGAATGATAGCCCAAAGCCTCAGCTTTCGCCCCAGTACCTGAACATCTCACTGTCCTGAGGGAAACATCTGCGGAGCAATTATTATCTTGGAAAGAGCCATGGGAAAATAAAGCAGTCAGTAACACTTGAAAAGCGTCCCAGATTCCCACTGAAAGGCTTTGTCAGAGCTGTTAACCTTCACCTTATTTAGCTGTATGCATTTTTAATTTTTTTTTTGGAGTGGGTCGTAAACCAAAAAAGTACCCTGTATGTTGCTGTGGTGGGAAATCTCAGCTGTGATAACATTCAGCTCAAGGTTGTTATCTAGTGGGTTGTAACCTGGGGAATATGGAAATACTTCTCAAAGGAAAAGCAGAGTTTGTAACTTCACGTTGCTTAACTCTTTGTGTCTCAATGAGGCACACAACACACAGATGGACAACCACTACTGCATGCTGACGTGTTCAGGGAATGTGTTAACCCTCCCTCCACAGGACACAAATGTTATGTCACAGACACTCTTCTTTTCTCCTGATTTTTTTCTTTTAATACAAGAGGAAAGGGGGATTGGGATCTTAAGTCTGCACAAACCTATCAACATCTGTCTCTGCTGAATTATAAAAACTAGTACGGTAGGCCATTTTCCTGCTATGATCCATTCATAGCAGGAAAAACGACAGCTGCCACTGAGTGTGGTGTTTCCTAGCTGGACAAGGTGGATGACACAGTTCCCAGATGCTGCTCCATGCTCTGGCATCTCTCCTGCTCATAGGTCACATGCATCAGGGATGGGGCTAGAGCTCCAATAGTGTTGGGCATGACCAGTTGTAGCAGTGGAACAGATGTAGGAGAGGCTCAGGGAGCCTGCAGAGCAGCAAAGAACTGTGGAGGTACCTGTGTGTACATGGGGAGGGAAACCGTGGGGCAAACCACCCACCAATCCCAAGTGGAAACAGCGTATGAAGTTGAGCAGTAGTACTTGGCACCTGCCTTCAGAGGCTACCAAAGGACTCTGGACAGGAAACAGTGTAATTCCTTGCATTTTCACAGATGGCGAAAGCAAAGCATGGGGCAGTGAAATAACTTAGCTAAGGTCACCCAAGGAGGCAGTGGAAGAGCTGGGAATAAACCCCAGGTTTCATGAATCACTAAACCACACTGCTTCCCCTAGGGCTATGGATGTATTATAACAGAGCAAGATCCAGATGTGGTTTTTAACTGTCGTTCGATACTCCATGTGATATTGCTCTGACTAGGAAAATACACAAATTTGGACTCCATGGAGATCTGACTAGTTTGGGAGAGCTTGATTAAGCCTGTTTAGCATGACATCATTAGGTGGAACAGCATGCAGGGAAATGGGGGCAATTCTCAAACACATTGGCAGAGCCTGTGGAGTTGCTGAGCCCTTTCTGCCCAAGATAATGCATAAGAATTTGAGAAACACCATCCCTGAAAATGAGGGAAGGAGAAGAGGCAGAGCAAATAAGCTCAGGAGCAAAATACTTCAGGAGGTAAGAAGAAAACAGATGCTTGGCAGCAAACCTGTGATCAGACATTCTGTTCCAGTGGAAACTGATCCCCTTAGAAAGTTATAACTCTTCAGCTGCTCATCTCAGTTACCTCCATTCCCTTCCCCACCTAACAGTTGAACTGTTTGCTAATTGCTCCAAACAGCAACCCAGGATGCTCTGGGAGAGCTGGGTTAGTAGTAGCGATAGTGAGGAGACAGGGATGTCCAGCTCTCCACCCAGAACTCTGCCACAGAGCAGTGGCTCATCTAGCTGCAGTTAGAGAAAGGGGTGTTAGCTGGGTGCAAAAAAAGAATAAGAATTGCTCTGTATTTAAAACTCTTAATGCTTTGATAATAACAGGAAGCACTAAGTGTTTTTAATTGATCTGTGTTCACATTTCTACCTTCAGGTTGGGCTGAGGCAGATCCAGAGTATGTCAGAATTGCATCCTTTAATCTAATTTCTTCATTAAAATTGCCCACCACCACACCCTGGCAAACTGCATGTGTTTTTCTTAAAAGGCTTGTTCATGGAGTCAGACGATTGTGTATCATCTCTGTTTTAGCTAAGAATAATAATGAGTTCCTTAACTTTGGAAGTTGGTATATACAGTTAAAAAGTTATAGTTGATAGACTGAAAAGCTTGCATTCCAGCACTGCCCTTTTTATATGTCTTCACATTAAATAAACATTTATGATTTAAAGTTTAATTACTGATTTATGTGGCAAAACTCTTGCTTTTGAATGTTTGGTCTTAGAAATGCAGATTTCATACTGTCATAATCTAGAACTAACATTCTTCCCTTCCCTCCAGAGAGGGTTACATGGTGTTTCTAAGTAATGTTAAAAAAACATTATCCCCTGTGCCTATTAGGAGAGTAAAGGAGACATCTTTGTGCCGTCCTCTTCCAGACCGCAGACTGTGCACATGCCTAAAATGTCAGTTCTGTGAGCTGAAGCTACAGCATAATGGTCATGTCACAGGGAGGGAAACTGTCTGACCAGGAGAAGTAAAATAAGATCTCAAAAAAGGAAGCAGAGAGCAGCCCCAGAGAAAGTAAAATGAGATGGAAAGTGGCACAGTTACAGACAAAAGACAGCATGTTTAAAACAAAGCCAGTTCAGAGGCTGTAACACAGTGTGTCCTTCAATATCAGGTTAGCTGTTCAGCAGCTGGCACTTTGTACCGTGTGAAAAGATTTCAGCTGAAGATCTTTGATAATCTGGCCAGCCATGATGTACTTGGGGGCATTATTCCTATAAGCCCAGTGGGTGACTGCAGGAGACAGAACTTTCCCACTGCTGACAGACACCGTTGCTCCCACCCACAGTGAGTCATGACTCTGGAGACACTGCCCTGGGTCCAGCATGATATTATAGACAGACTGGAAGTGATGCTTTCGTCCTTGAGGAAACTCTGCCGGGTTATGGGACAGGAAGGTGCTGGGAGTGTGTGGTCAGCAGAGTGTTGTAAGGATGTGACACAAGAAAGTGACACTGGATCTGAGCGATGAAGATGGCATGCTTCAGGATCCAGGTCTTGACAGAAAGACTGAAACTGGAAGCTTGCTGCATCTTACCTGCCATAGCTAGTATCTGGCTGCACGTGTCTTCACAACCCAAATAAACTTCTATATTGTAATGAAAGCAGACTAGCCAACTGGATGTTTGCTTGCTCCTCAGCTGTTGATAACTGGGGCCCTTACTGTGGTACTGTAGCACCAATGCTTCTGCCCACAGCCGTGCTTGGCTGCAGTGCAGTGTAAAATCAGGTTGGGCTTAGCTCCTCTGCCTGTGCCAATTTGCTTGACTCCTCAAGAGGCAGGAGGAGGCGGGGTGTGTGTGGGGGTGTGTGGGTGTCTGGTGTATGAGTGTATTTACAGAAGGATGGAAATATTAAACCTTCATCCTGCTTGTAAATTAAATGCACTGTTACAACTCTGGTCAGATGCTCGCCCGACGACCCTGCCATCTCCTGTGATTTATCTCAGCAGAAGGTGCAGGCCTGCTTTGGTAGTAAGCACTGCCAGTAAGAAAGGAAATCTATTACTTGTCCTCCTCTGCCCAGCAAAATAAAAGCTGTGGTCTCCTTCAGAGAGGCAAAACGGAGTAGCATGATCTCATGGTGTGATTGAAAGGCACTTTGTCATTCAAGACATCATGCCTGACGTACCAATGTGAGGCTGAACGGGTCGTGTGGGATGGTGGCCAGCTGATGAGCAGCAGGCCCTAAGGAAGCCCAAAACCTGCTGGAAGGAGAATCCTGTGAGGCTCCAGCTCTTTGATCTTGTCTAACAGTGCTGAGTTGTCTGGTGTCACATGGCAAGACAACTTTTCCTCTAGCCACCCTCCTTCGTCTCCTGGCCAGCTGAATGACTGTCTGATGCTCATTGGTGGGATCTGTCCTCACTGCTTGCTGAGAACATGTTTGGACAAAGACCTCATGAAAATCCATGTCCTCTTTAGGAACTGAAAATGAGGCTTCTAGCTTCGTAAGTCAGTTTCAACCCTATTTGTCACTCAGTTCATGAGCTTGCTGCAAGATGACATTACATTGCCCAAGTCCCTTGATTGACTGTTTTTTATGTCCGACTTCCCTTCTTTTCTCTGAATTTCCCCTATTCCTCCTTCTACTGCTTTTTATGTTGCAGAAATGAGCAAGGAAGCAGTTTTACATGGTATGAGATATTAAAGAACCTTATTCCACACTAGCATAGATACCGCATCAGGAAGAAATATGTATGGCTGCATGTTTGAGACCACTTGCACAGGATGGCAACAGCAGGACTGTGCTGATAGGAAAGCATGATGTCTTGAATACTGCAGGAAAAATGGCCAGCCTTGATCCTCATTCTGGGAAACAACAGCTGCTGCCAGGATAATTTTATCCTTTTGCTTACACAAGAGAGATCTATTTTACAAACATCCCATGATCTCCTGGACCCATATATGTGGTCATTCCAGGTCAGAATTGCATCACTGGAGGGGCAGGTTCATATTTGGACCTGCTTTTTTTCTCTTTTCCAGCAGACTCTTCCTGCCTTGAATGCTCTGAATCTAGGGACCATATTCTTTGCTCTCCTGATTGAGCTGGTTGTCACTGTGTTCTCCCACAGTTTCTCTGTGACTTGCAGGATACTAGGAAACATTTGCTCCATCATACTTAACACAGTGACTCACTTAATGTTCAGTAACAAACAAATATGGGATAAAAGAGTTTGTTTCCCTGCTTGTAGGATGCAAGGCACTAAAGTTAAAGAGGAATTCTCATGCCATTATTAAACCTTATGCTGAAGTATTTAGCTTTTCCTGGCATTACACTTCTTATCATCTGCCCAAGTGCAAAGGAAGAGACACGAATGAAAAAGAGAGCTTTCCCAGCTCAGTGTCTTTCCAGAGCAATTAGTTGCCCTTTTCCACTTGTAATCTGCACAGTACCTCTGATTATCTCCCAGAAACACATCCCAGGTAAAAGATTCTTTAATGAAAAGACATGGTGAAAGAACTGTTCATTTCTCTAATGTTCAAAGACATGGTGGAGAAACTGCTCAGCCTGAAGAAGAGAGGAGAAGACTACAGGGGTACCTTATAGCAGCTTTCCAGTACCTGAGGGAGGCCCACAGAAAATCTGGAGAGGGACTTTTAACAAGTAACTCTAGTGATAGGATAAGGGGTAATGGGTTTGAGCTAAAAAAAGAGTAGATTTAGATTAGATCTTAGAAATTCCTCATTATGAGGGTGGTGAGGCACTGGAACAGGTTGCCAAGAAAAGTTGTGGATGCCCACTCTCTGGAAGTGTTCAATGCCAGGTTGGATGAGGCTTTGGGCAACCTGGTCTAGTGGGAGGCGTCCCTGCCGATGGCAGGGATGTCGGAACTAGATGATCTCTGAGGTCACTTCTGACCTAAATCATGATTCTATGATTCTATGAAATCTCAAAATGCTTCTTACAATTTTTTGTGATGGCAAGAGAAGAAAATGTGAAATGTTTCATTTTATAATCAGGCACCTTGTTATTTTCTCATTTGTTTGTCTGCTTATTTGAAATAAGTTTCTGGCTCCACATTGCATTTTCAAAGTATTCAGATGATAAAAAACCCCCCAAGCATTTCAGAGAAGCAAAAAATTAAAACTGTTGGCATTTCTGGAGATGTAAACTTGCTTCAAAAGGGACAGAAAATGGCTTAAACACTAACAAAGTTTGTATTTCAAGAAACAAAATTCCTTCAGATTCTGCCATAATAATTTCTCCCTTTTTCTTTTTATAATGACTTTCCCTGAAATGGCAAACCATACATTTTGATCTCAACTGTAATTACACCATTGGAAATACTGTGTAGCACAGCCAAAAGTAAGAGCACTCCTGAGAGTGCCCAGGAGGGTGGCTATCAGGACACATTTTTATTTGGTTAGCAATGGTCACTTGGCATCTGCAATCTAAGTATTCCCATATTTAACACTGAGCTGTTAATGCTGACAATCACGGGGTTAATCATCGTGGTAATACCAACTGGTTCTTGAGTAAAATGTCAGGTGGTGCCAAAAACCTGAGCCCTAGGACAAAAGACAGGCAAGTTAATCTCTGACTAACACTGCAGATGAAACTGCTGTTACACAAAAATGTGTCTTCCAACACAACACTTGGGTCACAGCAGTATCTCAACCACAAAGTTCACTCTCCTTCCCCATGAAAAAAACAGCAAATGTCACTAGATGTGATCTGATTTGAGATGAAGTCTGAAGTTTTCAAAGTACTTACAGCTCTGCTAACAAACTGTCCAGGATGCTATATGGAAAAACCAAACCAAAACAAAGACTTCAGAACTGACCACTTACTTGACTACACTAATTGAAAACTAACTTAGAAACTAGACTAGATGAGGGTTTCTAAGCAGTAGAAAGGAGGAGGACTGTAGCACTTGTGTCATGGGTATAGCACCAGGAGGTACAAACCATCAGGTTAAAGCTGATCTGCATCAGTTAATGAATGACACAAATGGCAGGGGCTGAGCCTCTTGATTTAGCTCTGCTTTTCTATAGCCCTGTTTATTGAGGAATGAAGAACCAAAAATAGTGGCAGTAGTCACAGCAGCCAATGCTTGAAGTCTCTCCATGAAGTATTTAAAATAAATGCTGTCATCTTCAATGATGCCTTGGGATTTTGAAGATTTCCAGTTTCAGCTGCCCAATGTAACATAAAATAAAAAGAGTATGATTTCACACAGGATGATCCTCTCTCAGCAGCAGTGAGCTACATGCATCACTGGGCCCTTTGGGAAGTCTTGCTTCACCCATCAAGAAACAGATGTTTACCCTCAATCAGCCCTTCAGTCAGTCCTAGAGCAGGAGAGGGTGGAACATAGTAGATGACTCTTTGGAGGGCAGGAAGGGCAAAGAAGTTCTAAATATTGTTTTTCTAAGCTTAGTGTTGGTTGCAAATATATGAATCATGTGAATATATGAAAAGAGTATGAAGAACAACATACAATATGCAGCTGGGGGGGTTGTTTCTGGCTCTGTGAGACTCTGCGCATCTATTGTTCACCAACATTATCAATGGGATTCCCATAATCTAATTTTGACTTGGCTCCTAACTCTGGGGCCGCAAATTCAAGACATTTTTTCCAATACTTGGCCATGACAGGAGAGAGTGGCCACTGCCTAAGAGACAATTGCAAAGCACAGCTGGGATGTGCTGCTACAGCACGTGGAAGAAGCTGTATGGCAGTACATTCTCTTTACTGTAGAGAGTGTTCTTAGAGAGACAGATATTTTGCCCTTCAGCAAATGGGAATCCTAAATGACCAGCTAAAACTAGAGGCTAAATTTTTAAATAAAGAAAGGGCAGTATGATGAATCTCATCTGATTCGAATATCGCCATTAACACATAATTAAAAATGCTAAGTCTCTTAGAAATGCAAACAATAGAATTCTTTTGGGAGTGTCTCTTTAATGCATCTATATTTTTTTAATACATGGTGACTTTTCAATACTTTGTCTGCTTCTCTTTCTTTTTCACAGCTACTGCTGTTCCCTAGCTGGAGAGGAGCAAGACATTTGCTCTCTGTGCTTTACAAGCAGTGATATATTCTTGACTTGTCCTCCACAAGGTTTTACCACTTACTGCAAAACTAATCCTTCTTTATACTCTGACTCTTTTTCAGCAGCTCAGAGGGGACTGCAGCTTATGAACTCACAGGAGATAATGCCATCTGAGAGGATGGTAGGTGCTCCACCACTTTATGTCACTAGACACAGGGTACCTAAAGAGGAGGTCGGGAAACTATGATTTGACCTCAGAAAATATCTCTATGGAGTATATAGAGCTCAAGGGTAGCAGGCTCATACTGTGCAGTATTTGCAGGACAGCTCTGCCTTGGTAGAGTGGGATATTGTCATCCAGTTTGAAGTCAGGCCTTTTGGAAAACTGTGGTGAGAAGCACCATGTCAGGAATATAGAAATAATTCAGTCAGGAGCCTTAACTATCTATCTGAATTATCAAACCACAACACAGAAAAGAGCCTGGAATGAGTTGCCCAGGGAGGTGGTTGGGGCCCTGTCCCTGGAGGTGCTTAAGGTCGGGCTGGATGAGGCTCTGGCTAGGCTGATCTAGGATAGGGTATCCCTGCCCATGGTAGGAGGGTTGGAACTGGATGATCCTGTGGTCCTTTCCAACCCTGACTGATTCTATAACTTCTTCCCAGGGAGGGTGACGGGGTACTGAAGGGGGGCTGCCCGGGGGTTTGTGGAGTCTCCTTCTCTGGAGACGTTTGGCACCCGCCTGGACTTGGTCTGGATGATCCTGCTGTTGCAGGGGGATTGGACTGGATGATCTTTCCAGGTCGCTTCCAATTCATAATGTTGTGTTCTGTGACTTGGTCTAGGTGTCCTGCTGTAGCAGGGGGATTGGACTGGGTGATCTTTTGAGGTCCCTTCCAATCCCTGATGATTCTATGATTCTAACAACATCTTTTCTAGTATATAGCCAGATCTGTAAAGAGAAAATACTTCTATACTGTGCTTCTCTTCCCAATAGTTCTCATTTGTCTTTGCATCATATTTCAGCTGGGTAACATTCCCTTAGATAATGTTTTGTGGGCAGCAAATCCTGGAAGAACTACTGAAACTCACCTATGTTAAAGAACAATGAGAAGAGGTCCCAGAGAAGAGTGCACTTATGTTGCAGACAAGGACTGGAAGATTTCAGGCTGTTGAGTTTAGAGAAACGAGGGTTGAGATGGGTAAGTACTGGCTGCCACAGATACATCAGGGGCCTAGATATTGGGGAGGGAAGAGAGCTGTTTAACTCAAATACAATGTTGGCACAAGAGGAGCAGGGTACAAGCTGCCCATGAATGCATCAAGACAATGGAAATAGATGGAAAACAGCAATACAAATGTAAAAAAAAAAAATAAAGAAACCAAGTCATTTTCAGATTATAAAGTCATAGAAATGGAGCTGAGAATGGCCTCATTTGGGGCTTTTTAACCTTGGTAACATGACAACTGTTTCTAAAAGAGAAAAGCCAGAGACCATTTTGTCACCGTGGCCACAATATTTTTAATTTAGAGCTTACTAAAGAGAAGATTCTCCCCTGCGTTTTTCTCCTATTATTTTCCTCATTTTGGCTGTACGTTTGCATATGAGAAAATGAAATATTAAAATTAATGCTTTGCAATCACTTCACAGTCCTTCAGTCTGACAGTGCTTCACGCATAATTGGGTGAGAAGTATTGCTCTACTGCAATCCTCCTCTCCAAAGCCCTGTCACAAGCAGCTGAAGCATTCCTCATTCTTGAAACACTCACGAGAGGTTGTGGGGATGTGGTTGCTGCTATTAGTAGGACTCAATGATTTCTCCTGCACCAGATAAGGAAGGAGTCTTGAAGGAACATGAGATCTACGAGTGTGATGGTCATAGTGATCAAGAGGTTTCAGCCAGCTCTGTCACCAAGCAAAAGGGACATGAGAAGAGAGATGGGGAGGCAAGGGAATTTTCCCTGGAGTAGCATCATCTGGCTGTTGGGATCTTCATGGAAGACTCACACCAGACTTCCTGGAAGGTAGGAGCTGACCCTGAAAGCTGATTTGGGTCAGTGGGTAAGTCTGAAGGAAATGCAGCCCCCCTCTTCCCACCCAATGCCACAGAAGGAGCAGCTAAATTCACATCTGGCTCCCAGTCCCAATTCTGTTACTCACCATCCCCATGCTCCTTCTTCAAAACTGTGAGAGCAGAAGCCATTTTCCCCACGCTGTGAAGAAACCTAGATCTCCTGGTGTGTTCTAGCTCTGTGTGACCTTCCCTCTGCCTTTTTCTTGCTTCCACCTGCTCTTTTTTCCTGTCAGTGGTCACCCTCTTCCAGAGCTGGGACTTGTTTGGGCTGAAGGTAAGAAGAGTGCCCAATAACAACCAACCAAGTCCTCCTTGGAGACTAGATGTGCTACTTTCTTGCAAATAAATATTAGAAGGAGCTTTTTTTGGCTTCATGTCTGCCTCTACACAGGAACTCATGTCACCAGTGGCTTTCCAGATTGAGGTGAGCTAAAGTGTCAAGCCCTTGTATTTCAGCTAGCCACGGCGTTCTTTCCACAGGCTGTGAAAATACTCCAGAAAAGATCTTTTGGGGCTTAGAGCATTTCTGTTTCAGTCTACGCTGTCATTTAGTTCCCTGGGTAGCAGAGAAATTGGGAGTGGAGAATGCCAGATCTGGCTTTACTTTGGCCATCCAAATTTATTACTGAGTAGTGAAAAGTCAGGGAAAAGCATAAATCTCACTGTTACACTCCAGTGCTTTTGGGAGTTTTTCAGTTCCCTCTGGAATCCAGAAGCAGTGTTCATTTTGGAAGTCTAAATGCTCTCTGCTGATGTGGCCAAATCCAGATTTAACACAAGGTGGTGGAAGTCAGACAAGTTTGATTAGGAATGTATTAGGCATTGCATCTCTGCATTAGGGGCTATATATTAGGGGAATTTCTGAGCCATCTTGTCTTTATAAACTGTCAGAATAAAGAACAAGCTTTGTACTGGAGTGTTTTCACTCCTCACCCTGAGATTATCAGATGGCTGCAGACAGCAAATCATTCCTGCAAGACAATGGCAAAAATGTTTTGCTCTGCTCTGCTGTCTCTTGCGATGTTTCTCAAAGCTCTTGTAGACTGTTTGTATAACTTTAGCACTTTTAGCTCCTAATTAGTAAAGTGGTATTTTCTCTGTTTCACTAGACAGAAAAGAGAGCATTAGCTGAACTATCTGCATTCACTACAATGCACTCCAGAATCTGCTGACTCATGCACAATGTGAGGTTCTGAATATCCCACAGAAGCCCCTCAACACATAAGCTCAAGTTGTAGGAGGAGAAATATACTGGAGATTCATGCTGCTGCACCCCATCGACCTTTGCATTCACAGAGTGGGTGTGTGTACTTCAAAACGTGTGCATACATGACGTACTCATTCAAGGTCATACAGTTCTTGCAAAGCCTGACCAGGAAAAAGGAAGTGTCACGGAAACACAGTCGGGCCATGGTTGGAAAGGACCTCTTAGATCAAGAAGTCCAGTCATACCCACACCAAAAAAAAAAACCTAAATACATGAGAGATTGAAAAACACAAACTAACCCCTTCTGTGCCTGCAGCTACTGCAGGTAGAGAAGCACCATGCCTACAGACTTTTTAAATACTTCTAGGGATGGTGAGTCATCACCTTCCACTAAGAAAGAAAGCCAGGACAGGATGGGCAGACTCCAGGATTTGTGAGTATTTTCTTTTTCAAGTTAAGCTGCATTGCTGGTGAGCAGGTAGTAGCCGACCTTGTGCTTTTTGTCCTTGCACCAATCATGACCAGCTCCTGGCCCTGCACAGGTCAGGACCCTCATGAACTGCAGATGATACATCAAATGCTTTGAAAGGCTCCTGCAAAGTTGCTGCATCTCAGACATCCCAGCTATTCTGAATTTAAAACACAGCACTGGAAGGCATGTCTCTCCTGTAACATTCCTCCCATTGCACCCATGTACACTGGCTTTCCAAACGACAGCTCCACTGAGGAGCAAGCTTTGTTATTAATAAGATGGCTGTGTTTATGTAGTTCAAGTGATGCTAAAATTAAAGTGAAGTTATGATTCAGCTGACTTCAAGTTTTTTCAGCTCCCTTCTTTTGCACACACAGCTTGCCCTGCACTTGTTTGCCTTGGCAGGGCCCAGGCTTAATAGTAACAATTTCATCTTCCATTTATAGGCATCTGCTCGCCATGTTATTCTTTCAAAGCAGAGAGCTTCTCAATGCTGGGCAAGAGGAACATGTAGAGCCATGCATGCGAAGACAAAACTCTTTTCACAATCTCAGCTTCTTCACATAAGGAATAGGTTTGTCTCTGCCTGTGGGAAAAATAAATAGAAAAGGAAAAATGTGCCATCTCTGAAAAACTGTCGCAAGGCTATAATGTTTTATGTTCAGTGTATGCTGCCTGGCGAGCTTCCAGGGCAAATGCAGAAAACCTATACACTGGTGCAGTTAGGTACTTCAGCAGAGAGAATTTCTGCATGAACTGATGCATTCATTTGTTTCTTACATATATAGATTTCAAGCAACTGCTGTACCAGCAATTATCTCTTCCAAGAGATAGGGCTGGGGTTCTCACTCAGACTTCCTAACATCTGAGCACTGTGCAGCCCACAGAGAATTGCCTCCTTCCTGTTAACCACTAACCTGCCCTTCTTGCAGGTTTATCCTTTGAACTATAGCTCGTGGTGGAGCTTCTGGATGCTTTGTTTCATGTAATGTCATGTTTTACAAAACATAATTTAATGTTTTAAAAACGTGTCATTTAAAGAAGGGTTGGAGCAGGGATTTGACCTGTTGGAAACCAAGACTCCAGGAGGATCTTTCTGCTTTGCCTTAAATGTCCATCAAAAATAATACTAATAAGGCTAAGTGCAGGGTCCTACATTTTGGCTACAATAACCCCCAGCAGAGCTACAGACTAAGGGATAAGTGGCTGGAGAGCAGTTTGGCAGAGAGGGACCTGGGAGTACTGCTTGACAACCGGCTGAATATGAGCCAGCAGTGTGTTCAGGTGGCATGAAAGGCCAATGGCATCTGGGCTTGTATCAGGAATAGTGTGTCCAGCAGGACTAGGAACGTAATTCTCTCCCTGTAGTGCACACTGGTGAGGCCTCACCTTGAGTACTGTGTGCAATTCTAGGCCCCTCACTTCAAGACATATATTGAGGTATTGGAACAGGTCCAGAGGAGAGCAGTGGGGTACTAGAGGCAAAGTCTGATGAGGAGAGGCTGAGGGACCTGGGGTTGTTTAGTCTGGAGGAGACTCAGGGGGGACCTTATCACTCTCTGTAACTACCTGAAGGGAAGTTGTAGACAGGTGGGGGATGGGTTCTTCTCCTAGGCAACTACTGATAGGACAAGAGGGCAGGGCCTGAAGATGCGCCAGGGCAGGTTTAGGTTAGATGTTAGGAAGCACTTCCTCACAGGAAGGGTGATTAGACACTGGAATGGACTGCCCAGGGCAGTGGTAGAATTGCCATCCCTGGATGCATTTAAGCAAAACTGGATGTGGCACTTAGTGCCATGGTCTATATGATGGTGGTGTTAGGTCATAGGCTGGGCTTGATCTGAGAGGTCTTTTCCAGCCTTAATAATTCTGTGATTCTGTGAAAAGGAAACATGAAGGAGATCCCTGCTACACCAAGGACAAAGAGAACTACATCCACAGCATCACCTGGTGAAAGCAGAGTGACAATGCTAAAAATGACACTTGTCCTTCTGCTTCACCTCAGCACACTTGCATATTTGAGCCAAACAAGATAAACCTAGAGTTTATCATCTAAGAATGTGGGCTAATGGAGTTCTTAGTGGTGTTGGGGAGAGGAACTCTTGCTTCAGCTAAAACCTAATTGCCTTTGCACTGCAGGCATTTTCAGCAGTAGTTTTCCTCAACACTCTGCTACCCACAGAACCCCAAATACTGACAACTTCTTGGCATAACATTGGTTGAGATGTGGCTTCTTGTTCCACAGCATGACTTTGCTTAGAGGCCCTTGTCTTCAGAAGCCCCTAGGTAACACATTCTTAGACAGCACCCAGCTTGCAGGATCTCACAGGGGCTGTGTGTGTCACTTGATGATGCTTAACACAGACAGTTTTCATGAGGGACGACCAGAGTGGTCATTACCTCCCTGCTGTGGCAGAACCTCCAGGTTCTGATGTCACTGTAGCCACCTTTGGACTCCAAACTCATTCTAGCTGCATGTCTGAATTGCTGAGGCTTATAGTCCTTGGCAAGGATGTGGGCTTATCCTTTGTCTTTTCACTCAAGAACATGGGACAATGTACTCTTCTCAGCTCCTGGGGTGGACAGCAAAAGTCATAATGGAAAGCTGCCAGAAACAAGTCCAGCCTTAGTGTGCTTTTCTTGCTAGCTGCCATTTGACTCCTGTGCCTGTCTGCGTGTCTGTTTGCATGGCTGCACATGCGCTTTGCATCCCTGTCCCAAATCTGCTTCCCATTTGCTAGGAACCAGATTCCCTGCTGTTTCTGGGGGACTTTCTCTGAGCTGTTCAGCCATGACCCAAGCCTGAGGCGTATTGGATGGCAGCTCGTGAATCTCACACTGCAATGACTGACCACAAACTGAAAACCTCCCAGTGGAAGGCTGCTCTTTAGGAGTGTGTAATGCTCCGTTCCCCAAATTACCGGTTACTCAGTCACTTCTGCATAAACAGGAGCTTTGTCCAGAACTCCTTTCCAAGTGCTGCAAGGACAGCAGCTGGCATGCTATCCTATCATCTTTAGGACAACATCATGCCCCCAAACATCAGAAATGTGCATTGTGCCCTGTCTTTCCAGTAAGCAGATTCACTTGCACATTCACTAACATTTCTGACTCTGGAGGAAAACTGCCTATATTTTGTGTAAAACCCAGCAAGCTGAGACTGCAGCTCTCCTCTCTTCACCCCTGGTAGATGATCTGACTGACTCCAGCTAGAAGCTCTGTGGGGCATAAGCAGTGATAATTTTGCAGTGATGAAGTCACACAGGGCCTATTTTTAAGTAGACACGTTGCTTTTCCTTACAGACTATGCCTACTACTTAGCTTTTCTTGCTGAAGAACTGGCTTAGAGACAGCCTGTGTCACTGGTTCAGGGATCATCAGCAGTGGGTGTCCTGCTGCACCCCAGAACTGTGATGGTGCTGGGGAGAAGAGGTCCCTAATCTGTATCTCTGGAGATGCAGCTTGTTGCAAGTCTGACATGCACAATGCTTTTCTGTTTGCCTAGAAGTGAAGCCTGAAGTTTGAGGATTGCTCTCCACATCCCATGGGGGCCTCTTCTACATGCCCTGTCAGCAACCCTGCCTGACCCAAGCACATTTTGCAAAGCACACACTGCCACCCTGAAAACTGCTTCTTGCTTTTCCATGGGGCTTCTACCTTTCAGGTAGTTTGGGACAGGAAGAACAATGCCATCTAGAAGTTACTTCTCTGGATAATTGGCCTGTATCTGTGCAAGTGGTTAATTTTAATCTGCTGATTCTATGAATCTGGAATAAGGATACTTCCAGTGTCCTGTTCATTTCGTCTGAGGTGAGGTCATGAGGCAGGCAGGGGTGTGTATCTATAATTCCTAAATTGGATCTAGCTAGTGGGAAGATAGTCCTTTTACCCTCCTGTGGCCTCTTCACCTTCTTTCCTCCTCTTCAACCTGCACTTTTCATCTCATTTCCCTTCCTTTGATCATCTCTAATCTCATCTGCCCTTGCCCTCTCCCTTGAATCTCCTGGTCCTCTCTTCTTCCATTCTTAATGCCTTCTTTTGCCTTCTGCCTTTCTCTCTGGTGAGCTGTTGGGGTGTGCCAAGCCACTGTCTTCTTTTTACCAGTGGCCTCTGCAGCAGCTCTGACTTTCTTGGCCCTCTTGGCATTCTTTTCTTTCGGCCTCTTTCTGGACACTCGGAGGTGGCAAACCTCAGAAGGACCCCCAGCAGAAAGGTTTCTGATGAAAGTAGAACACCTCCCTGTTGAGGAAAGGCTGAGGGAGCTGGGTCTCTTTAGTCTGGAGAAGAGGAGACTGAGGGGTGACCTCATTCATGTCTATAAATATGTGAGGGGTGAGTGTCAGGAGGATGGAGCCAGGCTCTTCTCAAGGTCATCTGGTGCTAGGACAAGGGGCAATGGGTGCCAGCTGGAACAGAGGAGGTTCCATATCAATATCAGAAGGAACTTCTTCACAGTGAGGGTAACAGAGCATTGGAACAGGCTGCCCAGGGGGGTTGTGGAGTCTCCTTCTCTGGAGATGTTCCAGACCTGCCTGGATGTGTTCCTGTGCAATTTGGTCTAGGTGATCCTGCTGTGGCAGGGGGATTGGACTGGATGATCTTTTGAGGTGCTTTCTGATCCCTAATGATTCTGTGTTCCCTCAAAAGGAGGAACAGTTTCTCTTGGGAAAACTTCAGGGTGTCTCTCTCTACAGAATAGGTGCATAGGCCCATGGCACTACCTTGGGAAATCACTAATTCCCCATCCAAACTGAGCAAGATGCTGTGAAGAAAAGTGTGTGAATTCAATGCTCTTCATTAAATGCCTTGTGTACAATGATGGGAATTGCAGGGGGTAGAGAAATTAACTACAAAGGAGACACAAGTTCAGGAAGAGCTAAGTGATAAATAAACTCAGTCAAGGAGGGAGATAGAGCTGATGAGACTGGTCATGGAAGTGTTTTGGAGTCTGAATGAGAAGTGAATTGCTTTATAGTGCTGGTTACAATACATCTGCAGTGAGTGGTAGGAGTCTTAAGTGAACAGATGGATGACACCTCTTCATTCCTGAATTGTGATTGCCTGCTCCGAACAAAAGGGTGTTGTTTTGTTTCTTTTTTATTGATTTGGTGAGGAATTCAGCTGGGATTAAATTACATATTTACACTGTAAATTAGAGAAAAAAAAAGATTGCTTTTTCCTTTTGACAGTTGGACACAAGACACCAGAGATGGACTATAATTGGCCAAGGCCTGACTGTGTGTCTGTAGGAGACTGGGGAAATGGGCAACATGAAGCTCGAAAATCCTAAAGAGCAACCTCTGTCCTTGGGAGAAAAGACCTCTTTCCAGTCAGTGTGTTGTGAAAAAGTGGCAAGAAGGCATCTTGGTTTCAGGTCACTGCAAAGAAGAGAAAGAAAAAGTGGAGGCATTTAAGAGGAAGGATGACCAAAATGACAAGAAGCGGCTGAGCTAGCTTGGTGTCTGGGCTGCACTGAGAAAGTGAAATCTCTCTGGCTTGGCCAAATGACTCTGAAGGCCTCAGACTCATAATCAGGTTTCTATGGCTTCACGTACACTGGTTGAGAGAGGCAGTGGCAGAGTCTTGATAAACCTCCAGATTGCTGAAGGGTGTAAATAACAAGGCTAGAGAGGAAATGGTCTTGGCCCTGGACCAGGTCCTAGCTCAGCCTCATGGTTCTCTTTTGATTTTGCCGTTACAGCCAGAAATAATGAAAATGAGTTCCCCACACTCCTGTATCTGTATCACAGGCTGGACTTCACCCCATCACCATTGTAGCCACACAAAACATAAGAGCTCTTGTCCAGTGTCTTTTCCTCTTGGTCAAGTTCTGAACTGTAATCGTTGGCATTGCCTGTGAACCAGAAGCTCAAATGCAAATCCTTGAAGAGAACAGCAAAGTGCTTCCCTTGCAGAATGATATAGCAGTACTGGGATTGAATGTTGACCAGGACATGGATCATCTTGATACATCACAGAACAAAGAAACAGGCTTACCCATGCTGAGTAGATTTTTCCTCCTGATGTACCTTAGTGGGTTCTAGGGGTATAAACTAAATCTTTCCAAGTATGAACTGAAGCATTTGGTCCTATGCAAGCTCTCCATGAAATGAGAGAGAGCTGGTGGAGACTGCTAGGAGAGTGTTGGAATTAACATTGTCTTGGTAAATGTGGAACAGATTGCTCTTTTTGTTTCTGGATGTGTGGAAGCTCAGGAAGGCACCACAGCAATGGCTGTGCTTGGAATGTATTTTCAAGATCTCCTTCCAGAATGCAAGGTCAAGCGATGGCAAAAGTGACCAAACTACATTTCCAACATAATCACTTGACTTCAGGAAATGGGGCTTTAAACCTCAGTTTCTAATAAAAGGATAAGTAAAGATCGAATATTTCAAGTCTGACCCAAATAAAAGGGGAAAAAACTGTTTCTGTTCTCCAGAGAATATTTTGTTCCTTCAACCTGAAATGAAGCAAGCCATTTCAATTTGGTATTATTTAAGTATTTGTCCAAGAATGCCACCTTACAAAAACAGGTGAATTTCAAAATGGAAGGGATCATTTGAAAACACAAAGTCATGTGGTAACACATTTTGTTCACATTTTGTTTCCAAAGCAGAGTCTTAACAGGGGAGGGGGCGTGACTTTTTCACTGCTTGTCAAGTTGAACTTCACAAGTTGCTTCAGAGGTTCCTACTATTTTAACTGCAACCAATTCTGCTCTTCAGGCTCACCAGCATAATATTCCAAACTGGAAGCCCAGATCCAGTCCCTTCTGATAAAGTATCCCTGAGCAAGGAAAGATGAGGTTTGCTATGTTTCCCAATCAGAAACTTGCAGGCTTGCCTTTTCTCTTGCAGGAAGATCTCTCTTTCTGGAATCTGGCACTGCTTTTTCAGCCCAGCTGTCTTATATCATCAGTACAGGAGTGTGGGGCAGAACAGGCCTTGTAAACAAGGTGGTGATTTTCTACAGAAGGAAAAGGCTTACCTCAGAAACACTTAGTTTTCCAGAATCTGGTCTGATGAGGTGAACCAGCTGAAGCTATAAGCAAGACCTGTGTTACCACACTCACTTATCTTGCAGCCTGCCTTCTCCACAAGGAGAGAAATCAGAAAGCAGCCACCACCACTGAGAGAAAAAGTGCATCCTGTCTTGCATTAGTGAAATTCATGGGAATAAATAGGAGATACAGCTCCCCAGGTTGTGGGTCAGTACATCAGGTTTTGCCTTGCTTCAAATCTTTGGTATTTTAATGTATTTCCTGATTCTGTAAATTACAGCTGCTTTCTCACATATATATGCACATAGTGTGTAATGATGCATAGGAAAAATGAACAGTATTTATCCCTTCATTGCCAGTGCCCCCTTTATCTTTGTTTTAAAGGCTTGATTCCGCCCTGAGAAATCTCCTTCCTCTTATCTTGCTACAAGTCAACCAAAAGCATCCACAGAAAGAAAAAGCCATTCATATTTAATTTAGTTAATTGCTTGTTTGCATAGTTACTCATTCCGAAATCAAACTTAACAATAAATACTTCCCTCCCATCAACACAGAGATTGTTACAGCTTCCAGCACGTCCTTCCCAACAGTCATTTGCTGGAGCTGGGAAGGCTGCTTCCTAAAGGTAAGCTTTGAAGGTCAGTATGTCTGACCTACAAAGCCATGTCAGGTATCTTCCCAGGCTGCTCCAAGACACACTTCCAAGTCTTTCACTACAATTCACTGCAATAAAGAAAGGGGAAGGGGGAAGACAAGGAGAATTTAAGGTTGATGAGTAAAATAAGGACAACTTTCAGAGGTAAGCACCTAGCTTTTGACTTTGTCATACCTAGCACAGGGCTATGGCTATGTGTGTCCCTGCATATTAAAAACAAACCAAACCAGAACACTGCTTGAATATGGGAGAGAAGTCATACAAAATATATTCTTTACCATACAACAGAAAGTGTCTGACCAGGGCTGAGACCAAGGCAGGTGATGTGTCTTTAGAGTTTTTTTTAAAAAGGTGAAAGGAAAGGATCCCTTGCACAGCCTCCTTAAGCAAGAGTTTATTTTCCCAAGCTAATTTCCCATAGTGTCTCTTTTTTATTATTTTTTTAAAAATATGTGCAAACAGGAGGACAACATTGTGAAAACCTGCTTGAACCTGACAGGCTTTGAAAGCCCTTGGCAATATTTGCAGCGTTTCTCAGTGCTTCCAGACTGAGA
The DNA here is from genome assembly GCA_013397515.1 of Upupa epops. Classification (NCBI taxonomy): domain Eukaryota; kingdom Metazoa; phylum Chordata; class Aves; order Bucerotiformes; family Upupidae; genus Upupa; species Upupa epops. The sequence goes on along the minus strand of VZRI01002140.1, from coordinate 26,192 downwards.
CATTTTTCCATAGCACTAGAAACACATATCTCTGTTTTGAATATTCACTCCAAGTCAGGGGTGGAATGGTGTGTCCTGTTCAGCTAATACGACAGCAGAAGACAGGGAGTGCAGCCTATGTAAGTTAAAATGAAAGCAAATGAAAGGTTTGCTAAGCTACCTTGATCATCATGTTAGTCTTTCACCTATTCACAACCGTTAGGTTTGACCCTGCCTGTGCTGGCAGGGTCTGCCAGAGGATCAGGTTCTGACCAAATTCGGTTTGACTTTGCCTAACAAAACCCCAGGGATGGAGCTGGAAATCCATTCTCAGCCCATATGCCCTTTGAGATCGACCCTCTCCAGTCCAAGTTGATTTAAACTGGCATGTGCCGGCATTTATGGCTGCATGCACATCTGAAAGGCTAGCTTAGGGACAGTCCAAGTTCTGCTTGTTTTCTAAACATCACCAGAGGGTATGTGAGAAAGCATGTCTCTCAGCATGTCCCTGGAGTTTTACAGGTTAAGCCCAGTGGTTGTCTCTCAAGTGGCAGAAATGGCTGGTATCTTCTGCCCCCGTTTTCCTCAACATCTTTTCCAAACTTATGGGTATCCTAAGGAGGAGCCAGTGCCTGTGGTAGTGTGGTAGGGGGAGGAGGGGAATAAGCCTTGTAATCCTAACAGTTTAGTCTTTGCTCTCAGAGACACAAGCTGTCAGCTGGCTTTGTAGTTACCCACATGACAACAGGAATAACATCAAGCATAATTAGACAAAACGATGGTATAAGTTCAACTCTTTCCCTCCCAAGCACCCAGCCCCCTCAACCCATTTTGAAACAATGCACCCTTTATGGGATCCAAGTAGCTTTTAAAAACACAATTGATTTCTTTCTTCCCCATCACAGAAAAGAACTTGCTGCTTGGGTAACTAATGTTGAAATGTCTCAGGGAGGATGGAGACTGGGAGAGGGAGGGGACAAGACACCCAACTTCTCCTGATGTCTTCTGCCAGACTGCCTCTACCTCCTGCCATCTCCCAGATAATCACTCTTCCTTGTTCATACAACTTTAAATCCTCTTCCTTTGCACCCTTGCAGCTCACAATAGTACTCCCTGTTGTTCTGGTGTTGGAGGTGTATGTGATCTAGTGTGCCTCTTCTGAGGCTTGTCATGTTATAGGTTGTGGCTCATGCTTCATCCACCTGAAAAAGCCTGTCATGGTGCTATTCTTTGGAATAGCACACAGTTTTCCTCTGCTGTCTCCTTCCTTTAGTGTGCCTTGACTGAGAAGATTACTGTGCTGGATTTAAATGGAATTTATCTAAGTGTGTGGCTCTGGCTGCCTCAGCTAGCTCCCCTCTCTTTGAAAAAATGAGACCAAAATGTAATCAGATTAATGGTAGGGATCGAGAAAATGTATCCTATATGAAAAAGAGCTTTGTGGGCAATCCAGATCCCACATCATAAGTCATTCTGTATTAGCATAGGGAAAGCTTCAACACAGGAGAAACCCTGTTTATACCCCCTCCTTATCACAGCTTTCTAGCCAGCCCATTAAATGGCTTTGTACCCACACCCCTGTCACACCCCCCATGGAGATGTATGTTTACATGACTTTACTGGGTGAGAGAGTTGGATGTGGAAAAGCAGCACCAGGTCAAAAATGGACCAGATTCTGAATGCTGTGATTTCAGCTTGAAGCGGGTTTGGGTCCTTTGCTGAAAAATGTGTCATTTAAAGACTACTAAGCTAGGAACTCTGGGGTTTTTTTTATTGGTTTACCTGTTTGGTTTTGTGCATGTTCAAGGTATTTTAGGCATATGCATTGCTAAGTAATACATATATGTGTGCCTGTGTGTTTAAGTGATAACTTTGAAATCGATTTAGAACTCTACCAAGTTTATTCAAGGTCCCAGTGAGATTCCCAAGCAAGTGAGTCTGAAGACTTGCAGTGTAGTCATGTAAATAAAGAAAACTTAGTGGAGTATGATAAAGAAGTCTTAAGGACTATTCATCTAGTTAATGGACACAGGAAATTTTCTCCCCAAAATTACCTGATAGCTGTACATGTGAAAAACAAAAGAAAAATTATATTCTCAGGATGTTGAGGTTTTATTAAGTGCTCCTAATTTTGGGATAGCCATACATGTTATTTCCTCGAGCAGGACAATCATGATTTCTGCAAAAAACTGCCTGATCTGGTGAACTTTAATCCTAAACTGGTGGATATTTCTTTTGCACTGGCTTAAATATATTGAAGCAAATTTTTTGGGAAGCTGCAGTCTCCCCCCTGCTTTTGTAAGATTTGATTTTTCCACCCTAAAATGTCTGATAAGTTTCAGACCAACAAGCAAATTTCCAGAACTTACGAGATTGTTGCAATGGGGGATTGATCATAAAGTCTTTTCCAAACATAACTACTGGTTTAACTGTTGACCGGATATTACACAGAGAGTTTACTTTATTGACTGTGATTTCATTAATAGTTAACTGGTGTGCAGACATAGAAACAATGCGCCGATTATTCATACTGAATCCTATCTCAGGCAAATACAATAAGATGCCACGGTCTGTTGCTTTCTTGGCTCAACATTGTTGAGTGTTGATGTCAAGGAAAGCTTAGTTAACAGCATTTCTAGAGCACTCTATAGGACTGAGGCAGCTATGGAAAAATTCAGAGGCTTCATTGAGATACAAAAGCTGAACCTGAAAAACAGCACAAGACACACACAAAGAGAAAAAAAAAAAGAAGGTAAATAGATTGTAGAGGTCCAGGGTTTAAAAATGTCAGTGAGGTAATCAGTCAGTAACATCCACCTTCATGAAAAACAGACAAAGGAACAACCTGCTGCTGCACTCCAGCATGAAGCAAAGGTTTCTTGCTATGAAATGTTACCTCTGCCAGCAAGGTTCTTTGGATGCCTTTCAGATGTTTACCTGTTTATAAGTTCAGTTACCTGTTTACATGACTAGTGTTTGCTCCTGCAACCTGTAGCTTTTAATTTCTCAGCTTTCTTCATGAAAAGTGTGGAGAGGCATTTGTAAACTTTACTGCCTTGCAAGGCAGAGAGAACATAAATTCACGTGTCTGTAAAGATTTTAAAATGTTGAGTGCTGGATGTGACTGCTACTCATAAAGGCATTTGGTTTCTGAATGCTGATGTACCCAGAAACACATGGAAAAGTGTTTATGTTTTAAATCTCTATTGAATATCAGGAGGACAAACCTTCCATAGCTCTTGAAGGCCAGGATCACTGCCGTAAGACTAACTAGAAAAGAAAAACACATGGCAGCCATCCAGGAAACAGTGTCAGGAGGTGAACACGCCAAATCAACCAGGGACTACAAAAAGTTGTCCTACCAACAAAATTAAGACATTACTCCCTCTGAAGGCTGGGCTTTCTGGAAGCATGTATTTAAACAGAAAACAAAAGGAACTATTTAGGGCTAAGGAATAGCTTTGAAGCCATAGATGAAGTGAAGAAAATAGGGCCATCCCTGGTTGAAGTTTTGAGAATGGTGGTACATTGAGTACGGTGCTGTTGAAATACCAGACAGTGCATTTCTGCTCATACCAACTGCCATTGGTTGAGAGACACCTATTCTCCCTGCCCCTTGTTTGCAATAAGTAATTGGGGTATTTTTCAGGCAAGATGTCTATGATAGTGAGGACAGAGGGACTTTTCCAGCCCTGCTTCTAAGATTATTCTTGTAGTCTTTGCCATGTTCTTATGCTAATTGTATTTAGGCATTTTTGATAGAATTTCTTCTAGGTTTCATCAGATTGCTTTTATGCATAAATGTGCCTGTTAACACCCCCAATGACTGCAGATGAAAATTCTTGCATTTCTTCCACATTTTCAGCCTGCAATCTGCAGATGATGTGGTAGTGTTTCCAATTTATGGACTTCTGTCTTTACGGCAAGCAGGTTGATATGCTCTTCCAAACAAACCTGTCTCTAGATAATTGATGGAGCAGTTAGACTTTCATTTTTCTTTTATCCTCTTTGGAGCAACACTATGTAGACAGAGCCAATGCATCAGTAAACCTTCCTTGTTCAGCATACTGGGGTGGCTCTGTTGAACTGAGGTGCTGTGGTATAACTCTGTGTTCACATGTTGTGGAACTAGCTATGAACCTGGGCACAGTGCAGTATTCATAGATTCATAAAATGATTCAGGTTGGAAGGGACCTTAAAGATCATCTAGTTCCAAACCCCTTGCCATGAGCAGGGACACCCCTCACTAGACCAGGTTGCTTGAACTTTTCCAGGGAGGGAGCATACACAACCTCCCCGTGCAACCTGTTCTAATGTCTCACCACCCTCATCGTGTAGAAATTATTGTAGACATAATTATTAAAAATCACACCTCACTTTAGTGACATTTTTGAAAAAATAACATATATCAGTCACAATATTACTGAGGCTGGAAAAGACCTCTGAGATCATCAAGCCCAGCCTATGACCTAACATCACCACGATGAGCTAGACCATGGCACTAAGTGGCATGTCCAATCTTTTTCTTGAACACCTCCAGGGATGAGGACTCCACCACCTCCCTGGGCAGTCCATTCCAATGTCTGATCACCTTTCATACCATATATTTAACCTACAATTAATTAAAAGGTTTATTCATTAAGCTGCTCTGATTTTCTGTCTATGAGAAACAAGCAACTTCTTTTTCTTTATCTGTAATTGTTGCAAAGTCATTGCCATGCTATCTATACCCTCTTGTAGGACTTTGGATTGTAACAAACTATGTGTGCTAAATCTTTGACTTTAAAAGCAGATACTTTGGGTTGTTAGAAAATTATTGAAACCTATGTGCAAGATGGTTGATCTTTTACTGTAGAAAACACTGAATATTCTACGTCTAAAGGCCAGCTAATATGACTAACACAGTGGAAGCTATTTTGGGGGCTCAAAGGTTTTACTCATCTAGTTCTGGAAATCAAACCAGTGGCGCAGGCCTGGGAACAGCTCCAGCTCAGTATCCTTCTACCTACCTAGCTCCAGACCACTGGTCTGATTTTTTTGCCATGGACTTTGCCCAAACATCCTTTTGGAAGTGACACATCCTGATGCTGAAAGACTTTCCCAGGGAAGTTTCAGTGGGGAGGAAATGGGAGAATATAACATCTCATAAACTCCCTGTGACTCCAGAACAAGGCTTAAAGGCTATCATTATTTAGTTGCATACTGCTAGCGTCATTTCCAAAAGAAGATCTTAATTTATTGTGTGTTGGGAGTTTCTAGGGTCAGCTCCATCCTGCTATGTGGTATAACAATGCATCAGTTGCACAATAGATGTAACCTCACAGTATTCATATGTCACTTAAACAAGAGAGCAGAAAATAACCCTCTTGTAGTTGCAGTGTTTTTTCTGACATTTAAATCTTACATGGCCGGCATCAGTACTTTAATAGGGGAGATTTTTGGACTGAAAATGAAATAATTAATGAAAACCAGTTATGGGTCCTTGACTAATTTTACTGTTTCTTTCTTTATTTTCCCCCTTCATTGTCATGTCAGAGATAATTATAAGGGATAGGCCTCGTAGAAGACAGCATTACGTGGGTGGGCTTTGGACTGCTGAACTTCAGTTCAGCACTCCAGTTCTCTTCTGGAGATCACAGACCTCAGTTTCACTGCATTTGCTCTCTCCTTAATGCAGCATATAGTAAAATGAAAGCCCAGAGATAAATTTTTTAGTCTTGAGTCTAAGTGAATGGATTCTGAGATGGAAGGAAAAGCTCTTATTTCACAGTTTCAGACCAGTCACAAATCAGCCTCTACTGTGGTGGAAAACCAAATGGCCATATATAGCAAAAAGTCACTTTCTTGCATCATAGGCACCCAGTATGTCTAAAGTTAGGCCAGATATTTGTCCACCAACAATCTGATACAGAGAAAAGCCACCCATCAGAGCAATAGGCAGCTTTGCAAGTGGCTTACACCCTGTTACACAGGCTCTGAAAGTAGAATCTGTGAGGTATGGGCAATATCAGAAGCAACACAAAGGGGTGCTTCCAGTGGAGGTGAAGAGACAGAGACAGGAAGTGATCAAACAGGCAAGTGCTAAGGAGAAGGACAAGAAATACTGTCTTTTGGACTGACCAGTGGAAAGCCTATCATAGGTTGAGACATTCTGAAAATGCCTGGTGGAACTACAACACTGCGGGGACCATCTTGTAAACAGACATGGAAACATCTTTCTGGCTCAAGGAAGGAATATGGGTATAAGATATTGGCTGTGGAGCCAATATGGAAGTTGGACTGATCATGCTGTCTGTAACCAAAAGGGTATCCATGCCATTTGAGGTGCCCCCAGGTTCATGGACTTTCATATGTACTTTATGATAATTACTCATTGCAGGGTAGGGAATTCGGGGAAATATGAAACAGTGCCACAAAATCACAGCTCCTAGTCACCAACCACCAAATCAATGGATGGATCATTTTCTGAAAATACCTATGTCTTTGTCACCTAAAGAGATAACCTTAATTACCCAGTTGGATTATCATGTTTAGGCAAGCATAAAACTCTAGTAATCCCTTCCCTCATATACCACAAAATTTCTTGTTCCAGAGATCCTTGGGAACATTATGTAAAATGAAATTAAAACCCATCAAATTAACTTGTGCCATCATCAGACTGAACAATTAACTCCTGCCACTATTGCCCTTAAGCAGCTTTCTGTCTATGAAGAATGTTTCTTATCCTTGCTTCCTACCTTCTCGTCTGCAGATAGCAAGAAATACTATTACAGGAAGTGTCATATCAATTGAGAAGATCAATTGAGTCCCTTTCTCTGGAGACCTCTGGGACATGTTCCTGTGTAACCTAATCCAGGTGATCCTGCTCTGGCAGGAGGATGGACTAAATCTTTTAAGGTCCCTTCCAACACCTAACATTCTGTGACTTTGTGACCCTGACTGCCTTCTGTGCCATTTATTGCAGGAACAAGCTTCTACAACAATTGCATGGCAAACAACACGGCTTTCTGGGAACCTGGTATAAACATAGTGTAACATAACATCTGAATTGTAATAAAAAGGGCTCATTGCATTTTATCCCTATTTTTATTCTGAGAACGTGATGTTAGAGACCTTCTTGGTGCACTTAAAGATGTTCTGGGTTGTCCAGATTTATCAAAACAGCCTTTCTAAAGGCTTGTCTTAGCCTTAGCTAAGCCGTTTGACTTTTGTCTGAGAATAAAACTTGCTCCTAAATTGTTGGATTGGTTGCCCAGGTGATTATTGTGCAGAGATAGTATAAATGCTTACCTCTCATTGCTGCTTTAATTGACCTTATTTGGGATAGACTATCTTTTCCTGCCTAGAGAATGGGTCTCAAGTTCCTGCAATAATGTGATTGGAATTGGCTAGTGATAGAGATTGTTTGGACCAGACTAGATTGGAGCAAGCTAGAGATGTACTGTTTGGATGAATCGAAACCATGGCAGAGGTAAGAAGGATGCCAGGAGGGGATGGTGGAGCTAATCACACAAAATCAAGTTAGAATCTAAATTTCTTCCTCTATTCAGGCCTTTCCCATGTGGAGCAGGGGATATCTGAGAAGCCATTGTCCTTTCTACTTCACAGGAACTGCCACTAAAAACCCTTTAGTTCTCTGATTTCTCTGTCTCACGCAATAGGACAATCAAAGCAGCCATTTTCTAACTCCTCCCGATCACAAGGAGGAAACCTAATGAAGCATTAGTTTAAGTAACAGAGAACAGCATCTGGATAGTTGTGAACAAGGTCCCCATTAATTCCTGTTGTCACCTGTAATCTACCAGGCTCAAGATGTCAGAATTCCATTCATAATCTGTAAGACAGGAGGGCTGTGGGCCCAGCTGCATGGAACGGCACACCAGTTCCAAGCCCTTTCTCTGCATCCTTGGCCAGTGAGGCTACATACACAGACAAAAGCCTCCAAGAAGTGATGAGGCAGCCGTGGCTCAGATTAGTAAGCATGCCATGTTGAGCAGCATGCCTTTGTATGGATCTGCAAGAAATTGCCCTCAGCTGCCCGTGGGGCTTCACTGATCATAGAAGCACATAGAATTGCTACGGTTGGTGCCTGATGAGTCAGGATAGGAGTGTGCTGGGTGTGTGAGAGAAGGCATTGTGCCTGCAGCAACTCATATGAGGTACATTTTGTCCAGAAGTGACACTATGGCCTATGTTCTTCTAAACAATTGCAACAGGAAAACTCTACCCTTCTCCTCTTACTCTATTTCCTCTTCCTTCCCTCTCCTCAGATTGAGCACCACTGCCCCAGAGCAGTGGAAACATGGTGGTGTGTATATCCTGTTGGGATAGTCCATGTTACACCCCACTGAGGTCACAGGGAGACCTCAGTCACTTTCTTTTTGCACCACTGGTAGGGCCCCTGAAGGTCAGGTAGGGTCACAGCACAGATGGTACCTGTATCCTACTCCTGTTCAAACACACAGTGGGTTACTTACGTAGTTTTCAATGCCAGTCTTTTGCCTACTCTCACCTTGTGTGTTCATATGTATGTGTATGTGTAGTAATGGAGTCTTGCTGGTGTTTTTTGGAGCCACACAGTTTCTAGCCTTTTTTTTTTCACTTTTCATACCATTATTACTCCTGAAAGCCAAGCCTTACTCGAATGAGCTCTCATGATTAAAGAGTAAAAGCTGCAGAGGAGATGACAGTCCTCACATGTGCCAATGAGTCAGTGATTTCCTTTGTGAAGCCTAAGTCCATCCAGATGTTGACCTCAGCTCTGATGCTGTGTTCAGGGTCTACTTAAGACGAATATGATGTGACCGTTAATGAGGAAAGACAGACTTTCTAAGAGGGTAAAACTGCTTAGCTTCTTTCTACAATAGGATTGCAAAGCTCTTTCCACTGCCATAATTCTTGGCCATCACCTTACAAATGTTTGTGTTAGAAATATTATTGCTTATTTGATAGTACTAGCATTCCATGTGCAAGTTATGTTAAGTTTCTAAAGGCAAGCTAAGTACAAGACAGTCATTTCGTATGGGTCTAATTTGGATTTTCAGGCTTTTTGTACAGAGCTGAAGAACCACATGGGACTATAATGTTAGGCAGAGAGAACAGAAAAGCAAGGATTTATCTGAGTGTGGCTACTAGAAATGTTCTCTTTGCAGTCTAGAACCAGTGTTTTCATTAAATAGGAGAGAAGGAAATAGTACACTGCCTAGCTAGATTCTCTCAGAAATTTCTTTTCCTATTATTTTCTTAGAAACTGGACTTCCAATCACACTTTTTAGTAGTTGCTGGGCTAGATCTTTCCTTGCTGTGAATCAGGGCTACTTCATGATCTTTCTACTGCCAGCTGCATTGCAGTAGGCCAAGGGCATGTGTGACAGAGAACGAAAGGCAAGCAACAACCCTGCCTACTGCACAGGTTTTAGTGGGACTCTAATGGAGGAAATGAGGATAATGCCAAGTGAATCAGGTTCTGGACTTTTGCCTTTCCCACTCCTCTGGGTGACATAGTCCACCTTTTTGTATACAGATCAGCAGATTAACAGGTTCACAGTGGGGCCCAACATTGTTTAATGTCTTCATAAATGATCTGGATTCTGGGATCAAGAGTACCTTGATGAAGTTTGCTGATGACACCAAACTGAGTGGGGACGTTGACACTCCTGAAGGGACAGTCACCCTCCAGGGACAGGCTGATGGAGTGGACCAGCAGGAACCTCATGAAGTTCAATGAGGACAAGTGCATGTTCCTGCATCTGGTAATACACAACCCTCGAATGCAGCTCAGGCTGCGATATACCTGTCTGGAGCACAGACAGAGAGGGACCTTGGGGTCTTGGTGGATAGCAAGCTCAACATGAGCGAATAGAGTGCTGCTGCAGCAAAGAGGGCCAACAGGATGCTGGGCTGCATTAACAAGGGCATCACCAGCAGAGATAAAGATGTTATCTTGCCACTCTACTCAGTGCTGGTCAGATCACACCTTGAGTACTGTGTTCAGTTTTGGTCCCCGCTACATAAAAAAGATGTAGATTGGCTGGAAAGGACCTAGAGAGTGGCGACCAGGATGATCAGGGGACTGGAAGACCTCCCATATGAAAAAAAGGCTGAGAGAACTGGGTCTGTTCAGCCTTGAGAAGAAAAGGCTTAGGTGGGAGCCTATTGTGGCATTCCAGTACATGAAGGGTGGCTACCAGGATGATGGTGACTCCCTTTTCTGATGTGTATTTTTTTCCAGGCCTTTGCTTTGCCAGGTTTCTAGAATCTGACCTTCAGAAATATTTACTCTGCCAAGTCCTCTCCCAGATCTGGGACATTTTCTTAAGTGATCTTTTGCTTTCCTGTTGTGGGATTCAGTCTGAGGATTCACAGACTACAAATGGGGATTCCCTCATCTCACACTGTCCAGCTATGCCCAGCTAAATTGTGTAACTCTCTAAGGAAGTTCCGCTCCAGCTGTCATAACATACCTGCACCCTGCTAACCTGTTGTAATACTGTTGTTTCCTGATAAGATATATAACTGGTCAGCTGGTGAGGGAGCTTTAGCAATGAGAGCAGAGTGAGCAGAGCAGTACAGCTCTACACCTTTTGTAATGTTTATTCTGGAAATCCATGTTCCTTTGTCACTGGGAAAATAGGAAAATGTTGCTAGTTAGGGCATGAAGAATGAAATCACACATGCTTAGCACCTGGTTGCACACGCACACATGAAGCATAGTCCTGCACTTCCAAGCCCTGATTGCTTTTATTCCCTGATCCAAGCCTTTACACTTCTGTGCTTGCACCAGGAATTGCCTTCCTGAGCCTTGTCAGCAGAGACAGTGAATTCTGAACAGTAAGCTTTCCAGGTCTTGGAGGTGACTTTGTCCTCTTCCCCACATTGATCCAAAAAATTGCCCTTTAAACAGAGCAAGAATTTGCCCTGTCACCGTAATTCATGTTACTTAGGGTATTTTCTGAAGGCTTCAAGTGTTTCTGCATCTCTTTCCATGCTGCTTTTTATTTCTGGCATTGTTGATCCGCAGCTCTCAATGAACGTTTTGCACCCTCTTTGATGTCATCACCCCCTGCCAACAGACTGGCTCTGCACGTTCAGATTGTCCTACTAACTTAATTTTTTTGAGGCTGCACTTTCCACCCTTGATGGTTTTAGGCTTGATATTGAACTTGCAGTGATCCACACACACTTAATGTTTGAGTTTCTTGGAATTCTCTGAGTCAAGATGTGTTTTGCTTGTCCTAACTGACCACTACTCACATTTCCCCCAAGTGAACTTTTTGGCCTGGTCTCTGACCAGGATTTTTCTACCCTAGTCACACTGAAATGTATTTTATATCCAGTGTCTCTCACCAAGGGGAGAGAACGGAGTATTTTGTGTCAGACTTTGACTTGGAAATGTTTAGTTGGAGGTGATTATAAATTTTTCAAAACAGGCACAACTGTATTGTGATGGTGACAGAGCCCTTCTTAATTCTCCTCAGCAACAGAAAATAGGGAACATAGGAGACAGTATGGGCCCAGAATCTCTGGCAATAGCATGTAATTCTTCGTGACCTTGGAGGTCCATCTAGTTTAGGGAGAGAAAGCACTATGTATTAATTGCTAGTCACTGGCATTGAAGAAGAGAATTTAGACTCACAAAAACATGTATTTTAATTAACAGAACAAACACAAATAATCCTATGTGGTTGGTTTGGGTTCTGGGGGCGTTGCTGAGGGGCTTTTTTGGTGTGTGTGTATCTCTCACCTATGTCCTGCTTTCTAAGCAAGAAGGGAGGACCTGCTGCTTACCAACAACATATGTACAGAACAAGGTTTGAATTCAATAATAATTGAATTTTAACCTCCCCTCCCAAAATAATCCACTTTTTTCAGGCAATCAAAACCCCTTAACCTATTTACTTTTTCCTACGCCCTGGGATTGGCTAGCCTCAAACACCTTGTCCAGCATTGTGCAAGTATTGAAGTATCCTGAATTTCTGTTTTAGTGGGAGACAAAGGTTCTATGTCTTTAATTTGGGGAATCCACTGGTATTCTTGCCATGTTGTTATCTTCCTAATGTTACCAAGTAATAAATGATTAATTACCATGGGGCAGACTGGCAAAAATCACAAGATTTGACAGAAAAATAAACACAATTTTTGAAAACAGCCTATTCAAGATACATTTGCTTGCACTTTGATATTTGAATCATTTTTGTTCAGATCATCAAAAACATCCAAAAGAAAACAAGGAATTATCTGTTAACAGCAAGCAGTGTAAGAGATGAAGGTTTTAGGAAAACAATAGATTAGACAAGCTATCAGTCTTTTAAAGAAAAAAATGCCTAAACTGTAGCACATAGCTGGTGTCAAAGGCCATATCACCTGGTTCATGTTTTTGGTTGAGAGTAAAACAGGAAGGTGTAATCTATGAGAAATTTTAGGAGGTAACATTGGATAGTGATCCCAAATCACTTGCAGCTACTATTTAGGAGCAGGATATGAGGTTAGATAAATCATTACCATAAATTTGGCACAATCCCTTCCCTTCCCAAATCAAAGCCCTCAGCCAAAGCAGGGATGCCTAAAGCACATTGCACAGGGCTGCATCCAGGTGGGATTTGAGTAGCTCCAGAGACAGACTCCACAGTCTCTCTGGGCAGCCTGTTCCAGGACTTTGTGACTTGCACTGTAAAGAAACTTTTCCTTATTTCTAAATGAAACTTCCTGTGTTCCGACGTGTGCCCATTGCTCCTCTTAGGCACAACTGAGAACAGTCTGGCATAACCCTACCTACAGCCACTCTTCAGGTATTTATAGCTGTGGATCAGGTCTCCTCATTCTTCTCAAGGCTAAACAGTCCCAGTATTCTCAACCTTTCCTCATAAGTGAGATGCTCCAGGCCCCAAGTTGTATTTGTTGCCCTCTGTTGGACTCTCTCCAGTCGTTCCCTGTTCTCCCTTGAACTGGGGAGCCCAGAACTGTACACAGCCCTCTAGATATGGCCTCAGCAGGGCAGAATAGAGGAGGACAACATTCCTATATTCCTTCTGAGACGCCAGTCTTGTTTTTCACTTTTAGTAGATTTATATTTTTCTTCCTTTTGAATTTTTACAAAAGATCCTTAGTCATTCATGCAGATCTCCTGCTTCCTATATTTGCTTTCTTACTCTTAGGAATGCACCAATCTTGAGCTTGAAGGAAGTATTGTTTGCTCTAATGAACACTGTTGACCTCCAGAGCCCTGACCCATGGTATTCTGTTAAGGAGATCTTTGAAGAGGCCAAATGTATCTCTTCTGAACGGCAAGCTTGAAATCCTGCTTGTTTATTCTTCCAACTCCACCACTCCGTGTTTGCTGCAGCCAAGGTTGTCCCAAACCATCACATCATCAACAAATTCTTCTTTATTCATTAATACAAGGTCCAGCACTGCACCTCTCCTCATAGGTTCCTCCTGCAATTGTATTAAAAAGTTGTCCTCTATGCACTGTAGGAACACCCTGGACTGAGTGTGCCTTGTTGTGTTACCTTTCCAACAGATATCGGGGTAGTTAAAGTCTCACATGAGGTCCAGGGCCTGTGATGGATGGACAGGAGGGTTTGTTTGGTCACGTCTAATGCTATGTTAGCTCCTTTTTAAAAATGTTCCTCTAAAGAGAATTTATCTGCCAAGTTTCAGCCTTGGATGAAGTATGTACAGCCACAAAGCCCTCTGCCTTGTTCCCAAAAATGGGGAGGTACTAGGAAATGGACAGTTGAGTATGTGTTATCGCATCGCAGAAGTCCTGAATGTTGGCCAGGGGCAGCTAGTGAGGGTGATTAAGGCCCATGATTTTACCATAAGATTGCAGCTGGTTTATCTAGTACAGATACATGAGAAGGAATTAGGTGTGAAGGCACAAGAAAAGAAGAGAGCTGAACCAGAAGGCAAAGAGAGTGAGAACATGGGAGGAGGGCACTCAAGAAGGCTGGAGAGAAGTCAAGCCTTACAGGCAATCACCAACAGTGGCACCTGCTCTAATCTTGACTTGCTTGCATTTCAGTGGCTTATTTCACTGCTGTGGCCTTGGGAACAACAGTCTGTTTACAGAAAACAATCTGGCTGTGTTTCCCGTAGTCTCACTAAGCTGGGGTGGAGGCAAAAGCTGGCTCTCTCTACTGCTGAGAAAGCCCCAGATTGCTTGGGGTGTGTGAGTGATGCAACTCAATTCTTCCCACCCCTATCTTCTTCCCTTGGTGCATGCCCTTCCACACCCCAGCCTCAGCTGCATGGACATTTTGGGGAGGTTTATAGTTCTCAGAAAGGCTATGGGGTACCTGTAAGCTGCTGGAACCATGTTGTGGCTAAATCCTTGGGGTCTGCTCCCCACACCACTCCCTGATATTACCCTCCCTTGTACCTGTAGGTTGCACAGAAGACATTTAATGAATATTAGGGTACTTCTTGTAGCAACAACAATAAAAAAAGATATTGCACCACATGTTGGCAAAAATGCCTCAGAAGGACAATTCAGGCAGCCATCTTCCCCCCACCCTCAGCACCTTCCCCATCCACTTTCTGTGTTCCCAGGCCTGCTTGCCTCTGGGTCATGGTGAGGGCTGAAGAACAACCTGTGAAGAGTCTTCTTAATTGCAGGCACAGGGGCTATCACTCTAGCCTTGAAACCCAGGGCTACCAACAAGTGAAGGGGGAGGGACATATTTTGGGAGAAATGACTATTTAAAATACATCATACTTATGCTATTGGCCTCTTCCTTACCTCCCTTGCAGCTTGTAAAACTCCCGCTGCCTCTCTTCCTTTCAAGGCAAATGCTTGGCTCGTTATTGTCTCCCAGCACACAGCATTCCCGTCACCCTGTCCCTGCGGCTACTAACCCACCTCCTGAAGCTTAAAGAGGAGCTTGTGGGCCAGCTTCTGGCCCAGTCCTCTCTGTGGCTGTTGCTTGACTTGTACGCAGCAGTATGCGTTGGATGGAGCTGCTGCTGCTGCTGGACAGAGGGTGCCAAACCGCATGCATCTGGGGTTTGGCAGACCCCAGCTGCTTCCAGCCGGAGCAGCAAGAAGCGCTAGCGGCAGGAGCCCCAGCACAGTGAGTTCGTCACTGGTGAGGAGGGGCTGGTCGTGGAAAAAGAGAGATGTCCCAGCTAGTCATCACCCACCCGCTGGTAGCTGGGAGGCACTCTTGTAGCGTCCATCGCTTCGGAGGCAGAGCCGAGATCAAGATTGGTGAGGGCTGTTCCTTGAAGAGGGAAGGGCCACTGCCCAGCTACACATTCTCCACTGTCCACGAGCCCATGATCAGTAGTTAATAAGCTTAATGCTGTAATGATGTTTAATGAGAGCACAGCTAAAGCCATTGAAATGTACATGTGGTATGTGGACCCCAACACAGTACGTGGCTGTGCAAACGGTGGGGAGCACTGACACAAGAAAAACGTGTCTGGGATGACTGTGGCTAGTTGTGTTTCCCATGGCTTACCACAACTTCACATTTCAGTTATTTCCAAGGTTTTGACTTGATAATAAACAAAGGACATTGAAAGTACTTTGGATTTACTTAATCAGACACAACAAGGTGATCTCCCTTCCCAAAAGTCAAGAACATCAAAAATGGATGAAAAGCTCCTCAGGTGTTGCAGATGTATATTCCACAGGCAAGAGGTACTACATGAGAAGGAGACAGTGTTTTGCAAACACATTTTGGAAAAATCTTTCTGAGGAAATGCAGTATCAAGAAACCTTTGAGGTGAGAGTTCATAGATATGAAGAAAATTAATTTGGTAGGCATCTGGCTCTGTCAGGGACTGATCCCAGCTAACTTATTTAAACCAGATGCCTGCATGGGACTTCTGGAATACTTCTGCTTCAGCTCTCTATAGCTGAGGTCTTCAGAGCAGAGATACCTGTAATAATACTAATAACAGTTGATATTTTGGAAGGTCATATGACAGTCTAGAGATCTGCTATAGAAATTTGGATTCCATGTCATGCATTTACCCTTGATAAGAAAAAAATGAAAAGCAAAGGTCATACGATAAAAGGAGTGATGATTGCTAGAGCAACTTACAACTTGCTTTGGATTTTAACATGCACATAGAACTGTACATACAGACAGAGGGGCAGATGCCCTCCAGTGTCTCTTCCTGCTTCTCCTCAGCTTCACATACCAAAAATAAAAAAAAAAGGTCTACTGTACCCTCTTTTATTTGAAAGCCTTTAAAAATCACCCAGAATACTCCAAGGCTGCAGACTTCATCATCCTTCCCTTGGGAAAGTGCTAGATAAGTTGTACATAACCCTGGCAAGATACATTGTAGTACAGTCTCCTAACTTTGACACTTTCATATATCCTTTTATTGCCCCCAAGAAAACAAGACTCGTAAAATGCAACTCATTAAATGCCCAGGCATTGTGAGACACCACTACTAAGCCTCTGCTGTTAAGGCTTTCAAAATTCACATGGTATTAAAAAGTTTACTGGACACTTGGTTCTCTTTAAGCTTGCAAAACAACTTTCTGAGTTCCACTGTTATAAACTATCAGTGAAAGTAAACTAAAGAAACTCAGATTTTATTGTAATCCATGTTACTAGGAGTTGCACTTTAACACTTAAAGACTTGGCCCAATGGTAAAGAAGCAGTAGTTTGTACAGACTGTTTTTTTTCCAGCTTAAAGAGCCTGGCAAAATACAGAACAAAGTAATCCAAAGAATACCACCCCAAAATACACTGGGTCCATGGAGAATTTAAGGCACATTGCTTAGAAACCTTCTGTAGTTTTTTTTCCCTAAAGTATATATCTGGGAAAGTGAGGGAAAGGTCTTTCTAATTTAGTCCGAAGGACCCCATTTTGAGTTAGTTTAATGATATCAAAAAGGGGTAGCTTTTTCCTTTACTGTTCTAAAAATGTGCAGACAGACACTGCAGATCCTCTTTCCACATAGCAGAATCCATCTTGTGTAACACAGATTTCTCTGCTCTTCAAACAGGACATAGCTTTTCTACAAAGACTGTTCAAAAGCCTTATTTGTACAAACAAGAACATCTAATGTCATCATAGCTGAGAGAAGGATTTCAGAAAAGATGAAATATATCAGTGTCATCGGAAAACCCATGGTCTGTCTCCAGTCATCATCTGGTTTCAATACCTCCCCCACTCGATCTGTGTGGACAAGAAAACAGTAAAAATAATTACAAGCCATTTGGTGAGAACGTTGAGTGAGAGTCAGACTTGAAAAATGATGAAATGTCATCATTAGAAACTTTCAGGGAGGGAGATATTAACTACCCACTAGTTCTTAAATACAGAGTTTTGCAGTCATACGTAGACTTAATCCAGAAAGGGAACCAGAGGTACTGGTGAGACATGGGGCAATACAGGGGTTATTGCAAGAACAGTAGTTTTTGAGTCAGTGCTAGATGCTGAAGACCTGAAATCTATGCAAAGTGACAGTAGTGACTTTATTGGTTCATCCCCCTTTCTTGAAAAGTGAGGCTTTACTTACTGATTTGTGTCAAAACAGGTCTTGAGTAGCTTGATACATCAAAAGTCATGAGATCCTCAGAGAGTAGGTGCACAAAGACTGCTGAGAAATATGTGCTCCAGTATTTGGAGGTGTCGGCTGTCAACTCCTGCCTATGGCAGAGGCTTTACAACAGAAGATGCATATAACTTCATGGCTCCTGGTTGTGGTCCTGGGTTGATTTGGGACCAGCCTGGGGTGCTTATGCTGTACATCTGAGCAGGAGGGAGACAGGAGGTGGTATATATGGTTGTGCACAAGCATCCTGTTGTCCAAGCTTAGGGCTGTCTCTGATTCAAAAATTGGGCAGCAAAAGACAAAGACAAGGAGCTCAGAGAAGTGCAGAAGCCTGTTTTAGGAGTGGAAGGGTTTATGCTGTAGCCTGGTATGTTATCATCCATGTTAGTCTGGGCTGTAGGTTTGTTGCTGTTTTGAGCTGGTGCTACATGCCTTGTGCCAGTGCCACAAAGCTTAGTGTGTGTGAGAGAGGGAATGTATGGGAACTTGCCACTCTAGGACAAGCAGGTTGGTCCTTGACTGTTAAGTAAGGAAGGACTGAAGAAGTGGAAAGGAAATGGCAAGTGTCAAATGGGAAACCTTTGCTTAGAGTTGCAAAGTTCCCCAAACATGGAAAAATGAGGGTAGATCTTCCCTAATTTTCATGGGTAGAGGCTTTAAAAGGTTTTGCCTTTTTGGTATGTGTACATGTCAGTCACTATTTGATATCCCACTTCATCTGCTCACTGCTATCACAGAGCCCCAGACTGGATCTACTATTACATTGTGTTTTCCTCCTAGAAAACATGATGTTTTTAACATCTGAAACAACAGGCCTAATCAATGTGTTTGTCCTGTATTAAAAAAATCTTTTAAGAGACACTAGCTGATATAAAGGAGACAGGGTTTTGATGATCTGTCAGGGTACATCAATATACTTGTGACTGTCACATATTACTGGTGGAGGGAAAAGAAAGTGCAAGATTTCAAAGGCAGAAATTCAGATGTAAAGCAAAAGTCAGTACTTTAAAACCTTTGCTCCCAATTGTGCTTCTAAAAGACAAAGCTGGCCTTCTAAAGATAGAAGTTTCAGTTATTCTGTTGAAGTACCTGTACATTAGCACCTTTCCTTTGTACTTCAGATATGAATAATATCTTCATGCTTCATCACAGCTTGACTCATGTGCCATCATTCATGTCCATGAATGAACAGGAGGCCATGGTCCTCACATATTTCATATCTTTGTCTTTGTACTGTAAAAGCAGTAAGAAAGAGTACCCTGAACAAGTTCATTAAAAATCAGAGTAATGGTTCACAGGAGTAATTCAGCAGCACAGAGAGAAGACAATTTCTGATGAAATCTGTGAAGCATGGTTTACCAAAATTAGGAGTATAGGCTTACTTGGGATTGAACTCAAAAATATCCAGCAGAACAAGGGATCATATCATGGTGGCAACTCCTCTGCTGGGAAGTGTGAAAGCATTTGCCTAAGGAAGCCCTGTCCTGGATCCACATGAGCACAAAGGAGAAAAGTCAGGCCTGGAGATATTCCCAGGAGGGTAACATACTTCATGTAAAGCACATTACAAAAGCTAATGCTGAGCTAGCTCTCCAGTAGCAGTGGGAACCCCCTCTTTCTTTATTTTATAAAGTATCTTTCATATCTGCTGCCAAAGACTTTAGGCGACAGCAAGTTTTGCAAGGAGGCAAGTAACAGCAGAGCCAAATCTTGGTTCAGAGACTGCCAGTAGTCACTCTATCCTGTAACAGTGAAAGGTCATCCAAAAAGACATTATGAACACTCCTCTTTTTTGCCCCAAATTCTGGACCAAATGTTCTGAGGAAGAAGCATACTGTTGGTCTGTGTCCAATGCATGGGGAGAACTTGTAATGAATCCTTTTGTAATTCTTTTCCCACCCTAAATCTTCCACATTTCCTGCCTCACTTAACTCCTTCCAGAGTATCCTCCTACCATGTCACAGTTGCAGAGGCTTGCAACAGAGCAGAGACTACTCCCACCAGTCCTCTGTGTGAGCCAGTTGGCCTCCTGAATGTCACCCTTAGGCACCTATTATGGGTGACTGGTTTTGGTGTCACAATTATAGCTTTCCAACAATGGTCTAGAGGCTTGGTCTGAAACATTTGTTGCCCTCAAGCTTTAATAATTACCTGACGGTAACTTTATTCACCTTTACTGAGGGGTTAGAATACCAAACTTTTACAGACATGAATGTGTTTAGAAATTATTTCAACAAGGTGGTACAGTAAGGCTTACCAACACATCTCTGTGTCCACAAACCTGTCTTCATGGGCATCTGTTGAATCACAGAGTGGTTTGAATTGTTTGAATTTTAAAAGGTGTAACCATGTTTCTAGATTAAAAATTTTACCACCATCTGCTTTCCTTTGCAGCAGCCATGTCTGAGTTTTGATTAATTTTCTTGTGTGCCTCTTTTCCCCCTCCCTCTATCAGAGGCATTAGAAAAAGTGCAACATAACATCTTCCATTCTGATCCTTTCCTATAGCACGGATGACCATCCCTGGCTCCTTAGGTTATGGTTCCTATTAATGCTTTAAAAGGACCAGGAAGATTTAAAAAGAGGAAAGAAAAAGAGAACCTGTCCTGATTTGAACTGTAACCACACCTCTGGCTCTCCCAAGGCAGTGAGCCAAACAGCCAGAGGTGCAGCAAGCTCATCTCTTAGTTTGGCCTTTTCTGTGGTTTTCAAGTTTCTTAAACTGATCTGTTCACAAAGAAAAATGGGTTATTATGCCACTGTGGAGGCTGGAAATGAGACCTTATGGTCTGCCCTGGCCTATATATATATGACTTTTATGACTCTCATGGCAGCTGTGAAACCAGAGGTACCAGAATAACAGAGTCTTGTCCAGAAGAATGTGACCCTATGAGAAGCACTGAATAGGTGTTTTAAGGCTTAAGTGGTGAAGCCCTGTTCCAAAGTAGTCATGTGCAGAGAACATCCTGCTTGTTGACCATTTCCCTGGGCAGAGCCTGCTGCACACAGCACTTGTGGTCTGCTAACTATGACTAGTCAGTGGTAACAGCAGAGGTGATGATGGAAGGCTGTTGTGATGAAGCTTAGATCAAGTTACTCACCTCTCTCTCTCTTTCCTACATCTTTCTGTTTCAGGAAACTGTTTTCAGAATTATGGCTCTCTAGTTACAGATGAGCTCCCAGGGTGTCTTGTGGGTCTGTTGTTCTCAGTAAACAATTGCCCAAGCCTTTTTCAAAACCAGATGCACTTGTAGTACAGAGGCTGGAAAAGGATAAGGATGTGGGCTGAGGCACATCATGGCTGTGTTCACCAGGCTTATGGCTGACTTCCTGTGTAGCTCCACAGAACTGAGTCCTTTCCTGATAAATAAGAGTGAAAAGAATTTACTTTCCAAATTTCTGTCTGCTTCTTCTGGGGAATTTTGTCTGGCTTTTGTTGTTGCTCTTTGTTTTTCCATGCAATAAAGTATTTCAATGAACCTGATGAGCAATTAAAGTTGTATAGTGAAATGCTGGGCAAGTTTCCCAAAGACAACACTCAGTAAGTACCTCTATTCTGCTTCTCAGATATCTTGTACTAGCTTTGTAGCGAACAGCTCAGTCCCTTATTGCTTTGCTTGTGGGTTTTCTATTTTGCTCCATACACCTACAAGCAAGACCTGTTCTCCTGGATCTTATAGTGCTCCACTGATACAATAAAACAATGTTTGTGCTGCTCCCTGTAAATCAAAGTTAGAAGTTCTCTGCTAGGATCTGTTATTATGATAAGCATATAATAGCCAGCAAAGCAGCAAACTTCAGAGAACAAAATAATATAATCTCCACATGGCTGTCTCTAACAAGTTGCTGCTTACAAGAGGATCAGGTCACATTTAACAGTTCACACTTAATGTCAACCTGTATTGAGCCAGCTATGAGATATCTCCTCCCACCCACATGCCACTGTAGCGGCACTCTCCAGTCCTTCCACACCCTTCCAGAACCCAGTCCCTGACTTATGACATAGCTCCCTTCTAAAATAAATGAGTTTATGTCAACAGAAAAACATAATCTTTCATTTCATGGTTAATGACTAAAACACCTTTCAAGAGAGAAGTGTCATGCAAAAAGGTGGGCACAGGCCAGGAGCACAGTTCAATTTGCAGATATTAAGAATTATGAGTGAAATTTCTTCACCTTTCTAACCATTACTGCTTATCTCTGTCGTTGTTTATTTTTCTAGGATGAAGCAAGCACTCTTTCAGTTGATGACAAATGTTATACCTTATAGCACCTTGTGCTTCTGAAGAAAGCTGAAGTTTTCCTTCATGTCCAAACTCTTGTGCAGCTGCTTACTTGCAGATAAATAACAAATGAGGTTAAAATCCATGCAAACTACTCTTGATAATGCTCCTTCCACCTCTGATAATTTATCTTCCATCATCACCATTGTCACTGGCTACTCTCTGTTTTTTTTGCTCTGCACTGGGCTGCTGAAATGTTTGACACATTGTCCTCTGCACAATCCAGACACAGGCAGCCAAGACTCTCGTTCCCTGCATATCTACAGCATGTCCCTCTGCAGTAAGTTTGGTGTGGGATTAAGACCCAAATCAAAGACTGAGTTCTTGTCCTGTTTAGGCATGTGCAGGTCAGATGAGGGATAGAATCAGGACTACAATATTTTATGCTTGGCCTCTCATAACAAAACCAAACAAATCCAGAGCCTGCTGATCTTCAGCAAAGTTCAGATTCAAGTTCAAGGCTGATCAAAATTCGCAAAGGTGACCTAATTTGATGTGTGGGACGTACCAAAGTAGTTCAGAGATGCACAAGAAAGGAGTTCACTGGTGAAGATGAAGAAAGGTATGATCTATCAACAGAATCAAGAGGTATGAGCTATATAGGCAATTCAGCTTCTGCATATTATAGTTATGAGTGTAATAGTAGCCAGAGGTGGAAAGATTTCTTTATGACAGTTCTTTTTTTCGACCTTAATCACTTTTCTTGTCCTTCCCAAGTTATTGCCTAAAACCACAGAAGACCTTTCTGCAGAATTATCGTCCTAATAATTTGGCAAATAGGCTTTGTACAAGTCTGAACAGTTACACTGGCCTGCTGTGGAGCCCAGGAAATTCTTTTCTTGCAAGGATGGCATATCCTACAATGAATAGCTGAGATGATCTGTTCAAGGAGCCATTTGCAAAGTGCAGGCTCCCTTTAAAGCAAAACCTGCTACATTAATTGTTTCTGTTATAACTGTTCTGAGCTATAAATACACACTAAATTATTAGTCAGGTATTTTCTACATGACTGTGTGGAATTCCTAACTTTGTACAGAGGCATATTATTTAACACTTTCTTTTCTGCTGTCCAGCAATTTTTCACAAGACAGAAGCACAAGACACTACCATGCTAGTCAAACTCTCCAGGTGAATCTAGGGGTGATGGAACACTTGTGATGGAAGAGTGGCTGAAGACGTGTTTTGGAAAAGGCAATACTACATGAACATTCCTCTGTTGGCAGGCATCAGGATCCATGCATAATACGTATCATCATGATGTAGAAACTCATGACAGTAAGTTTTGGTAACTTTTCCCCTTTGATAGGTCCATAAATAATAACAGATACATAGGTAATACTTGCTTTGATTCTGCCCTATCTCTATAAAAAATTGTATATTAGAGTTCTCCGTACTGGGCCTGTCTCTGTGATGGAACTGAAAAAATCAAAAGCATGAATTCAGAGGAAAATCACTTGTGACAAGAGAAATATAAAAGTCACCAGAATGGTGTAGAAGTTTTCAAGAATAAGGAATCACCATATAAATGTTGAAGATAACTTTTAAATGAAGGAACAGCAATTCTTATTTTTGTAAGTGTGAACAAGAAGATGTCAAATGTACAACCTCACGTTGAATTTTAATTATGAAGAAACAGAATGAAGATTTCTTGTGCTTGTAACTAGTACTCCAGAGAGAAATAAATGTGCAATATAAGTTGGTGTATCTGAATACAAAAATTTGCTTTAGTTGCTTTACTTTTTAATTTTTGCAGTCTTTGGGCATTCAGAAAGGAAGAGTCTGCTGAAACTCTCAGAAGGTATATTTCCAGGATCAGTCACCAGAATCCAGAAGTAAACACTGAAATAAAACTTGCTGAGCATAGACACATGCGTGGTAATGATGGCACTATGACACATGATAAAGTTAAGGATAGGCAGGACAGGCAGGTCCAGTCCCATTACAAGTTTGGCAGGAAAGGTCATAGAACTCAGGGCTCAAGCCTCTGCCTGCACCTCTGTACAAATGTCTGTTCAAGATACTTTCTTTACTGGCTGCTGTTTGCTACTTCAGTGGCTGATGCTCACTGGAGAGTACAGAAGGACTTGGTTGCTTTTACCTACCTTCATAGGTGAGTACCATTACTACCACCACCATTACTGGTGACCACAAAGAAGGTACAATTCTGGGAGATGCTATATTGGCCTTTCACCTTAAGGAAACCATTCTGCATAGAAAAGTTGTTTAATTGTTTGGTTAAGGTGATTTGCTCTAAAGTGTTTAAAAAAAACAACATTAAAAAGGGTCATGAATTTCCGGCAAAGAGCCTGCACTGTAGCACAGACCTGATGGAAAGTTGCCAGAATGAATAAGGGTAGATGAGTGCTATGTAAATCTGAGCTACAACCCCTGTCACAACATCTCTAAGCACCCTCAGTAGCTTTCACTTGCACGGCTCCATATGGCAAAGCATGTCACTTAATTCTCTTTTTGACTATCAAATTCAAGTATTTGTGGTTCACAGTCAGAAATTCAAAGCCCCAGGATGTATGTATGTGGTAAAAACCTTTCCGCCAACATGTCTGGAAATCTGAATTTATTTATTTTGAACTATAAGTAGCCTGAGAGTTGAGACATTTAATAACAGTCATAAGAGTCTGTGCATTTCTAGCTTGGAAAAGAGTGAGAATAACCTTTCAAAATCATGTTTAAGAGAAAAAATGACTGTGGAGGGTAGTTGCCTGTAGAGGCTGAGATTCCAAGCTTAGACAAATAATAGTGATTTTACTGTCAGAATTGTTTAGGTCAAGGAGAATACAACAACTAGGTCAGGAGGATTTTATTTCTCAAGTTCAGATTAAATTAGAGCTGCTCCAAAACCACATTGCTTCAGAAGCAACAGATACATTTGCTGCTATGGAAAGCCCAGTGTGAGTCTTGGCAGAATGAGAGAGGGCTTTTGCTATGTCCGTGAAAACATCTGCATCGGTTTACTGGACTCTGAATGTGCTCTCAAGGGGGACCCAGCTGATACTGAGGGAAGGGAGTAAAAATTAACATACTCCTGGGGTGGAAGACAAATTGTGTTGTGTGGCTCAAACCATCTCTGCATTAACAAACAGCAGTAGCTGAAGTCCTAGAGTCACAAGAGTTTGTTTTTCACAAGGTTGTGCAAGGTTCACTCACATCCTTATTGCCTGCTAGTCCTGCAACTATGTGTTAACTCCATGCTTCTGTTACTGCGTCTGTTCACATTTTCTACTGTCTAATAAGCAAGCGTCAATACTAACCTTCAATTATTTTTGCAGCTACAGATGTATTTTCTGCTTGGGTTGTTTTTCTTTAAAAGCTGGGTACATTTAGGGCTGCTCAGTTGATTTTTCTAGATGAGAGCTATCTACAACAGCTTCATCAGGCTCCATCTCGAAGTTTGTCTCAAAACATTCCTTTCCACCTGAAATAAAACTCACTTTGCAAATGACAGTATGATTTTTCAGTGCACACTTATGACAATGTGATCTGTTCCAAAATGTCTTCCATTTCGGTTAAGAAAGGAAATCTTTCAACCCCCCAATACAGTCACAGACTCTGATTGCTTGTGTTGCTTTGACAGACAAATTATTCAAAGAATTTGTCGCATCTTTATAGGGAGAGTAATGCCTACAACCCAGTGGGATGGTAGTTGAGCCAGTAAATCGTGATCCAAAGATGCTGATGACCATTATTCACTGCTGGTGTTTTTGGCTGTAATTGTGAGGGTAGGAAGAGCAGGGAAAATACACTGGGAATCTAGAGAAAGAAGAAGGGATGCCTTGTGGATCAAAATTAGACATATTCTGGATGAAGTATTGCTTGACATCCCCTTGGAGCCAAAAAATTACCACTTGAACAATGCAGATGGGACTTTGTGAGACTGTGCAAAATCTCTCACTTATTGAATCCAAACTAAGTACAGTGCAACTTTATCTTCAGTGTTACTTGGAATTGCGCCAAGGTAATTTTTTTTCTCCCTCTTCATTGGTTTTCTTTCTTTCATTCCTATAATTTTATTTAAAAAAAACCCCTCAACCCTCAAGGTCAAAAAAATCATGCTTAAAAATAAAGCCTTATCAAGAGAGGTTGAGTACTAGAGGGCTTCCTATTTTTAGTAAGAGCAATCTAATCTAAGTAGAAGTTGTTCTGGGCCCCTCTCTGTTTCCCATGAAAGGTAAGTGATCCAGGGACAAATCCCAAGGCTTTCTGTGGCTTCTGTTTTCACACACAACCCAAGTCACTGAGTTTTAACAAATAAGTATTCTGGAAAGTCCTGAACAAAATGAGAGACAGCTAATAGTCCTAGAATACCAGTACTTTTAATAAGGTCCTACAGGTGTATCTCTGGGTTGTGAATACTCATAGGCAAAGCCCTTTTCCCCAACCTCCCTCTCCC
>VZRI01002138.1:578043-856295 GCA_013397515.1 Upupa epops | reverse complement strand
CTGGTGACAGGAAATTGTTTCAAATTGCACTGGGGATTGGGGTAGGGGGATGGGGGACTTAGCTTGGATATCAGGAATAACTTCTTTGCACTAAGTGTTGTTAAGCATTGGAAAAGGCTCCTCAGAGAAGTGGTTGAGTCACCATCCCTGAATGTGTTTTGCAATTGCTTGGATGTGGTGCCTGGGGACATCATTAAGTGGTCATTTGTTAAAGTAGGGCTAGGCTGAGGTTGGACTCTTTGACCTTGCAGGTCTTGTCCAACCTGATCAATTCTGTGAATGAATCTGGATGAGATTTGAAAGAACTTTTATTTTAGGAATAAGCTACACCCACAGGCCCATTCACTTTGTATTTTATACATCCATCGGTTTGTTTTCTCTGCCTTTTGTCTACCAGGTCCTTCTGGTAAAAGATCAAACATACAAAGATGAATTTTTTTTCCATTCTTCCAACTATGAAAGTGCAAAACTCTTTGAAATGGGTTTCTATGGACTAGAAAAGCTTGTAAAAAAGAAAAAAAGAATTCATAAGGAAGCAAAAGATGCTGGCAACTAGCAGCTGTGCTGATATCAGAGCTGCTTTGTAAGTGCAGCATTTATTCATGCTATAGCATCAAACGGCGGCTTTATGGAGCACCATGGCTGTGGTGTGTGAAACTTTGATTAGGAAAATGGCCCTGATAAGCGATCAAAGAATAATGTATTGGAGAAAGAAAATGATCTTGTTAGTAATTCAGCTAAAATATTTGCTTCGGAGCCTTCTGGCTGATTGCTTACCTGCTGGGCATTCTGATTTTCTGCTGCCTCTGAGTAGCAGAGGATAGATGCAGAATATTGAGTGCCAGCTCCTGCCCTCAAACACTGCATGCAGTGGGGTGAGGTGGAGTTGAGTAAGTCACTGCTCTAAAGAGGACAATGAAGTGGAGAGTCAACAGCTAGAGCACTTCGGTAGAGCTGTCTTTGGGGATAAAGCTCTGGTATCTGCCTTTCTCTTTCTGCATCCCTTGAGAGCTCTGACCCAAGCTGGGGCAGCATTAATAGTACCAGGTACAGAAATATCCTGGGAGAACTTAACAGTTACACATTATTATGTTGGTTTCTTGGGTATACAGGGAATGATTGTGCCTCTGCAGTGTGGCCTGAAGCATTTGAGGTGTTTTGAACCTGGCTATAATAGAGACACAATCCTGTGGAGTTAGAAAAATGCACTGGACCTTACTAGAGCTTCTTTAGCCTCTTGTCTGTGATGCACTGTCACACTTATCCAAGAGAACAGATGGTTTCAGGGGATCTAAGCCTTTTACTAGCCTGTCAGTATGGTTTACCCCCAGAGAAGAACTGCTGATCGGAGCAGTCCATAGCACAGAGCTCAGTTTTCCTGCATCCAGTCTGGTATTGCAGACAAATAAATGCTCAGTCTTGGCAGACTGTGCTCCCCACTATTTGGAGGCACCACTAGTGTCCCTGTGGCACTGTGTGAAGTGTTGTTTCATTTGTGCTCTGAGTTCACCCACCTGCTGCTCCTGCTTGTCCTGCCCAATGTGAGCCCCGTGGCTGCTGTGGCCAAGAAACCTTGTCGTGTAAGGGCCTCTTTGAGAAGCTTTTCAGCACTGGTCCTGAGGATGACATGATGAAAATGAGGTTGATTAAACCATGAGATGCAAACAAATACCAATTACTCCTTTTCTAGCTGTTCACTCACATCCTTTTGTTTTTATTGCTGGCAGGAAAATGAGCTCGCTCTTTTTTTTTCTTGCTCATCACCCTTTTTTGTGGCAGGAAGAGTTGACTTCTTCCAAAAACCACAATGAGAAACCACAGACTTTCAGCCAAGTGCAGGCATCTTTGTGGGAAAAGGATAAATAAAGTGTTGACTAGACTCAAATCCAACTTCCCAACCAAAGGCAGTTTTGCTAAAAATTGTGGACAGTGTTATTTTTGCTGAGAGAGATGCAAGTTCTTCTCTTGAGCTAAAGCCTGGTGTCTAACTCCAGAGAAACCTTCCTGAATGTGGTGGAAATTTTGACTAAATAAGGACAATGACAGTAGAGTTGTGTAGGTCCCCTTGTTCTGACTCTGCTTTTCAGCATGTAGCTGTCACCTGCCAGGATTTTTCAGATAAAGCATCCCATTCTCCCTGCTGGAAATATGAAAAGGCAGCTGCTGCTTCTCACTTAGCACTGGTTTTGGTGAGTTGTGTTTATAGCTGGTTTTGGACAGAATGAAAATTTCTGAGCTTTGCTGTTTTTGTCCTGGCTCCTGTTTCTAACTGGCGATTTGCACCTTTACCCCAGTGGCCAGTGTGTGTGTCTGTTGATAGAAGGTGCTGCATCCTTGTGCTTTAAAGACCATGTATGTAGCATTTTATGGTCTTCTTATGGATCTTGTACATCTTGGGGAAACATGTAAGTGTGCGAAGCCTTTAGGTTGTTCTTGTCCCATTACTGATTAGTTCTGATGGAGAGAAAAATCTTTCTTCAGGTCAATGGTTTCAGTAGGAGCAGAAGGAATAGAAACACAGCAGAAATCACAATTAATGACCTTTTGATGACTGTTTAATAACTTAGAGATAGGGTGTGATTTCTGCCTTTTGTTTTATGAGAAATAACTAGAAATATATTAGTGTGAACATTTGCCCTGGGGTCTGGCAGGATTTGACTCTGGGTGGGCAACTAGAGTGTTCAGCTGAATACAAGTTGTGTTGGAGAATCCACGAGGCAAACACAGCCACTTCCTGCAGTGTTTCTCTGTTTTGATCATATTTTAGTTTCAGCCTGATAAGTTTTCTACAAAATGTGAAAATGGTTGATTTTTTTTTTCCCAGTTGCAGCTGGTGAATAGCTTATTCACAGGGTTTATCTCTTAGTAAGTAGTGTGATCCTTCTTTTATTTCAGCCACCCTGGCTCAGTGCCACATCCTCCACTGTGTTTTGGGAATCTAGGAAATCCCTGCTCATCTCTGATACAGCTTTTCAGGGCTGTTCCTGAAAGTGGATGTGTCCTTCAAGAGATTGCTTGAGAGATTGGTCTCAAAGCTTTTAATGCCAACTATGGGGTTTGGATTGCACTATGGTATCTCCTAAGCATGGTGTCATCTCTTAGGAGTCAGGAAGGCTTTGTATCAAGTAACTTGGATCGGAAAAGAAGGGAATGAAGTTCTAACAGTACCCAATTCTAATGTTAACAGATGCACAGGTTCTTCAGGAATCTCTGCAATGCCACTCTGACATTTTAGGGGCATTTCAGGTTCCTGTTGGAGCAGGCAGTGTGTAACCAGAATATTCAGATGGATGCACTTCTTGGCTTGCACAGACAATTGGATCCCCTCTGCTTGTCATAAAACTGAGCAGACAGGAGGAGTGGGTCTTCTCAAGCTCATCCTTATTTCCTACTCATGGTTGGTCAGGACAAACTGTCTCTCCTTCCTCCCCATCCTGCCATTCAGAAAGATATCAATCCAAACCAGCTCCTTTTTGTTGGGACTTTTCAACGCTACAAGCAAAAAGCACAACAGTGCAGCTGCTCCCCAGAGTGTTCCTTAAATGATCTGGAGGCTGGAAAAGATGGCACCATGGTGTCATGTGGCCTTGGCTGGTACCTTCTCTCTGCCTCTTTCATCATTGCTTCCAGCATTGCATTTCATTCACTACATTTTTCAGAGAGCACTGATGTTGGATGAACATTTCTTATTTCGAATGTTCTCTCTATTTCTATGTGATAAGGAAATATCTTTTTTTTTTCCTTATGGGATGAAGTAGCTTTGATTCATTGGAGAGTAATTTTGCTAATTCTCATTGGATACACTGACAGCACAACTATCATCTCACTTGACAGCTGTTCCCTTGAATCTTTAACATCCCAAACACATTGAAGGGCATTGGAGGTGGTTTGTGGAATTACTGTCTGCTGCTAAGAAGTGCGTAACTTTTGGGGAGGAGAAAACACCCTTCTGCAATCCCCATGAAAACACAAATGTGTAGATGCCAGTCCAAGGGATTGGAAAGCATTATTAGACTTAAGAATGGAAACTACAACCAGAGAATTATCAGAGGCATCGATTACAGTCAAACACTTGAGCAAAGGAGATAAAATAGAAAAATGAGGTTCCATATAAATATCAGAAGGAACTTCTTCCCAGTGAGGGTACAGGAGCATTGGAACAGGCTGCCTAGGGGGGTTGTGGAGTCTCCTTCTCTGGACACATTCAAGACCTGCCTGTGGTCCTGCTGTGGTAGGGGGATGGTCTTTTGAGGTCCCTACCAATTCCTAATGATTCTATGAGAAATACTTATTTGGAAAAATGTGGCAGCCTGTGACCAAGCTTCCTCCCGAGCCAATGGAAAATTGCTTGCAATAGTTGCTTTGAATTTTCTTTGCAGCCTGACCTGGTTCTGCTGTGTATTTTTCATTTCAAATTTGATGCGAGAAAAGGAGCTGAAGTGTAATTGGGCCCTGCTGGTGATCATGCAAGAATTTTTAGTAAGATTGGTGTGTATTGTATTTGGACCTCTGGAGCAAATCTTTCACATAGAAACAGCTACTTGAATGAGGAAAATGTCAGTTGGAGGTTCTTCCTCAGTAAACGATACTTGATTTTTGACAGCCTAAACTCAGATCTTACAGATACCAGTGCTTGGCTGTGTGCAGTCATGGTGTGGGGCTGAAAGCCTGAGTGTAGGCAGATGATGAGGGTTAAGTCTCCAACATCTCCAAAGAATTATTTCTCTGTCATTCATCAGTTATTTCTCCTTCTCTCTTGCTAAGGTCCTGTTCAGTTTGTTAAACTGAAAAGGGGTGAAAATGGTCAAACATTCAGAAGGAGCCACAGATACAAATATCATTGCTTTAATCATTTGGCTGTCACTGGGATAGGGCACTTTGAGAACCCTGAATCTCTGATCGGTTTTATGAGTCAAACTACTTAAATAGACCATGATAGGATGTTAAAATAAAAAGCACTGAGAATCATTAAACAGCAATGAAAATATTGATGTCTTGTGGTAAATTCTGCTTTCTGTATTTTTAATCCAGAAAGCATTAATGTTCCCTCACTGTGGTCCAAGATGCTGTGCCAGAGCTTTAGGAGAGAAAGGTTTGGGACCCCTTCTTCACTGTTCCATATGCTTCCCCACTCAGGATGGACTTGAGGATTTTTTTTTTTTTCTGGTGGCTGTAGCATCTTTCATAGTAATCAGTGAAACAGTAACAGGAAATAAATGTTAATGAGATAATTTAATTTAACACACTGCTGAGGTCTGCCTTCTCTGTTACCTTGGAGACAACACAGCTATTATCTGGCAGGGAAGCGAATTGGCCGGATAGGATCAGCCCAAATAGTGCACTTGAGTTTCTGTTCTGAACCTTTCAAGCAGCTCTTAGAGCTTCTGTTTTAGGAATAGATATGTTTGTCAATAAATAGGTTTTCTATTTATATTTGACTTTTAGTCAAAGTTGGGAAGCTAAGCTTTATGGTACCCTCCTAGTAGAGGAGATGATTTAAGATGATGGAGTGGTTTTAATTGCACTGACTTCAGAGCGAGATAACCTCAAAGCGAAGCATCTGAACTGAAAATTATAGAAGGACCCTGAACAGACTGGGTGGGATCCTGCAGTCTTTCCAAAGGTTTGCCAGTTGCAGTAATTACTGTTTGTGCAGTGGAGGTTCTGGTTATTCTCTGTCTCTATACGAGAGATCACTGTATAATCACAGGCATTACCTTTTTATGCATTCTGCTGAGCATGTCTGCAGAAAGCACTGCAGGGCAGCCTGAGTATTCAGCCACCAGGAAGGATTAATTAATGTGAACTTTCTAACCAGTATTCAACAAATTTGGCAACTGTTTGCCATCATTACCTCAAATTAATGTCATCTGTTCCACATTCCTACTGCTGAGGAATGAGCCTGTGTCCTGATCAGCCCTTCCAATTGCCAGTTGCTTATTTGATTTTCCTGATACAGTGAACCTGCTAAGATCCATCACTTTCCCTTTTGGCTGATTTAATGGCATTACTTCTGCTCTCAACTCTTTGCCCCAGCTTCACCTTTTGCTCCTCAGCCCTCTCTCATGCACAACTTTGTCCTCATCTCTGTAGATGTTTTCATTCACCCTGTACACTCCATCTTCCTCTCAGCAGCTCCCTCTAAGTCTGCTGCTGCCTCCCCAGCACTAGGTAAGAGCAGTTTCCTAAGGGATGCACTCTAATATCTTTCCCTTTAGAACACAATCTTTTGTGTAATATTATTAACCATGGGGATTGTTCAGCCCTGTGTTGGCTATTGTACCCACCGTCCTTATTGTGCTTCCAGTCTGTGAAATCAGCAGGGTATGGAAGGGATTCTTTGGCACCATTGCTCAATGATTAGTATTTGTATAGCACTTTGAAAGCTTAAAACGCTGTAAGAGGGATAAGTAATATTATTAGTAATGACATGCTCTACTCCACAGAATGGAGCTTATGTGTATTCATGGTGATAATCCCCAGTCTCTTCTCTTCCAAACCCTGTTGTCTTTGCTATCTGCCTCTAGTTTATCTTCCTCACACCTGCCAGAGCACTTTTCAAATAGTTTTTCTTCCTCCTCCGATTAAAGGCACATGGTAAAAAAAAAAAAATAAGGTTCCTCTTGCCACAGAGTTCAGCCTTCAGTGACTGTGCCCGGATGGGGTGGTCCCTAAACCATGTTTGGGCACTTTGATCTAACTGGTTTTCTAGTATTCTCTCTGATTCTTTCTTGCTGGACTAAGGTCTGCCCTTCATTACAACCTATTTGACTTTTTGGCAGTGTCTGCAGTTTGTTCTTCCTGGAGGAGTGTTTCCTGTGTCCGGGTAATGCTTCGTTTGTGCTTTTTACAAGTTAATTTACATTTTTCACTCCCTGTAGCTTCTCCTTGGAATAACAGCTTTGTGGCTGAGGAGGAAACTGAAACATAGAGATGATAATCTAAATCTTCTGTTGTGCTTCAGCCACTGAGAGATTTATTGCCAGGTTTTCCCCTTCTTTTTCAAGTTGAAGCAGTTTGATTTTTTTTTTTTGTGTTTACTCCCCAGCTGTACCTTTCTAAAGTTGGGGGTGTGTGTCACCACTGGGGCTTGGTGTAGGGAGAGCTGCCAAGTTTTCAGAAGAATTTGTGTGCTTGGGATTAGAATAGAATAGAATCATCAGGGATTGGAATGGACCTTGAAAGATCATCTAGTTCAATCCTCCTGCCACAGCCTGGACACCCTGACCAGCTTCCAGGCTGTCAACCCCAGCCAGGCTCCTGGTAGTGGGTGAAAACAAGAAGCCACTGCCCCCACACACTGTTCCTGCAGCCTAGTTATCTTTGAAGATGTGAAACTGGTGAGCTCTTAACTTTTTTCCCCTCCCTTGAAGCCATAACTACCTGGGAGACAGAAAGAGAAAGAGGAGCGAGAAGAGCAGGCCCCTGAATAGGCCTGTTTGCCACAACAGGTGTGGCCCCACATGACCAGCACCATGTTGCCTCTGTCCCCACCTGGGCTGACACAGATGCTGTATGCTCTGCCACTGAAAGAATGGAAGAAGTCCCTTCTGGGAGAATACAAGTCCTAAGGTGGTCTTCTGAAGGTTTCTACTTCTTGGCCTGAGGTTTTGTGCTAAAAGAGCAGATGGGACTGATGATCCAGACCTTAGGCAAACAGAAAGAGGCTGGGGTTCTGTTGTGTTCCTGTGTTTAAGATGCTGTTGTAGTCTGAAGATGAAACACTCCCAAGAGAACAGAAGTTAGAGGCAAGCCTGAGACATACAGGGGAAACTGACATCTGCAAGAGAACTGGAAAATGAACTTTTTCTGCAAGCATCACAACTTAAGAGGGCCTCAGGAGCCCTACTGAGCCCTATGGATGGAAGGGATAGCTGAATTTGTCCTCTGGTTAGGGTGTTAGTGTACATTCTTTCTTCCCAGGGCTCTCATTTGAAGCCAAAACCCAATGTTAGCTGTCTCCCATTTCTCTCAGTGAGTGAAAAGTCATTGTGATACAGTTCCTGTTTTACCTTTTTTTGGGTTCTTTTACTTATTTGGGGACTTTTTTGTTACTGGTGATGGGTTGAATAAATGCTTTTCTTTTACCAAAGTTGCTTCATTGCCTGCTGAATTCTCAGTGAGGGCTGTTTGGTGTGCTTGGATTGCAGACACTAACCCAGAACCAATTTAGACCTTCATTCTGACCAGGGACAGCTGGTGATACTAGCCTTTCAGATCAAAATCCAGAAGATAAGAGTTTTGATGGAGCTTGGGGGTGTTGTGACAACTTGTCCTTTGGGAGGACCCCTTTCAGCACAAAAAGAAATGTGTGCTCAGGAACATGTTGACATCAGCAGCCTTCAAAGAGTGTGTTTTAGTAAATTTTAATCAGAAAAGCCAGCAGCTTTGTAGGTTGCCAGCTGACTGACCTTGGGTACTTCTGCAGGACCTGCTCAGGTTACCAGTGCTGGTAGCAAAATTTTGGTCTAATTACAACCTTTCATGCTGCTTTACCTGGAGGCCAGAGATGTAATTGTATTTGTGTGGGGAAGGGAGGGTTGCAAAAGGAATAATTTGAGTAGTGTGACATTTGTATAGAGCTTGTCAACACCAATTAGAGGAGGGGTTAATTGAGAGACAGCCATACTCCTGTGGAGCTCTTGAAGGAGCCTTTTTGCTGAGCTCTTAAGTGCATTCTCTGAGGATAATGGGAGAAAAGCGACTGAAGATAGAAAATTCTGAGCCAAGACTGAATCCCTAGAGAAGACATGTAAGAGCTCTCAAGTGGAGCTTTGCAATTATTTTTAGTTCTCTCTATGTGACTAGAACAGACTTCGAAGTTGCCAGTCAAAACTTGAAAGCATGCTTTAGTTTTATCAGCTTTTAAAGATGATAGGTAGGGCATTGAGGCTGTTGGAGGTGTCTTTACAACTTTGAAGCATCAGTACAGAACGGTCCACAGGCACATGGAGTGTACTGAGGAGGGGAATCAGACCTTCAGAGGAAATTAATGTTTTATATTTAGAAATATGTGATGACCAAAATCAAGTTATCAAAGCCCTGCCAATTAAAAAAATCAACAATATTGGTGGTTGCTTCTCTTTCAATTACCTGCAGCATGTTCAGAGACTTGAGTGTAAACAGCAATTCAAAGCTGCCTACTGCACGGAGCTTTAATTAACTCTAATGATAATTGCAGAGCATCTGTTGCCCTTTTGGGCAACAATTACCTGGCTTATGTGGGGAATCTTGTATTGGTGAGAAGTGGTGGGGTGAACCCCACCCCCAGTATCTGAATATGTGTACTCATTGCTAACTCTCAGACTTTGTTAAACAGAGAAAGGTTCTTTCAGTCAGTGCATTCTCCTTGCTGCTGAGTTCCTCCTGCCATACAAGCTCCAAAGAAATGGATCCTGGTTTAGCATTTGATTTTCCTCTGAGAAAGAAGCCTTGGTTTCCTTGGTCATCTTTCAGTATTTCAAGAGACTGAATGGGGACAAAATGATTGAGGTTTTGTTCCCTTACACATTCCTACACAACACCTGAGGTTAGATTGGATCCAGGCTGTAAGGAATCTAGGCTATTTCAAAGAAGCCAATGTGAATAAGGTTGGCATCCATGTGATTTAGGCTTCAAGTTTCCCTCAGCTGTTCACAAAAAGCCCAGCCTAAATGTAGCTGGTCTTAGGAGCACAAACCAGTCTCATTCTGTGGATATTTTTAGAGGTCTATCTTGATTAATTTTGAAATTGTATTTGGATGTGAGACATATCCTTAGTGAACAAATGTAATTCCACTGACAACCAACCTCAGCAGCTTTCCTTAAATGTATTCTTTCTCCTTTTCTGAGACTTCATCAGAATTGACTTGTGGTGTGTCAATCTCACCCTAGAAATGGAGGCTTAGCTCTTTGGGGCTCATAGATTTATCTTCATAGATTCATAGAATGGTTCAGATTGGAAGGGACCTTGAAGATCATCTAGTTCCAACCCCCCTGCCATGAGCAGGGATGCTCCCCACTAGACCAGGTTGCTCAACGCTCCATCTAATCTGGCCTTGAACGCTTCCAGGGAGAAGGCATCCATAACCTCCCTGGGCAACCTGTTCCAGTGTCTCAACACCCCCATTGTGAAGAACTTCCAGTCTAAACCTCCCCTCAGCCAGCTTGAAACCATTCCCTTTGGTCCTACTACTCCAAGGTCTTGGAAAGAGCCCTTCCCCAGCTTTCCTGTGGCCCCCTTCAGGTACTGGGGGCCACTCTAAGATCTCCCCAGAGTCTTCTCCAGGCTGAACAGCCCCAGCTCTCTCAGCCTGTCCCCGTAGGACTGGTGCTCCAGTCCTCCATTCATCACTTTCTAACAGTTCAGTATTTTTCCTGTGTTGGGGGCTCCAGAACTTGATTCAGTACTCCAGATGGGGTCTTGTGAGAGACTCCTGTTGCTGTCTGCTGTTGTAGGGAAGTTATCTCATACTTCACCTGTTGGGAGGCATCGCGTATAAAGTGAGCATTGTTTTTTTACTTTGAGAAGTTAGAAACTAAGCCGGTGGAAAAAAACCTTTCTTTCAGACTCTTCTTATTTTTGTAATAAAGGCTGTCTAGATGCTGTGACTCACATGTCCACAATCTAAAGCATTAAAAAAACCATGATGAAGTGGATGCACAGCCGGATTTTTGAACCTTTGATTAGAAGCAATTGAAAATGAACGAGTGCGATGAAAACATAAAAGAACCTGCCTCACAAAGACTGTTGTGAATGTGAAGCTGTGTACTTAGATGTTTTGAAAAAGGAGCTAATGGCCTCATTTCCAATGTTGAAACAACATAGGCAAAATGTTTCTGGTGTTTTTGCTTCCTGGTGCTAGGAAAAATATCAGATTGGCCAAAGTTTTTAGAGACAAAAATGAATTTCAACAAATGCTTTGCTCTAGAAGATCAAGTGAGGTAGCTGTCTTGTTTATAAACCCTAGGCTGTACTAACTGCTTTGAAAAGCTGGAAGAAAATTTAGATAATGTTTAAAGAATGTCTTAAGTTTTGCATTTGCTCAAAATATTTCTTAAACCTGAAGAGCCTATGAGGTGATTTAATAAATCTTTTAATATCTGTGCTGTGTCCTGGTCTCAGGTGGAATAAGCTTGATGAAAAGGAAGATAATAACCTCTATTATTAATTTAGCCTTATTTCTTCAGCCTTAGGACTCTTGTAGAGGTGAATTCTAGTTCAGCTGGCAGTATTGACTGACCTGATATATTTTTGCATCTTTTTGATGGATTGTTTCTAGTAATTGGGATGTGTTATGAGGGAGAAATGACAGACAAAACACTGAACCAATTACTATGCCTCATAGTGATAGTATTTTTTGCTATTCTGAGTTCAAAAGGAGATCAGCACCCTTTTGGACACAGATAGCAGTTGCTAAGTGTCATTAGAAATACATTTTTTGGTGGCTACTTCATGCCAAACATTTAAGCTGTTAATAGACTGGTGAAATCTCTTTTGCGTCAACTCAAATCAGGCATCAGTTCTTCAATGAAAAGTCTGGAAATTATTCTGAAAGCAGGACACCACCACATGACACATGATCTGTATTCGCTGAGTCTGTTTGTGTGCTTCTGTACATTTTCCATTTGAGCGGAAAAAACCCCAACATTTAAAGCTGTGCTTTGTCCTTTCTTTGTTACGAATTCTCCAAATTCCTAGAACATTGGGGAACAATTCTTAATTCTTAGCATGACATAAAACCCTATTTAGTCATGAAGAAGGTCAAGCCTGGAAGGTAAAATTAGCTTCTGAGTTCTGCTAGGGATGCTGACAGAGAACAACACTGTGCTTTAAAGCAGCACAGCAAGGTGAGAGTTCCCTAAGGTTATAATACATGTGGGAATTTTCAATTATTCCCAGCTATTCTGTGGCAATCAGAAGTGCAGACCTGCAAAAGACTGCACTACTGCTGTGCTACAGTTAATTTTTCTCTCTTCAGTTCTGCCAGGAAAAGACTATTAATTAAAACTTCGGTGCTCCAGCAACCCACCATTCCAGTTTCAAAAACTTGTAATTTCTTCTTCCCTTCTTCATCTCCTGGAATTTATTAATGTTCAGGATTGTATGTTTTGCACCTTGGAGAGCAGCTTAGACTCCAATAAGAGCGTGAAGCTTGTAGGTCCCACAGAATGGCCCTTTGGGTGTCCTATTCACCAGTTCTGTTGACCTTCAGGAATAAAATATTTTCACTGTGGTACTTTTTGCACTGAAAAATGACTGGGTAGAGCTTGTGTTGGTAGTGGAGCCATAGTAATTGGTTTTGTGCTGAGCATACAAACCAATTCTTTGAGTTGGAAGTATGTTTTGGGTCATGCTGTAATGGGAAGGATATGACTTTGGGAGATTTTGCATAAGAAAAAAAAACCCCAAGGAGCCTGTGTTTTTGTTTCTGCAAAGTCAAGGTACTGGTCTGACAAAAACATGTCAAAATGATGGGATGAAGTTTAAAAAAAACAAAAGTAACTGCCGTATTTTTAGTCTTAAAGCAGTTGATTCCTTTGAATTTTTGGTGCATTTATCTCAGTATCTGTGTTGTATATTGGAACGGAATTTCTTAGTCTGGCACTGGCAGAGAATGCAGCTTTGGTCACAGTACTGCAGGCACTGTCTGATTTAGCTGTTTAGCAGCCCTATCTGCTGTTGCAAATGAACAGGTTTAGTACTAACGACTACTGGGACTGGGTCACCCTAGGGGACTGCAAGAACATAACTTGATCCAGTGCTACCTTGATCACCAGTGCTGTGAATAGATGTAAGTTTAACTTCAGCTGCTGATCTTCTATCTGTATTCTAGTACATATTAACACTTGCTTATTGTAGTCCTAGCCTGAAGCTGAATATGATCAGACAAGATGTAAAGTGATAAAGCATATGGGCACTGGGGGTGATGTGTCGTCTTTACATAATGCTGTTCTTTGAGCTGTGCTCACTGTTGTTTTGGCTGACATTCTCATGCATCCTGTGTTGCTCTTTTTGTTGGCACAGTAAGTCCTCTTTAGTTCATGAGAATCTCAGTGTCTTGCCACTGTGGCATACTCAGTTTGCTGCTTTGCCCTCATAGTAGGACAGCAAGATGGGTAGCAGCACCATAAATGTCTCAGAACATGAATTTGTGTTTGTGCTAGAAAAGTATAGACTGTGAAAGAAATGAAGACTAACAGCTTGGATGGGAGATGCCTTTATTGGTGGCTGTTGATGAGAATGGAAGAGGATGTTGTCAGATCTCTGTGTAAACCATGAATTAGCCTGCCATGATATAGTCTGTCTTGTCACCTCTTGTACTAGTTGTGAAGTATGGGACAATCTAAGCTAGATGTTATGCCAGTACTTAGGACAATGTCATTAAGATACATGTGGAAAGAACCTGAGGTCTGCAGTGAGTAGGGTAAGTGCTGGAATATGGGCTGGAACAGGGGCTGTTCTGCACTGTCCCTACTGAGCTGTCTTTGCTCACAGCTCTGCTGTGTGGCATTTCCCAACTTGTCCTTGCTCACCAATCTTGGAGGGTGTTAAATTGATGCTTCTGTCAGAGCATAGCAACCAGATTAACCAAAGCCATCATATCAGTCAGGCTGGCTGTGACTTGAGATTGTCTAAACTGCTGTTTACTGCACACAATGGACTCCCGAGTGTAAGCTATTGATTGCATTGACAATAAGTGGCTTCTGAGAAGTCTCACATCAGTGCTCTGCAAGAAGGTTGTGTGATGCTAATTGCTCTGACTCAAGGGCAAAACGAACTTTAATTTATTAATTCATGATTGCACTGTAACTATGGCTCTTCCTGGCTTCTCACAGGAAATTGTGTTATTGGAAACTGCTCTGATCAGCAACAAAATTATTTATAAGATTTAAAAAATGGGGATTGTAATAAAAAACAGTGGATCAAAATGTCTGCATGCATTGGTGAGTGGAATAATTAATGTCAACTTTAAAAATGCTAATCCATTGGCACAGTATCCTGTAACAGCAATAACGAATACATCCATGGGTCCAGGGAGAAACAGAGTGGATGCTCTGCAAACGAGAACTCTTCTGCAAACAGGAAGTAGTGTTAATTTTGGCAGAAGCTTCCCAGCCCTGCTGTGAACAGTTACCCATCCCCATTTGTAGAATCTACCTGCAGATGTTGCAGACATGCAAAGCTCATCCCTTCTTACTGTTCTCTGGTTGGAGCTTGGACCAATGGAATATTTCTGTATCAACTTATGGAAACCTCAATAACTTGATGAGTGTATCAGATCAATAGAGCAGCCTGGACTGTGCTAGCACACAGCTCCTCTGCCACAGATATGCAGTCAAGCTCTTTGGATATTAATTAAGTCATCATTGTGCTACCTGAGCTACACAGACACAGAAAGCACAGAATCACAGAATGTTAGTGGTTGGAAGGGACCTTGAGAGTTCCTCTAGTCCTGCTGTCCTGCCATTGCCCCTTGTCCTATCACTGGACACCACTGAGGAAAAGCCTGGCTTCATGTTTATAAGCATGGAAGAGGTCACCCCTCAGTCTTCTTCAAGTTGAAGAGACCCAGCTCTCACAGCCTTTCCTCATCAGGGAGGTGCTCCACTCTCTTCATCATTCTTGTGACTCTGAGCTGGACTTTTCTAATTCAGAGAGAGAAAGACAATTTTATTCTCCTTTCGAGACTTCAGATGTCCTTATTTGTAAGATTTTAGGAATGTTTTGTAAGCTTTTGTGATTCAGCTGTATATGGTACCACAGCTCCTATACAGCTAATTTGAGGGACCAGGACCATTTTCCTGTGAACATTTTGTCTGAAATAATTTCTGCAAGAATTGCACTTTACAATGGAAAGCACTTTTCATATCCTTTTGACTAGTGTTAATTTGATTATTACTTTGTGTGAAAGTCACATCTAGAGTCATTAATTAGGATTTAGGATTCCATTAGCCAAGCTGATCTAATGACAATGAGACCTCTGATAATGATGAGACAGTAGGAAAGGAAACATTTCCCATTAAATAGCTCATTTTTGTTTTCTGAATGGTCCATAAACATTAACGAACAAGTCCTTCCCATGCCTCCTTTGAAGAAAATAACTGGGTTAAATGGTGGCTTTTGATGGTTGACCTGTTCTTTCTGTGAGCACCAGAACATTGCTGCTGATGTCGAACATGGTGTACAGCATCTGGGACCTTCCCTATGGAGAGGTTTTACAGAAACCTTTAACAGTATAAAAATGGGGCAGGAAGCCCATCATAGACTCATCAAGGTTGGACAAGACCTTAAAGATCATAAAGTGCAGCCATCTGCCCTACAACCCCCAACCACTAAACCACTTCCTGAATCACCCTGTCTGCCTGTTGAACCCCTCCAGGGACAGTGCCTCCATCCCCTCCCTGGACAGCCTGTTCCAAGGCCTCCCTACTCTTTCTGGGAAGACGTTGTTCCTAGGATCCAATTTGAATCTCCCCTGGAACAACCTGACCCCATTTCCTCTTGTCCTATCTATAGTCCCTAGGGAGAAGAGGCAAACACCAGTCTCATTACAACCTTCTTTCAAGAATCTATAGAGAGCAGTGAGGTCTCCCCTCAGCCCCTTCTTTTACAGGCTGAACAGCCCCAGCTTCCTCAGCCTCTCCTCATCAGATCTTCTCCAGACATCTAACCAGTCCAGTTGCCCTTCTCTATCCTTCTCTATCAGCACCTCCATGTCTTTTCTATACTGTAGTGCCCAAAATTGCCCCAGTACTCGAGGTGCTGTAATGATGAGTACAGCTTTTGTGTCCTGGTGATGGGTTATTGGATAGGTTTTTCAGATAACACCTTAGACATCTAACAGGAAGAATAAGCCAAGATACCAAGGTGAGGCTCTGAGGCTCTTCAGCGAGGGAAGGAGGGCACGCATGTGGGAGTGTTTCCTTCTTCTTGGTTGGGTTAGAGAGAATGGAGCCTTACAGGGAAGCAATGGGGAAGTGGTTTAGGAGAAATGAGGTGTGCTGCTGCTCTTGTCAAGTGCAATCTGTAGCAGACAGTGGTCATCCAAATGAGGCTGGATCTGGCCAAAGTCTGTGAAATAATTTCTAATTTGTGTGCTTTTTATTCCCTGCGGAAAGAGAACAGAGTCAGTGCTCTGATGTCCATACAGGTCATGCCTCTTTCTGGCAGAGTGGTTTTGTTTTTCTCTCTTGTGACTATTCTTAAAAGATACAACTTGAGATGAGAGAATGCAATTTGCTTTCCCCAGAAGCAGCTGCCTGTCCTTTCTGCTAAAGGTCTGTTGTGGTATCTTAATGAATTCCTGTGTCTTCTCCCAGCCGCTAGCCCTATATCACTGTCTGAGCACTGCTTCATCACAGCCAGGGTTGAGCTAGTGGAGAGATAGAAGGTACCAGGTTGGTGCTGCCCTTGAGATGAAGCACACAGACCCAGGGAAAGTGCTACATATGAGAGGCTGAGAAATTGTGCTCCTCTTGTCCCAGAAAAAGGAACCAAACAGCAGTCCATAACCACGGCAATTGCAGGTAAAGGGCACAGTTGTCTCAAGGGTCTGGGGGAGATGAACCCCAATCTGTGGGTCAAATTTATTAGCTCTTTGTATGTGGAAAACAGAGATCTGACTGAGAATGTTCCTCTCTTGGAAGAATTTTATTCAGGATCTTGGGAAATTCTCATCCAGAATTAGACTGAGCTCTGATAATTACAGTTTGAGCATATTTGGATTAGAGAACAAAAAAATTGCAGGTTATGTGGGTAGACTCCCTTTTAACAGTGATGCTCATGTCCTGTAGTGGCCTCTAGCCCTTTTTGGGACACATAGAGCCAGCCTGAATCTTGGCTCATCCCTTTCTTGCTCTAAACTGTGAAGTTCAGCCCTGTTCCAGACTTGGTTTACAACAGACATATTTGTTACCTGGGAAAACAC
Source organism: Upupa epops (assembly GCA_013397515.1). NCBI lineage: Eukaryota > Metazoa > Chordata > Aves > Bucerotiformes > Upupidae > Upupa > Upupa epops. The sequence goes on along the minus strand of VZRI01002138.1, from coordinate 839,385 downwards.
TGGAGAGTCCTAATTTTTTCACAGCCATTAAGAAATCTGCCTTTCCAAATAAACAGAAGCAAATTTCCTTTCCCACTCTAATGAATCCCTGGAGGGAACGGTGGATTCTGCATGTAAATGTGCTTTGCTCAGATACTCATTTTCAGGTGGTGACAGTGCTGGTTTTTCTCCTTTTAATATACTGCCTGGTTCAGCAGCATCAACACTTCTTCTCAAGCCCCTACTCTTCTGTTTTGAGTCTGTCTCTGTGTGAAATTCCCAGCCAAACATGGGATGGCTCCAGGCATTTAAAAGCCAAAACAGTCCAGTTAAGAGCAGTCAAAGTGTCTGGAGCAGGTATCAACCCTGTGCCCTGCATGTCTGAGGGTCCCAGCTATAAAAAAGTCTTGGTGTCAGTTTTCACTTCAGGAATGGGCATATCTGCTCCCACCAAGGTCACTAGTCTGCATTCAGCTTTATTGAGCCCCTGTCTCATCCTTGTCTTGCATCTATCTCTGGGGTGTAAGGTGGGGCCTCCATGCTTCTCCTTGTTTCTTATGGAAAACAGCACTGGCTGGTATGTCAGTGTGGTAACGAAGATTGTGAGGAGTGTCTTGTACCACCTCTGTAGTGGTTGTCTGAGATGTGAGAGGAGTTTTCTTCTCTCTGCCCATTGCTCAGGTGGCTCTTGCAAAAGGTCCAGCCACGATAGTGCCCTCCTCTGCTCACATCCCCTCGCCAACAGTGGAATCCAAGGCTGATCACAGAGAGGGTCTCCATTCTGGTGTCTGGACAGCATTGGTGACATCTGGGGGAAATCACCAAGAAGCCTGAGTAAAACATCAAACTGGGGACTTTTAGGTGATTTACATTCCTTCAAAAACATCCCAAAAAACCTGAAACAAGTCAAGTTTTATGAACAATTTAGAGTTTGTTCTTACTGCAGGTGATGTTACAAGGGAAAGAGCAATGAAGACTACATGCTGCAAGCTTGCTTAAACACAGATACCCATCAGTGAATACCCACAAGCAGTCACTCAATTGAACCATGAAATTAATCCCAGGATCAGCATTGGGTTGATAGGTTTGCTGTCACCACTTATGGTTAAATTCATAGAGTCATAGAATGTGGTGGGTTGGAGAGGAACTCCCAAAGGTCATCTACCCCCACTACAACCAACCTCTCAACAAGCAGGGACATCTCTAACTAGAACAGATTGTTCAGAACCCCATCAAGCCTGACCTTGAATGGCTCCAGGGATGGGGCCTCCAGCACACATCCTGCTGAAAACTCATCTCTGAGGACAGAAGGAATAGATCTTGCTTGATGTTTTTAAAACCAGCCCTCAGGAGAATGCTGGCATCATCATGGTCTTAGCTAAACCGAAACATTTGGAAGACAAATCTGACCTCAATACAGTTGCCTCACATTTCCATTTTAAGGTATGTGTGATCAATACAAAACGAGAATAGCCAGGTTGAAAGCAAGTTGCTCTGTGATTCATGATAGAATCATACCCAGCCATGCTTTTAATTTTGTTTGCAGTAGTTGCTAAACACTTAATGATAGAACTACAGCATGTCAGATGCTGAGCCGGGGCCCAGGTATTCATCGGGTACCTTGTGTTTGCACAGCCAGCACACACTAATAGGTATTATCTGCCCTGAGGAAAAAAACCTTGTGGTGACATGTGCTGTTAGGTTAAGGACAGTGATACAAATCAGCAGACAAATCACCAGGCTGCACATGAGGAAAAAGTTTTTGAATCTGAGGGTAGTGGATCCCTGGAGCAAGTTGCCTATAGAGGTGGTGGAGGCCTTGTACCCAGAGACATTCAAGGTCTGGCTTGATAGGGCTTTAAGACCAACTCTAGTCATGTGAGACCTGGATCTGATGCTGGTATTTGCCCTCTATGGTAATTTGAAAAGCTGCCTCAGACACACTATATTCACTAATATATTTAAGGATCCAGGGCTCTAATCTCTTATTACAGATGTCATTATTTCAACTTGTGTCGAATCTCTTTAATTTATGCCATTAACGAGGGACAATCTTTTACTAACAGGCACCAACAGTCACTTGATCACACAAATTAAGATCTTGGAAGACTAGTATCTATAACTGCCAAATAATTCAGTTATTGATGTTGATGGAGGGGACCAGAAGCACTGCATCCCCTTCCAGTCCCAGTGTTCTATGGAGGGAGAGAGCAGAGGTCAGGAGTGGTGATGCCCTCCTTGCCCTGGACCTCTGAGAGGCTTGAAACTGGACCTCAGTTTTGCAGTGGGGGAAAGCAATAGTGCAGCTGTGGATAGTCCCAGACTGTGGAAGGTACTGGATCATAGCTAAATCATGCTTACTGACTAACCTTTCTGAAACACACCAACATCTTTAGCGTCAGACAGAATCTTTTTGTTATATTTCTTTGAAAGTCTGTCCTCTGCCTGAGGATGAAATCCCCTAGACACAACTTTGTGTTACCTTTGTTTAGTTAAATGTTGAAGAATCATTCCTTAGTGTAAAAAATGATGATTATTGCCATCCCAGCAAATGGTGCACAGCTTCGTAAGGATCATCCTGTTTTCTCAAGTTCAACAGCTTCTGTATGACCAAGACCTCATGGATAGACTGCTACTTCATTACGCCAGTCAGAGTCCTTCCAGCAGTGCCTTCCTGACACCATATGGTTCTCTAGTGCACCGGACCTGATAATGTGCTGACAAACAGCAGGTGCCACTGGATGGAAAGCAAGAGATTTGCAAAGCTTTCCTCCCACCAGCTGGACACATGCACGTTTGAGTTGTTAAATGGCATTTGCAGAGTGGTTTTCTAAACTGCTAAATGGTCCAGATGGGAGTTTGTGGTACCATCTGGGGTAAGAGATGAGTAGTTTTTTTGTTTTCTTTCATCTGATTTTGACTCCCTCTTAATTCTTTGGGGGGATTGTTGGGGGTTTGGGAAGTAATTGGGGGTTGCCCTGGCAATTCAGACTCTACAGAAATGCAGTTCATCTGTGTTTCCAGATGACAGTGGTCCCTCACTGGGGGACTGCCACCACTTGGGTGTGAGCAGTTGTTTCAGAAAATGGAGGATCTCTGTTGTCATCTGCAATAACAGTCCAAAGGCTCTGACGTGCTTCAGTCCAACTCCTGCATTTCTACCCTCTGACCAAGGATGGATATGGTCCGGTTTTATGCAAACAACACAATCAACCCCTCTGAGAGATGGAAGTTGTTTGCATGCTACTCAGAGCCAGCTAAATGCTTATACGCTGCTATAGGTTCAGAACGTTCACATGGGTTATGGTTATGAGGTTATGGAGACCATTCGGCAATTGTCGATGTTTAGCTGCTCAAAATGGCCCAAAGGTGTGTGCAGAGGAATGACACACCTCTTGTATCAGAGAATCATTAAGGTTGGAAAGGACCTCTAAGATCATCAAATCCAACATTCAACCTAGCACTTCCATGACCACTAGACTGTGTCCCAAAGTGCCATATCTACTCACATTGTAGATATAAGTCTGGTCAAGAGAAGGAAAAGAAGATGTAGCAAACAATGATGATATTTGGTGAATTTGACTTGAACATATCCAGCCCCAGGATATTTTGATGATAGTCATCAGACTGTGATGAACATGGGAAGGCAGGCTGGGGTCAAGGCTGGAATTGTATTGTATTGTATTGTTTTCTTTCCTCTTTAAATGAAATTTGTTGGGCTCTACATGAGCTACTGTTATGACGGTTTGCCAAGAAAGGCATTGGCATTAAAGTCACTCAGTGCCCTTTCTATCAAAACAGAGGAGGACTATTGTGTGAGATAACAGTGGTGGCTGAGCTGCAGTGGCTGATTTCCTTCATAGTCATTTATGGTGCTCATCCATCAGCCCCACTAAGTCAAAATTAAAGAATAGATTTTAGAAGCCATTTCATTCAAGGAGAGTCAGGAAATGCATTAATGAGCCCATCATAATAGATGTTTTTATAACATAGACAAAATGTGGTTTGGTATTAGTCACAACAGAATAGAAACCAAAGGTCAGATATCAGGGGTTCTAATTGTGCAAATAAGACATGTGAGGAAGCCTATGTGAGCTTCATGTCCCGTGGGCTTGCAGGGAGGGTTGGGGAGGACATGGTTTGTCCAAGTAGCACCTTGTTGAGGGGGGTTGCCCTGGTGGGGAAGAGTTTGGGATGGATCTACAGAAAATGAAGTCAGTGAAATGTAGAGGCTTTTTGTTTTACATGAAAAATTCACTGTTCAGAAAGAAAACTTGGCTTCTTGGTTTGAAGGAGAGTTCAAGGCCAGTACTTAAAACAAGTAGAGGGGTTTGCTGACTGCCTTTTCATTGTATATAACAGGCAGGAACAGAGAGTAGATGTTCCTTCTTAGCCACTAAAATCCTTATCGTTTTCTTTTCAGAGCCATTGGATTAAAAATGTATATGGTCAAGTTGTTGCCCATACTTACACATCGTTGAAATGTTGATCTGATCTGGTTGTGGTACCCAGCTGCTTCTCCCATGTGAAAAAACTGCACCTGTTTTTTAGTGATGCTGCTAAAACCTTATTCCTCATGGAAGGAATTGGGTTAGGAATAAGCCCAGGTAACTGAAAGAGGAGATAGCCATAGGAGCTTCTAGAGAGGGTATCTATAGACAGGCAGGAATTTCTGCCCATTTATTAGCTTGATCTAAATAAGGAATCTAAGATAGTAGGCAAGCATATTTTTATTTATTTTTCTTTTTTTTGTTTCTTGTTCTGTTTTCTCTGGGTGATAGTTTTCCTATATTATGAGAGATCGCTGCCTTTTCCTGGGAACTGTATCCAAATTAGCTCTCCTGGCCAGGTTTGGGCTACCAGAGAAGGATTGACATGACAGGGGGATGATATTTTGCATCTCATTGGCATTTAAGATACCACTGACAACAGTTGCACAAAACCTGAGCTTTCCAGGTATCTCATGCAACACCCCCTGATCTTGGTGAGTTCAAGATGCTGCTCACTCCTATTGCCTCTCTGTGTGCTGCTTTGCTGTTCAGGTAATCGTGGAGGGGGGAAAAAGCCCTGCAGACATCTGGTTTCTGTGGCTGTAGGATGTGTTGCACAAGATGGAGCCTGTGAAATGCTCCACTCAGGAGGTTTTTCATGGCCAAGTTGATTTTCATATGTACATGCATGCACAAACAAAATGTTCGTCTCCCTCTCTTGGTCCTTGAATTGAGTTTTCTGTTGTTTGAACTGCTTTCACTTACCATCCACCTTCTGCATATACAGTTGCTCAGTTGTTCAGAATTCCTGTTAGGATGTGTGACACCATCTCACTTTTTGTGTGATGCTGGTAATGTAGTGCTGTGAAAAAATCACATAATAAGAGACCTTGGACTTGAGCAGCAAGTCAGTATCACTGGACATCTGCCTGCAGCAAAAAGCAGGGAAGTGTTTTACAGCCTGCAGCACCCAGGAATGGAAAACTGTGTTGTATTTTATGTGTTTTGGTGGTGGTTGGTTTTGTTTGGGGTTATTTTAGGTTTTTTCAAGATAATTTCAAACTGGACATCATCAGCAGAAAGACAGAAATCCTCACCTGTGCTAGACAACTCCCCAGCAAAGCCTACCCTTCTGCACAGCCTCCTGTGCATCAGAGCCATGAACCAGCCCAAAGAGGAGTAATGGAAGATAGGGAGACTGTTGTTGAGTTTTGAACAGGGTCTATTTCCAGAAAGACCTTTAGTACCAGACATTTCATCTGCGAGCTTGAGGTCGCTGGTCTGTGACAAGTTTAATAACTCCCTGTTACCATTTAACTCGGTTTTATCTCCAACCTCTGATGTGGACTTGTTCCTGTTCATAACTGGTTACATCAAAATGCAGTAAACTGTTTTAAGCTGAACTGGCATAAAGTCCCTTGTGCAGAGAATGGAGCCAGTTTGAGCAGACTGAGATCGCATCACATCTCTGTATTTACTTTATGGAGATGTGCATATGGGCATGCATGTATGTGCATGAAGAGCATTGTCTGTGTCCTGTTCTTGGCAGTGGGAGGTGACACTTCAGCTCTACTCCCTGACCTTTCTCAAACTCTCACTAAGCAGGAAGGCTTCTGGCATCTTCTCTGTTTCTGCAGTCCTTGCCCATCACCAACTCAACTGACTGTACGTATTGTACCTCCTAATTAGCTTTTTGTTTGGTTATCTCTTGGAATATAATAAGTGAGAAAGATGAAGGTGACTTGGCAAAATTATTCTCTAGGGGGTTAATGGGGCCCTTCAACAAGTACAGAGTGATTAGAAACATTTAGTCCAATTAGGAACATGGATAACAGTTCTGCACAGAAACACACTTCTGTGTTTTCTGAACTGTGATGGATTTTCTGCTTTGCAGAGCTCTGTGTGTTTAGATTTTCTGTATCTGTGCACCTCTTAGGAGGGAAAAATGCCCATAAATGCTGGGCAATGCTCACAGTGCTGTAAGAATTTTTATAGAATCATCAGGGATCGGAAGGGAATTCAAAAGATCATCTAGTCCAATCCCCCTGCCACAGCAGGATCACCCAGATCAGGTCCAGGAGAGTTTAAAACATGTCCAGAAAAGGAAACTCCACAACCCCACCCCAGGCAGTCCCCTCCAGTGCCCTGTCACCCTCACAAGAAGTTATAGAATTGGTCAGGTTTGGAAGGGACCACAAGATCATCCAGTCCAACTTCCCTGCCATGGGCAGGGACACCCCACTCTAGACCAGGCTGGCCAGAGCCTCATCCAGCCTGGCCTTCAACACCTCCAGAGACGGGGCCCCAGCCACCTCCTTTAATAATGAAAGGCTCTGGAGGGGATGTGTAACAAGCAGCTGATTCATGAGTGTAGGAGGCTCAAACTTACTCCTAAGTGAACAAGACGAGGTCTAATAGATCAAGGAGGTGGTAGCATGGGATTTGGCTGAGGAGGTTTTTGGAGAAGGCACAGTATGCGAGAAAATGCTCAGAGGGGGCAGAAGGAGGCTCCAGCTGTGTTCCCAGGGTAGCAGATTTGAGTGCTTTGCTTTATAGGCTCTGTATTACAGAGTTTGATAGCAAACTTCTTAATGCAGCATGTAGAAGGCTCTGAAAATGTGCAAATCAGAGAATCATCAAGGTTAGAAAGATCTTCAAGATCATCAAGTCCAACTGTCTGCTCTACAATCCCTAACACCTAACTCATCTCTTGAAATGGTGTGTCTGCCTGGTTGTTGAACCCCTCCAGGGATGGTGCCTCCACCCCCTCCCCAGGCAGCCTGTTCCAAGGCCTCCCCACTCATTCTGGGCAGAAGTTTCTCCTCAGATCCAACTTTAGCCTCCCCTGGCACAACCTGATCCCATTTCCTCTTGTCCTTCTGCTACTCCCTAGGGAGAAGAGGCCAACACCTGCCTCAGCCCAACCTCTCTTCAGGTAACTGTAGAGAGCAGTGAGGTCTCCCCTCAGCTTCCTTTTCTCCAGGCTGAACAGCCCCAGCTCCCTCAGCCTCTCCTCATCAGACCTGTTCTCCAGACCTCTAACCAGTCCAGTTGCCCTTCTCTGTCACTTTTCCAGCACCTCAATGTCCTTTCTAGACTGTGTGCCCCAACTGTCCCCAGTACTCAAGATGCAGCCTTACCAGGGCCAAGCATAGGGGCAGGATCACCTCCTTGGTCCTGCTAGCCACACTGTTGCTGATGCAGGCTAGGATGCCATTGGCCTTTTTGGCCACCTGGACACTGTGCTTCTTTTTGATCTATTTGCCCCAGCCATCCAGTTGTCCTGACTGTTGTGCATTGCTCCTGGCTTATGAAGTGCTTGGACTTCTATGGGCAAAACCCGCTGCACAGAAATAACCCGAAAAATGTCTGTATTTTATATGCAGTGTTTTCTGTGAAATGGGCTGTGAAAGTGATTGTGTGCTTCAGACGATGGGGCTTGTTACTGATGCGCAGGATGTGCTGTCAGGCATAAATTATCACAAAAAGTATACATCTAAATACTGTGTGAGTCTGATGTAAATGAGATTAAAAGGGCAGCGATAGGAAATGCTCCGGGTCATATTCGGGTAGTTTTGTACAGAGTGGGCACTGCTGGCAGTGAGGTGAGGCAGAGCTGTAGGGTGGCAACTGATTTCTGTGCTAAGTATTTGCTACTAAGAAAAATACTGTTTTCTATATCAGGCTGACCATGATGAGGACAGTGTTCCAGTTACTTGGTTAAACCCTCCCCTGCACAGTTGGCTCATGTCATTTGCACAACAAAGCGTGATAAGGAATAAGGAAGCTGTAATGAGCCTGCCCAAGGTCATGATGATCATAAAATCTGCTAAGTAAACGTTAAACTTAACAGTTTGTGTGAAGAGGGGTCTCTGGTTGGGCTCTGGGAGCTGAACCAACAAGCAGAGGGTCATTTGGGCAGGGAAAATGCCAAGTTCTTAAACAGTCTGGTAGAAATGCACTCATGGGGCAAGGACTCTTACAAAAATAAGCTTGGGCTCCAAAGCAAATGCTGGTGTGGTAGTAGTGTGCCTAACGCTGAGGGTGGGATCTGTCTGCCAGCTGCCTGCTGGGAGAAGGCATGAGGTGAAGTAGAGGGCTCCTGCCAAAGCCCTTTCTGGCTTTCTTGAGAGGGGTGGAGATGCTGACAGTGCTGTTGCAAAGAAAGGCCCAAATCCTGAGTAGGAAAGGGAAGAAGGAGAGGATCTAGAGGTGTGAAGTAGATGGTATGGACAAGCTGTGGTCCATAATCTAGGCAGGAGGCGAGCTGCTAAATGGATAAATGTTGTAAGGTTGTGCTGCTCTAAGACCACCTCTCTGCAGCATGGTTTAAAAACCCATAAATCTCTGTGGTCCAGGCTCTTGTGGGATATCTGAGATAGAAATCAGAGCAAAACAGACACCAGAAAAGTCACTTAAAGGAAAAGAAGAGTAAGAATTAAAAACAGAAAGGATAGAAAGTAACAGGTAATGATTTTAAGCTGGAAAATGGTAGATTTCGGTTGTGCATTTTCTAGTATGACGGTGGTGGATCCCTGGGACAGGCTGCCGAGAGAGGTGGTGGAGACCCCATCCCAGCAGACATTCAAGGTTGAGCTGGATGTGGCTCTGAACAACCTGTCCTAGTTCGAGATGTTCCTGCTTGTTGGAGGAGGGGATGGACTTAGATGATCTTTGGAGGTCTCTTCCAGCACAGTACATTCTATGATTCTGTGATTCTAAGACAGAGATTAAAACAAAATGGCCATGAATTGTTTCTTGTCATGCTCTGTTGCTGTGGAGGTATTTCTGCTTGGCTTGCTCACTGAAACCTTCCTGCTACAGTAAAAATGGAATTCCTTCCCCATCAGTTCTTCTTGCAATTAAACAACTGGAAAGAATCCACCTGAAATCCTCAAAACAACTCATCTTGCTCTCCTCCTGGACTGGTAGCACAGCAGAAGAGTTGCAGGAGTTGGCTGGCTTTGCTGTGAGTTGTCTCTGATTCATATTTAATCAGAACTTGGACTGAAGAGCTGGATCTGAGCCTAAACCACCAACACTCAGTTGAAGATTATAGTTCAGAAGGCTGTGCTTAATCAGAGCTTGGGTACAGGTGGCTAGATTTTTGCCAGTCTCTGGAGTAATTATCTTTTATTAGTTGCTTTTGGTCTCAGTGCCCTGTGCTGCAAGTACACAAATATGGTTTAGCTTGGCTCAAGCTCTCCTCTCTCCCTGAAATGGTTTGGGTTGATCTAAGTCACTCCTGTTTTTCTTTAAATTTCTTGTGTCACTTTGTAGCTCTGATGCCTTGACTGACGCCCATCCTGCTGTGTCTGTCTCAACCCAGGAATGGCCCATGCTGGCTAGAACTGCTTTGCCTATGTCCTGGCTGTGGAGGTGGGGTGTTCTACTCCTCCAGTTAACCCTCCACAATCATAGAATTGTAGACTGTATTGAGTTGGAAGAGACCTCCCGTGGTCATTTTTTCCAATCCCCTACAGCAAGCAGGGCCATCACTCAGCAGACCAGATTGCCCAGAGCCCCATCCAGCCTGACCTTGGATGGCTCCAGGGATGGGGCCTCCAACCACCTCTCTGGGTTGCCTGTTCCAGTGATTCTCCACCCCCAAATTAAATAACTTTTTCCTCATGTTCAACCTACACCTGCCCTTTTCCAGCTCAAACCATGATCTCTCATCCTATCATTCCCTATGCTTGTGAACAGACTTCCCCAACCTTCTGACAGCCCCTTTTAGCGATTGGAAGCTCGCTATAACATCCAATGCTGGAATATTTCCACTAGGACAGCCATTTCCACGCAAAGGGTCTACAAAATAATGTGCTGAAATGAAAAGCTCTGTGTCCTGGTCTTAGATCTTTGTGTGCTACCAGGAACGGAGGAGGCTCTTGTCCACTGGGGATAACACATTAACTAATTTCAGATGCGATTCGTTTTCCGATGTGATAAATAGCCCATGGGATTTATACTGTAATCACAGAGCTAAGATGATACCTGGGATCTGCTCCAATGTACCATTTTAGCTTTGCATACTATATCTCTCTTGTCTGGGAACACTCGCTGCAGGAGCTATTTTGAGAGAGAGAGAGAGACTGCAGCTGCCAGTGCCGGGGGCTGAGCAATGTTGGGCTCAGCTGAGGGGCTGGCGTGTATGGGCTGCTGCTTTCCCAACACCTCCAGCCTGGTTGCATCATGATTAATTAGAGAGAAGTTTTAATTTAAATTTGTGGTGAGCAAATTCTATGTTGTCTGGAGGATTGGTTGTGTCATGAGTTATGACGTGGTTCATCCCTTATTCTTGAAAGCATACCTAAAGTATTTTTCATCCTTTCTTTATTTTTCATCTGGTCAGTCTTAAATAGGGATATTTTTTTCAGTGTGCACCACCTTCCAGGCTGGTTTGATTCCTTGGGTCTTGGTGATGCACAGAGTAGTAACTGTGTTCACAGTAACCAAAATAAAAGTGACACAGGCTGTTCATCAAGAGGAGTCAACTGGGGTCGTGGAAGCATTTCCAGCCATTTTGCCTAAGCACCATATGAGGTTTAAATCTTCCTGCTAAACAAGATTTAATGCATCCGTGGCCTCTTCTACTACAGGAATTCTGACATTCCTGCCAGACGTTTTCCCCTTGCCTTAATCTTGTGAAGTGTGACAGCCAAAGTCGTCTGCCAGAAAGTGCTTGATTCATTTAATCCAAGGTCCAAATGCATGCAGTAGCCTGGATTTCAGCTTCTGAAAATCCTGCTTTATATTGAGGCAAGGAAGGGAGAGACAAACACTTCCACAGGACACCCTAAGGTTTAATTTTCCCCTGGTCAGCCCTGGCTTTCTTGAGGTGAGTCTCAGTGATTGTGTCCAAAGATATGCCCTGGAGTTTGGATGAAAACAGAATCAAGGAATCTTTTGGGTTGAAAAAGACCCTCTGGATCATCGAGTCCCAGCACAATTCACCCATAAACTTATATCCCTTAACACCACATCTATGTGACTTTTGAACACATCTAGGGATGATGACTCAACCACCTGTCTGGGCAGCCCATTCCAGTGTTTGACCACTCTTTCTGTGAAGAACTTTTTCCTGATGATTCTGTGATTCTGTGATGCTATTCTGACGTTTAAACCTACCATGTTGCAGCTTAAAGCCATTCCCTCTGGTTCTCAAACACAGCACATGAAACCAGAACTGAGGTTCGTTAGCCAAAATAGCAGCTTCAGGTATTTTACCTTACTGGAGCTTCAGGTTAAGATATCAGTTCCCTTAGGCAGAAATTCAAGAAGAAGAATATTATAAGAACTGAAGAAGAATATAGGATCTTTAAAATGCTCTATCTCATTGTCTCATGCAGTCAGAACTCTGTATTTGTCATGCACAGCCACCCAGTCAAAGGGGAATGATCTGTCAGCTCCTTGACATCACACATTGGATTTTCAAAGTGAGCAGTTATGTCTGACAGAGGTTGTGTCTTGATGACAGAATACCCGCAGTGTCTGTGCAGGAATATGAACCTGTGCTGTGTGCGGGGGTGAAACATGTGGGAGAATTAAGTGCTTTGCTCAATGATGCTCTAGAGAAGTGTCACAGGAATAGAGCTGGCAGAAAATCCTACTGGTTTTTACATGGAGGTGAGGGGAAAAGATATCAGGAGGAAGTGAATACCAGTACATGCAAAGTTCATGGGAAGAGTATTGTTCTCTTATACAGAATAGAATCATTCAGGTTGAAGAAGACCCTTGAGATCATGAAGTTCTAACCCTACTCTACTGAGCAATGGCTGCAGAGGCTTTGGTGTGTTCTTTCAGTGTATGGGGAGATTGATTTTTCCCATTGCCTTTTTTTTTGGGCAGCAAGGAAGGAGGAGTCTGGCTGGAATGCAGGGAGCCCCTCCAAGGGATGACTAGCTGAAATGTCTTAGGGAAAACACCAAGAACAACAAAACCTCACAAGCCTACATCTTCTGGAGCCACAGAGATAAAACACTGCTTTGGGCTGCAGGGATATCAGAAGTATGAGGATCACATACCCAAAACTGTTATATTTCTTCCTAGAGGAGTACACTGCAATGTGATGCTTAGAGCTACTGGATGGGTCAGGGTAGAGGTTCACTGGATGTGACCTGGTATCTCTCCCTAGTGTTACCAAAGCATCACACATCAGCTTGTTTTTGAGCAGAGTCCATTCAAATCTCTCTCTCCCTATCTCCTCTCCTTCCCTTGGCACGTGTGATACTGATCACAGCTATATCTTGTTTGACCAGGTTGTTTCTTGCCTGTTTTCTTTAGCTCTCTTCTCTTAGCCAAGTCATAAACCTAGATTTGCAGCTGATGTCGTTCCCAGGGAAGCAGGCAAGGAAAGCACAGACAGGGGGTTGTGACTTCCCCAAGGGATGCGGTTCAGAGGAAGAACTGACCTATCAAGTGGAATACACGCAAAGTAGTTGTCTGAAAATACTGGACAAGTAAACTAATTTGGAAGGAAATCACGCCTGTTTTAACTAACTGTCTTCATGGAAAAGCTTTTTAGTCTCCACATTCACCCCTACTGAGAGCTTAGGCTGTTCTGGGGATTTGAATCATGTCGCTGTCTCATCACTTGCATTGTTTGGATGGATGTTTTTTTCTGGCATCTTTTTCTTTTACCAAGTTGTTTATGATATACTGAGTTACAAAAGGCGATTGCCCAGGGGCTGCCCCTACCTGAGAGCTAAAATGACTTCACAAACAGCTCAGAATGTACTTGCAAATCCCACTGAGCCAGTGCAAAGGCTTATGGAAAGCAAAAGCAGCATGAATGTCTCACACACCATCTGGGTTTGGCTTTTATGGGATCCGAGATAGTATTTAGCTTCCGTTTTCTGTGGTGTTGGTGAGGAGCAGCCTCAGGGGATAGTGGCATTGTGCTGCTGTTTCCAGCTGCTGTTTCCGGCCTGCACCAAGGTTACCCCTGCCCCAGTCCAGGTGGGTGTTTTAAATGAGGCTGGTAAGGGAGCTCTGGAGGCCAAATGAGAGAGTTCCATCACAGTAAGAGACCATCTTTATATTCTTTAAAAGGGTTTTTTTTCAATATATATTAATGTAGTTTATTGCAAGATAATAATTCCTTGTCACATTTGGCTTGTTGTTTTCACATGTGAATGTATTGTGTTCAGTAGCAAAGGATCTCTAGGCATGCAATCATCAAATATATTGGGTTGGAAGGGACATCTATAGGTTATATAGTCCAACCACCCTACAACAAGCAGGGCCATTACTCACCAGACCAGACTGCCCAGAGCCCCATTCAGCCTGACCTTAAATGTCCCCCAGGGACAGGGCTTCCACTAGCTTTCCAGGCAGCCTGTTCAAGGGATCCCCCACTCTCAGATTCAAGAACTTTTTCCTCATGTTCAGCCTCAATCTGCCTTTTTCCAGCTTCAAACCATGACCCCCTTAGTCCTATCATTCCCTGCCCTAATGAACAGCCCCTTTCAGGTATTGGTCACCCTGAAGTCTTTTCCTCTTTATGCTGAACATCTCCAGCTCTCTCAGCCTGTCCCCAGAGCAGAGGGGCTCCAGCCCTCTGAGCATTTTTGTGGCCTCCTCTGGACTTGTTCTAACAGCTCTTCACCCTTCTTGTGTTGGGAGCTCCAGAGCTCAGCACAGGACGAGTCCATGTGAAGTCTCACCAGGGCAGAGTAGAAGGACAGAATCCCCTTTCTTGATCTGCTGGACACACTTCTTTTGATGCAACCCAGGATGCAGTCAGCCTTTTGAATAGCAATTGCACAGTGGTGACTCATGTCCAGATTTAATCCACTAGTACCCCCAGGGCCTTTTCCACAGGGCTGCTTTCTAACGGGTCTTCCCTCAGGCAGTATTGATACTTCCTGTCTCACCCTGACACAGTGTCCTCTGCTACTTGTTCATAGTGGCAGACCTGCCCTTCCCCACCTGGGCACCCTTGGGCTTTCTTCTTCCTCCTCTCTGACCATGAATTCCTTTAGGGCAGCTGCTGTCACTATCCCAGATCAGAGCCTGAACACGATGATGCCTCAAGAGTCTATTGTTATACAAATGCTTGTAATGAATGGTTTTATACACATGATTGTATCCTCTCTTCTGTTTCAGATAGATAAACTATGAAGTTCAGTGAGATCTTCTCAGTTAAGGTCATATATTGAGGGTGCAGTAAAGCAAGATTATCTCTGACTGCATCTGCTGTGCAGCCCTTTTCAGGAGCAGACATAACTTCCATCTCGCTGCAGGAATAAAGTGTTTGAGAAAGAGGATGGGTAAACCTGCTTGATCCTTCAAAATCTTTGGACTTGATGCTATTTACTCAGAGGATCTTTTGACGCTTCTTGCAGCTGTAGAAACATTCATGTGCTGCACGGGGGCTGTGCTGCCAGCAGCAGAATGGGCCAAGTTTGTGAAATGAAACCTGGCAACAATTCTGAAGACTGTCTAGCACTGAAGATCACAGGGAGCAGCCATTGCAAACAGCCTCTGAGCTAGTGTCCCATAGGAGCAGAGGTACACCAGATCTCTTTTCAAGGGAGTGGGCCCTGAATCTTTCCTCCCCATGCATGATGGGCATATGCTAAAGGCATCTATCCAGCAGCTTGTTGAGGTATTTAATAGATGTCATGTATAGACTGAATTTACCAATGCATCTCCTTTAGTGATATCTTTGTTCCTTTTCCTTTAAATAAATTTGAATCCTGATTCATGGTTCTTGTGCAGCAAGTTGGGCTCTGGTGTGGCTGCAGGGATTTCTTCTATTTGTAGAAGAGGTTCTCCACCTCCGCAGTAGGTCACAGCCTTTTACCTGGGAAAGCTCTGCAAACTCCATTTCCTTAAAACTTCAGTGCCCCAAAAATGTTTGAGATAGGAAATATTTATATGCCAGCAGCTGAGAAGTTGAAGAATCTCTAGGTCCATGCAGAAAGCAGTCAATGCAAATTCAGAAATGTCTGTTAGCAAGCTTGTGGGGTTGCAGATGAAACCCGTTACTGGAGAGTTGTTTATTAGCTATTGCATTCCTGTAATTGCTATCGTTAATATATTAAAGCCTTGGTTAATTTCCATGTTTTCCCTCATGAATTAGGAACTCTTGATCCTCATCCCTGGAAATCTTTAAGAAAAGACTGGATGTGGCACTTAGTGCCATGGTCTAGGTTGTAGTGATGTTAGGTCATAGGATGGGCTTGATGATCTTAGAGGTCTTTTCCAGCCACAATGACTCTGTGTGCTGTGGTCTAACCTAGTGGCAAACAAACATCCTCACAGAATTTAGGTGGGAAAAGGGTTGATGTCAAGCAAAGCAGTACCCCACAGTGGTGAAGAATGCCAAGCCCTGCTATCAAAGCCTTGCTCTGAGCTGCTGCAAGCTACTGGCTGCTCATCTTATTTCAGGTAGGAAAAGCTTTTCTGGTACAAACAAATGGTTGCTGAACTGTGAACTTGAATGGTATCTGACATCCCATCAAGAGTGCTATGAATCTGCCTAGTGGTTGCAGACAAGTTCTGAGGGTAGATCTCAGGTCAAAGGTATTTGGGAATTGTGCTCTGAGGTTGTATAAATGGTTTCCACTGATATAGCCACAAGCTATGGGTGAGGCTGGGACTGGTTTGCCCCATATCTGGTAGTTTTCATCATGCCTGACGGTGTGTCTGCAAACCTTCGGGAGCAATTACTTTTTGCCCAAAAATGTACACGATGGGTTTTGCTTCGTTGTTGTGAATTACCCAGGAGCAATTTAAAATCTGATGACACTTGTCTGTAATTTGAAGCAGCTCTGACACTCGTATATAATTTAAAGTGGTTCTCAGTATAATTTTGGCTTGTAAATTGGAGCCAACAACACCGGAGTACACATGCAAAACCTGAGCTTGAGTCCCGGTCGGGTAGTTTTGGCTGGCATTGCAGACACAGCCCTTTTTGTGAGGTTTGTAATGCTACTAGTTCAAACCTTTCACTGCAAAAAGCTTTCTGGAGCAGCTTGAAAATGGATGCCAAAAGTTTCATAGCTGATATGCAAATAAAGGAATTATCTCTGATAGGAAAGGACTATTTTTTCCCTGCTGAAGAACTTCAACTTGTTTTGTTGCTTAGAACAGTCCCATCTCTAAACCCACGTTTGTTATTTGGCAAGTGCTGTCCAAATCTGATAATCTTGGCAACCTGTTACTTTGGAATTCTGTTTTATAAGATGGCATTTGCAGAGCTTCTGTTGAAATCGCAGCTGAAGGAAGTAACAGTCTCATCATTCCGCTGCCCAATAAAACATATCAATGGCAGAAGGAAAACAGCTGGCAGATGGAGTTGAAATTTGCTTACAGCCAGGCTCCTGAGCCCAAGATCTCCGCTTCCTAAGAAGCTTTTCAAAGTATGAGGGATTTTGAATGGGGTTAGCTGGGAACTGGGAACATGATCTTTGGATCCGCCTAGTAAACCTTTTTGCTGAGACTTTGTCCTGGCTGGTGGGAGCATTCAGGTGATAGCAGTGGCCATGCAAGCTGTGATGAATTAAATCTAGAGCTGTAGGACCAGACTGTCAGCTGCTTTATGCTCATGGTGATGGAGAACCTATTTTGGGGACAGCATAGGTCTCTGTTGAAGAAGATTTCACTGCTATTTACAGTCATTCAACACCTGGTATCAGCTGTAGGAAGAATTTTGGTAAGGAAATTCTCCCAGCTCATATTCTTGCCTGCTCTGACTGTGGCTGCTCAAATTCAGCATCAGCAGAAATCCTGACTCCATTGTATCAGCCTGCTGCTGCTGCAGGGCTGTTTATCTCCACATGGCTATTACTGAGGTTTAAAAACTTGTTTTGTTTAGTTCCTGAGTTTGCCCTTGACTGTGGCTGTGTGAAGCATTTTTTGGCAGTTTGTGCAATAGCCCATTCGCATAAATGCAGCTGAATTGTCTCTATGGGAACAGGGTGCTCTCACTGCTTGCTCCACATGGGGAAATATCATTTGCATTTGTGAATAAATACGAAACCTTGCTGCCTTGAAGAGCCCAGGTGGGAAAGAAGCAGCTGCTAGGGAAGAAATAGTGTGTGAGGGAGAAGTGCGAGACCCATGACAGTCAGCCAGCAGAGATGTCAATGTTTGGGTGAGGAGGGACTCGTACTTGGCCCCCTGTGTTTGAGGCAGGACTCCCAGCAACTTGAGCAGGTTTAAACTTTTATTCCAACTGTGGGATTCAGCAAGCTGTCACAGATCTTGCTGTCACCACAGTGTTAACTGGTGAGATCTGTTGCAAGAAGCTGGTCTTTCATGCTGAGGACACAAGGGTCTGATGTGAAGGTTTTTCAATTATTTGGTGGTTTGTAACCAAGGGAGATTCTGCAGCAGGTCTGGAGACGGAGGGGGGAAAAGGGCATGGTGCCCTTTTACAGTAAAGAGAGGCAGGTGAGGACCTTCCCTTAAAGCTGGAGCTCACACTGGCAATAGGAGCAAATTTTCAAGTATTTTGATTAAGCTTTATCTTGGAAAGAATTAAACACAGCAGTGAACCCTTTAGGGATGTCGTTTTTCTTTAGAGAAGTGTCCACAGGAGGGCACAGAATCACTTAACCTCAGGTATCTTCACCCACCAGGCAGCCTGTGCTGTGTTCCTGGTCCCATTTGCAGCCAACTACACCCATGACCTGGGGTAGTTCCAATTACTTGGAATGCTGAACATTGTCAATGCCTTCTTTTTTGCTTACAAGTATTTAACCAGAAACTTAATGGATCACAAAGCACCCAGTAAGAATGTGATTAACCTTGAGGTTTTCTTCCTTTGGTTGGTTGAGTTTTTTTGTGAGATTTTCCTGGTTAAAGTGACTTGGTTAGTCTGCACCAGACTTAACTCAGTTAAAACTGGCAGTTAAGATGTGTCTGTGAGGGGCTCTGCAGTAGGAAGTCTAATGTACAGCTTAGCTATGATCTTTAGAGTCTCCTTGGGATTACTAGAATTAGAAGGGTAGTTGTAAATATAACATTAAAAGAAGCTGTAAATATACAAGACCAGCTCTATTCCTGCTCTATCTCTAGGGTTTTGATGGATATACACCAGGATTCACTTTCCCTTTCTAGTTTATTTTTGCAGTCTCAGAGGATGAGTCTGAGGAACTGCTGGACTTACCATATTAACTAGAATTCTGACACCTCTTCACTATCACTTCAGGTGGTTTCACCTTCTTGGAAGATGACTCACTGGACAGTCAACAGTTCACACACTCAGTTCAGTGTGTTAGGGAGAGCTGTAACCCCTTCATGGCAGGGCTGCAGCTGCCTCAGAAAAACGCTTTCAGAGTACTGGTCACCAGGCTTAGGACCCTTATTTCATGGTAAATTTGAGGATAATGTCTTCCTCATTATTAAGTGTTCTTGGCTTTCTGTGTCTATCTGCTGTTGTCTCCATTTTAATCTCTCTTTTCGTCTCCTAACTCAAAATCAGTTTTTGTACCATTGGTCTGTCTCAGCCTCTCTGCTTGGCCTGCATTGATCTCATGGTTCTTGGCAACATCTGAGACAAGTCTGCTACCATTACATCAGGTCTCAATCAGACGTATATGGGGGAATGATTTTCTGGCTTTACTTTAACTCCAGTGAGCATTAAACTCAGAGATGAGGAGTGAAAGCACGGTAGTGCGTTTGTTACCTAGCACCCATGTTAAACCAGGGAAAAAGGTCACATACTGTAATTTTAATGAAATAATTTAGTGAAATTCCTGCGTTTTTTTGAATGGAATGGTCATTTGAGCAGGAGAGCAGTGTGGAGGAGCACACTGTGGTACATTGAAGCAGCAGAGGCCAGCAGAGGGATGTCCTGGGCTGCCGCCTTTCTCCTCCAGGTTATTGTTGCTTTGTTGAGAAATTCCATGTATGCCAGAAGTAAAAATGCAAGGTGATGGGGTGGCGGCAGCCACCGTCTGCCTTCAGTCTGTGGATCATGCTCCTTGTCTGCGCCAACCACCGCTAGCAGTGTTGGTGCCTGTGGACTTGCACTAGTTGGGATTGATTTACCAGAACGGAAAGGCTCTCAGAGCCGGAGTGTCTGTATCCCTGACCCCATTAGAGCTGGTATGGTGCCCACATGCCACGGATACCATACATGTGTGGAGAGTGAGGATCATTTCAGGAAAACGGACTTTTATTTTCCATCTCTTCTCCATACAGAAGGATTGCAGTAACATGAGCACTTCCGAGTGAGACAGCATAGCCCTCTGATGTGCCCATGGGCTGGCTACCAAGTTCCTGTTCTGGAGCTGTGTAAGGGCTGGAAATAGGGGGTGGATGCACAGACTGTTCCTTCAGCTCTCAGTCTGCATTGCAATTTTTGCAAAGGCCAGCACCACTGTACCAACTCAGCTCCACTTCTCTTAACTGTGACCAGCACCGTTGGGTGGGGGAGGGATGAAGCAGCACCCAGGATCCCTGAAGCCATCAGCTCTCATCCTCATAGGGCTGACTCACCAGGTTATTGCAAGTTAGATCCTGATGTTTTCCTTTTCGTCTTTCAGACACAACTCAGTGGCTCTTTTCCCCTGGTCTGCGGTTGCATGCTGTGTGGTGGGTCATGCTGAGACTGTGCACAGCCTGGGTACCACACGATGCCTTTGGGTGTTGCCTGCTGCCACACAGAGTTTTATGTTTACTAAGATGAAGGATTTGCTTTGGTGCAAGGGGTGCCTTGAGGACCAGCTGACTGTTGCTGCACTAGGATGCTGAACTCCTCATGTGAGGGGGTTTCCGCTGTGCTCCTTAGTGCCATGTGCCCCTGAGTCCTGACCCCACAGCACACCACTTCACTGCGTTCCCGACCTAGAAGCTGGCTGTCAGCTCAGAGTTGCTGTATAATTTTTAATCTCAGGATGCTCTTTTTCACCAATTTTCATCATTTTCTCCTTTCTTTTTCCTGCTTCCTTTTGCAGCCCCTTAGTCCCAAATGGAGGGGTCTGGACAGCAGCTGTCAAAGCCACAGCTGCTGAAGCCATCTTCCTGCTGCACGCAGCCTTGCATTTGTTGTCTTTGCCTGGATTTTTTACATCACTTACATCCAAGAGCAGAGATATCAAGAGCAGAGGTAGAATTAAATTTGTCTGGAACAATAGAAGGCAACAAGAAGGATTTCTTTGTATGCATCAGTAACAAGAGGAAGGCTAGTGATGACAGGGCCTTTCTGGAGGGAAAATGGAGGCCTGGTGACAAGTGTTATTGAGAAGGCTGAGGTGCTTTAATGACGACTTTGTCTCAGTCTTTAGAGGCAAAGGCTCTAGCCAGCCACTCCACCCGAGTCCCAGTAGGCAAAGATGGAGATAAGGTGAAGGATGATCCAACTGTTCTCAGTGAAGATCAGGTCTGAGACCATCTGAAGAACCTAAACATGCACAAGTCCATGGGGCCTGATGAAGTCCACCCATGGGTCCTGAGGGAACTGGCAAATGAAGTTGCCAAGCTACTAGCCATCATATTGGAAAGACCATGGCAGTCTGGTGAAGGTTCTGCTGGCTGGAAAAGGGGAAACATCACCCCCATCTTTAAACTGGGAGAAAAGGAAGATCCTGGAAACTATAGGCCAGTTAGCCTCACCTCTGTGCCTGACAAGATCATGGAGCAGACCCTCCTAAAGGCCCTGCTGAGGCCTCTGGAAAATGAAGAGGTGATTGGTAACCAGCAGGGCTTCATCAGAGGCAAATCATGCCCAACTAATTTGATGGGCTTTTATGATGGTATTACAGCACAAGTGAACAAGGGAAGAGCAACAGATGTCATCTACCTGGACTTGTGTGAAGCATTTGACACTGTCCCACACAACATCCTGCTCACCACACTGGAAAATCATGAACTTGGTGAATGGACCACTTGCTCGACAATGAATTGGCTGGATGGTCGTACTCGGAGAGTTGTGGTCAACGGCTCAAAGTCCAAATGGAGAGCAGTGGTGTCCCTCAAGGGTCAGTACTGGGACCAGTGCTGTTTAACGTCTTTGTCAGCAATGTGAACAGTGGAATTGAGTGCAGCCTCAGCAAGTTTGCCAATGACACCAAGCTCTGTGGTGTGGTGGACACGCTGGAAGGAAGGAAGACTGTCCAGAGGGACCTTGAGGCTTGAGAGGTGGGCCAGTGCCAACCTCATGAGATTCAAAAAGGCCAAGGGCAAGGTCCTGCACCTGGGCCAAGGCAATCCCTGGCACAACTACAGGCTGGGTAGGGAACACATTGCGCGCAGCCTTGAGGAGAAGGACTTGGAGGAGTTGGTTGATGGAAAAACTCCACATCAGCCAGCAATGTTGGCTTGTGGCCTAGAAAGGCAACCGCATCCTGGGCTGCATCAAGAGGAGCCTGACCATTAGGTCAAGGGAGATGATCCTTCCCCTCTATTCTGTTTTCTTGAGACCCCATCTGGAGTACCGCATCCAGTTCTGGAGCCCCCAACACAGGAAAGATATCGGAACTGTTGGAATGTGTCCAGAGAAGGGCCACGAGGATGACTGGAGGGCTGGAGCACCTCTCCCATGGAGACAGGCTGAAAGAGTTAGGGCTGTTCAGCCTAGAGAAGAGGAGACTCCAGGGAGATCTTATAGTGGCCTTCCAGTACCTGATGGGGGCTACAGGAAAGCTGGGAAGATGCTGTTTCCAAGATCTTGGAGAGGTAGTAGCAGAGGGAATGGTTTCAAGCTAGAGGAGTGAAAGTTTAGACTGGCAGTCAGAAGAAGGTTCGTCACGATGAGGGTGGTGAGACACTGGAACAGGTTGCCCAGGGAAGTGGTGGGTGCCCCCTCCCTGGAAATGTTCAGGGCCAGACTGGATGGGGCCTTGAGCAACCTGGTCTAGTGAGGGGTGTCTGGCAGAGGTGTTGGAACTAGATGATCTTTAAGGTCCCTTCCAACCTGGACAATTCTATGAATCTATGAATCTTTTCAAGACTGTTTGGTGAAATGGCTCCACAAATCACATCCACCAATAACCAAACGCTTTTGCAGCAGCTTGGCTGTTTCTGGGAAAGCATGAGCGTCAAACCCTTGCAATGGCTCTCGAAAAGCCACCAGCAAACAGTCTGTCTCACCCTGACATCCTGAAGACCACAGGCCGCTTAACATTTAATGCATTTTGGCATCCTGACTAGCTTTATGGTCCTTTTTTGTTGTCTTAAATAAGATGTGTTTTGGCAACCGGAGTAGTTTGTGGTTGCTTTTCTGTATGTTATTTCAGCTTGCTTCAAAATACATGCAATCTATCACCAGCCAAGCCCAGTGACAGACCAATCAACCAATTTATTATCTCCCAGAACTAGAAAACAGCTTCTCTCTCTGTAAGGGCTTATCTCCTGTCCAGTTATCTTTATTTCTTCCATCTAAAAATAATTGAACATATCTTTGAGAGCATCTTTCTTTTATCTTAAAACTTAGGGGTTTTAAACCCTGGGGATTGTTTAATGCTTAAAGCAAAATCTGCACAGCAATAAGACCACTAGGTCTGTGTCACTCAAAGAGACAATATTTAAATGTAAGGGCACATTGTCAGGGTTCTCTGTAATAGAATCAGAATGTTTGGGAGCAGAGGATTACCCAGCCATCAGAAATCTCTTCTTACCTTGTATAGATGAATTAAATAAATAATCAGGGCCATCAGCAGATGAAGAAGCATTTAAGATCTTGCTGGACTGACTGTAGTGCATGTAACTACATAGAGTAAATGATTGGACTGGGCTCTTTGCAGCTGCTTCTGCAGATTTCAGCCCAGCTGAGGTTTCACTGCTTCATTTTTCTTTGGTAGCTGAGCAGAGGCTTTGAGTAGCTTCATGAATGACTGTTGCAGCAATCTTCTCTGGGGAGTGTGAAGAAAAAAACAGCAACTCACAGTGGAATTTTTTAGCTCTTTTTGCAACCACAGGCCACATTTTCATATGCAAATACATCTGTGTTTGCTGAACAGAGCACAGGCAGGCCGGCGGTCAGGGATGCAGCCCTGTGAAGAATCTCTTATAGGGGGGCCAGGGTGTGGGTCCGCTGCTGTGTTTTGGGGGAATTTGACCTTTTTTGCCCTGCTCTGCCTGTGAAGTACTTTCCTGACTGCAGGAATGGTTCTGTGAGGCAATGCAGAGCCGCTGCTGGGTTGAATTATTCATGGAGTACTCAGACATGGCAGAAATTTTCAATACTAAATTAGATTTATTTATATTTTTAATTCAAGCTATTGATGACCTAATTTATCTAGAAGATTAATTTAGCTGATCTGGACAGGCAAGGATTAATTTAATATTAGAAACTGCAGAGAATGATGTGATAATGAAATATTAAACTCTTTTACTGCTTGAGGCTGCTTCCCCTCCCTGCAAGTATGTGTCCTGTGCATCCTGTTCTGGCACTGGTGCGAACATGTGGCCCGGTACCTGGAGTTCTGGACTGGGACTTGGGACTTTACATTGGGTTTCAGCTTTCTGAGCGGATTGGGAAAAGTTGCTTCACTTTTCTGTGCCGATGCCACTAACCACTGTGGTTTACTTTGTCGGGTAGAAACCACAACAGCAAAGGTTTGCTCTGCAAGCACAAGCAGAGCTTTCTGCAGTTGGGTGATGCTCATCATCTACTCCAGTTGTCGAGATGACTTCAGGGATAGGAGTGAGGAAGTATTTCTGCTGTTTTTACTACTCTTTGTGCTGCCACTGGTGTTCTCAGATGTTTGGATTTGTTTTCTTCCCATGGTAGACTGGAATACTGCAAAGCATGGCCTGTTTCCATAGCAGGAGGAAGGTTGTGAAGAATGAGCACTACATCAAAGATGGCCAAAAAAATATGAGAAATGCCATCCCATGACAGCCAAGAAAGCCTCATGCTCTCTGATTATTTTCCATGTTTTCATACCTTTTGCTACACACTGTATGATCAAGAACTTAAAGGAAAGGTCACTCTCACATTAAACTCCTTCTGGATGAGACTACCTTGTGTATGATGTAAACCAAGACTAAATGACTCAAGCTGCTGGAGCTTTTTGTACCCCAGACAGGCTTCTAAGACCAATGGAAGCAACAGCAAGCACTAGCAATAAGCACAACAAGCTGTGAGCACAACACAGGCCTCTTTGCTCTCCAGAGCCACACCAGGCTTCACCCTTGTTTGTGGAGGGGTGTTGGCCTGGATGCTGCATGCATTTAACTTTGCAAGAAAACATGATTATTTTGAAGAAAATTAGAAAAAGCAGGATTGCTGGAGATGTCGTCTTTTTTTTGTATGGTTGCAACAGGGTTTCAGATGGAATCCCTGTGGCTGGCTGAGTAATATTTTCTAACTACTCTGGTTATTTTTTTGGTATCAAACGTTAGTGCTTCTACTGACTGACTGCATCAGTTTGCTCTGGGAGTTTCTCTACGTGACTTTCAGCCAGTATTGATGCTGCCTCTAACTGCTGCTGTGATAGGTTCTTATTTTGTACTTTATTTGAAGGTGCTGTGTGTTTTCTTTCCCACTTCAGTTCTCTGCTCTGGCATCTTATCTGCCTCCTGCAATCACTCAGGAGTCTATGCTGGATATGGGAATAGCTTCACCACCACATTCGCTCAAAGACCAGTGATTTTTGCATGCTCTGCAGGTCACAGATATTCCTCCTCAAAGCTTGCAGCTAGTATCATAAAATTTATAGACAGATTAAATTTTGCAGCTTGATACTAGGGTTTTGCCAGCCCCAGCATTAGACCTCATGCTTCCCTGAGTTTAGCCCTCCTGCCACTGCCTCCTTGCACTTCCCCCTGCCTCCTTGTGCTTCCCACTGCCCCATTCTCCAAGAAGGTCCTCAGCAAACAGCTTTTCAGCCTCAACCCATTAGGTGTTCCAAAATGCTGCTCACAGAGAAGCAAGCACAAATTTTAGCTAGCAAGGTGAAAGCATGAAGAACTCGAGACTTTCATGGTAAATCTGGAAACAATTACAAGTACAATCAGTCCTAGATAATTGTGTTTTTCAGTTCCTTTGGTATGCTCTCTCCAAGTCCTTGCAGAGTTCCCTGGGGGCTGGAGAGGGTTTTGCATGCTGCTTACCCATGGTGTAGTGCCTGGAGTCAAGGCAATTTTTTCTTCAGTGCTGTCTCAAGTTAAGGAGAATTGAGTTCACATCTCCTGTCTGTAATTGTCTTTTAAATTGCTTCTGCCCAGCTTTGCCTGAGATGGCTTCATGCATATTCTGGGGCTCTTACTAGAATAACAGTCAATTCCGCATCTTATAGCAGGGGGAAAACAAAAGGTTAATGATAAATATCTTCTGTGAAGCTCATGAAATGCAATGCGTTAATTACCAGTGCTCTGTGGAGAGTGACCAGGGCACCTAACAGAGCATTATTAACATAGATAACAAGGTACTTTGTGTGGGTATGTCTGTAAGAGCAAGTGTACCCATCCAAGAACTTCCTCCAGTATCCTGTGTGCTGCTATATCCCAGATTAGGGAGGAACTGGTACAAAAATTGGTGTGATGAAGAGTTTGCCTTGGCTGGGACACAAGGGCTGAGGGATATGCTGGGGAGGTGTGGATGGGAAGGCCAGCCAGAGGTGAGCTGGGAAGCCTAGTTAGCCTGATTGGAGCCAGATAGAGGAAAATGAGTGTCTACTGTGTGAGGGAAGCGGTGGGGGAAAAATGGGAATAGGATGTTCATCTCCACTGAGCTCCAGGCAGGACTGTCTGAGCTGCATAGCTCACCAGGACTCCTTCCTGGAAGTATGATCCCATATGAAGTTATTTTTACAATGGGAACAGTGTACAAAGGGTCACAGGACATTATGTCCACCCTCACTAAGCCACTCCTGATCTAATGATAGCATAAAAGCATCCTCACCACAGAGGAATCCCTCACTCCAGGCTAACATTTGCTAGATCTTTGCTGGCAAGCACAAGCAAAATTTAAATGCTGGTGCAATTTCTTGTCTTTCTACAATACTACTGTATCTTATGGAGTTACTCAATGGCTGCTATGACATCTAGTTCTTGGCTGGGGACCAGGGGCTGGTGCGGAATCACAGAATCATTCAAGTTGGGAAAGACCTTTGAAATCATCCAGTCCAACTCATAACTCAACTCTACCAAGGTCACCAGTAGACCAGATCTCTAAGCACCATATCTAAATGACCTTTAAACACATACAGGGATGGTGGCTCAACCCCCTCCCTGGGCAGCCTGTTCCAATCCCTAACTGCTCTTTCAGTGAAAACATTTTTCCTATTGTCCAATCTAACCCTCCATTGGTGCAGCTTGAGGCTGATCCCTCTTGTTCTGTCACTAATGTCCTGTGAGAAGAAATCAGCACCCACCTCTCTACAGTGTCCCTTCAGGTAGTTGTGGAGGGCGATAAAGTCTCCCTTCAGTCTCCTCTTCCTCATGCTAACCTCAG
Organism: Upupa epops; assembly: GCA_013397515.1. NCBI lineage: Eukaryota > Metazoa > Chordata > Aves > Bucerotiformes > Upupidae > Upupa > Upupa epops. The sequence continues at coordinate 812,562 of VZRI01002138.1, read as the reverse complement.
CTCCCTCAGACGCTGTCACAAGCCTTGTTGTCTAGGCCCTTCACCAGCTTTGTCGTCACCCTTCCTTGCAGACACTCCAGCCCCAAAATGTCCTTCTTGAATTGAGGTGCCCTAAACTGAACCCAGTAGTTGAGAGGTGGCCTCACCAGTGCTTAGTATAGGAGAAGTTCTGGCCACTCTGGCTTAGCAAGTTCCTGCTTGCAGAGTATCTGTATGGAGCTATTGCCCAACAAGGTAAGAGATGGGAAAGTCCCAGGCTGTCCTGGACAGAGACCCTGCCCACAGGGCAGGAGAGGAGTTGCAGCCTCAGATCCTGTTGTGCTGCTTATCTCTGAGAGGTAATCCATGGCACAGAGGCATGAGGAATGATGAGCAGGTATGATAGGTGCTTGAGCCACCTCACCTGTTTTCTGAGTTGATCTGTGACTCTTTTTCCACTTAGAAACCAGAACAGAAGGGAGAGGTAACATTTGTCTCATGCCATCTCTCATACTCATGTCAGAGGAGGAAGATAAATGAGGATGAGAAGATATCTTAAGTTTTTTCTTTTTAAATTACTTTGTCCTGTTTTGCTGACAGCCCACACTCTGATGTGTTTCTATGTATGTGCGTATTGGAGTAACAGCATGGTAGTTAATCAAAACTATCTCTAGTACTGCTGCTGCTCCCCTGAACAGGCTGATAAAATTTCAGAGAAGCCAAAAGGCTCATTAGTTTGCACTGCAAAATGTTACTGAATTCAGCTTTTATGACCCCTGCTGTAGTCCTGCTTTATTTTGGTGTGAGCTTTTGTGCTTCTTGCTGCTCAGCGCAGTTCAACCACCAATTATGCAAGTACTGCCCATGTAAGAGTTTAACACCAATATGCGGACAGGTGAGCAGGCTGAGGATCTGCTAAGGGTGAGCCTGAGCCATGAGTCAGAAGGTCCACTTACTGCTCCATGAGAACCTTGTGCCAGCCCTGGTTGCTCAGCTGAACTGGCTCTAGGACTTCTGCCAGCTTGGTGCAGCCTGCTGGTCCTGCCCAGCCCTTCACACTGCTTGGGGTACACCATGAATATTCATGTCACTGCATGTGCTGGTGGTAAATGTGGTCACCAGTCGGTTCTAGGTGAAAAGGTAGACTTGGCTTCATTCCGTTTGGGGCAATTCTTGGCATTTCTGTAACTCCTGAATCTCTGTGTTGCTTGGATCCTGCTCAGCTTGAAGTTCTGGTGTTTGGGCACTAGGCACACTGCCCCAAAACCCACTGAAACCAAACTTAACAGCAACCTTCTCTCGGCTTTCAGTGATGCTGCTACATTCACATGCACTCATCCCTCACCCTTCCACATTGCAGTTTCCAGTTGAGGGCAGTCCAAAGAGCAGTGGAGTCTGCCGACAGAACTGTTTAATGCACCTCTGTAATTCCTCCTTATTGGAAAGATCTGGGGATAGGTTCAGTGCTGAAGGTGTGAAGGCTGTTCTGAAGGTTTTTTTCTTCATATGTAACCAAGCTCTTCTGTTCTGTGAAAGAGCTGAGCTCTGTGCACATCGTAATATACAACTTTTTCATCTAAGCCTTGCTGGCCATTAAAAGGAGCTGGTTTCATTGCATCCTGGGAGTGGTAGCTGAAGTCTCTTGAAGCACCTAGAGCCCAGATAAAACACTGCAGGTTCTAAATGATGTGCTGGACAATTTTGGTAGGTCTTCCTTAGGTTTCTGGTGGGCACCCACAAGACTGGTGGCATTCTTTGTCTGACAAATCGTGGCTAGTGATTAATTTTTTTAAGCTTTAGGGACCAGAGCCTTGTAAATGGAACCATTTCTTGTATGATTTGTCCTAGAAATACCATAATTTCTTCCATGGCCTCTCATCATTATTATAGATCAAAGAGGAGAATACTTCAGGAGGATGTTATAGCAACCCTGAAAGGGACTGCCAGAAGTTTGGGAAGACTGTTCACAAGGGCAGGGAAAGATAGGATGAGGGGTCATGGTTTGAAGCTGGAAAAGGGCAGAGTGAGGCTGGACATGAAAAAGTTACTGAATTTGAGGTGGGGCTTCCCTGGTACAGGCTGCATAGAAAGGTTGTGGAGACCCCATCCCTGGAGCCATTCATGGTCAGGCTGACTGGGGCTCTGAGCAATCTGGTCTGCTTGTTTTGGGGGGGGGTTGGACTAGCTGACCTCTGGAGGTCCCTTCCAATCCAACACATCTAATGACTGTGATCTGTGTGTAGATCAACACAATTGGGGAGATCAAACTGTTAATGCAATTTTCTTCAAAAGCTGTGAGCAACTCCCGTGATCTTTTGGTCAATCAGAAACTTTCTAGCTGAAATCCATGCTTGGTTCTATCATTAAAGTCCCTTTCAGTGGGTTACCAACCCCAGCTCAGCTGGAGGCAGTTATTATCTGAGCTGTACCCTGTGCAGAACATAATTATTCTTGTCACTAAGTGGCACTGTGTAAATGACTCTTTGATTGTGACACATCACATCAGCAGCTACCCGGTCATTTTTCTGTGAAGATAAAGAGTTCCAGTATTAGCTTCATCATTCTGACATCTGCATTCACCCAGTTTCTCTTGTGTCCTCTTTAGTGCTTAAGATATAATTTTATGTGATGAATCCTCTTTAACGTATTTGGCATTTGTCCTGTAAACCCTCTGCTGGCCTTAAATATGGTGACAGAGTTTAACGTTAAAAACACAGGCAGTAATAGAGAAGATAAGTCCTTCAAGTACTGCTGTCAGGATAATTAGTGCGGTTCATCTGGGGCCAAAACTTTTTTTTTGCTAGTGTGTTGATAAAGCAGGGGCCATGGCAGGAGCTGAGGAATGCAGTCCTTTATCATGGTGGAGTTGGGCAACGCCTTTTCTGTGTGTGTGGCCTTAGTGTGGGGTAGAAGACTGCATTTGAACGTTACTGGTGCTGTTGATGTGAATGCATGATGTGGTTGTCCTCTTAACCCCTGATAACTTAAGAGTGAGAAGAAAAAAATCTGATCTCTGCAGGTCACAGCTTTTTATCTTATCTAGGAACATCTGGGATCCAGTCCATGGATGGGATTATGGTTGTGAGGGGCTGACATAGATTTTGCTTGTTCCTGACACACAGGCTGGGGCAGGTGTGGGCTGTCCCTGGTTGCTCTGCTCTCAGCTTCGAGGAGCCTTGCCCAAACCTGCTTTTGCAGCAGCAGTTGTGATTTTTTTTCCACGTGGAACAGTCTAGCATGCTTCCCACCTCAGTGCTGATGGATCAAGAAACCATTCCAAGAGGCTCAGCTGCATGGACTTGGACTTGGGGCAAAACCCAGCTGCGGTGTGGGTAGGTGAGGGGAGTGTCTATTACAGAATTACTAGAGGATTTGTTTAGTCTGACATGGGGGCTCTGCCTCTCTTTCATGGCATAAAGCAGACAGCCAGGTGGACAGCTGCTGGAGTGAAGTGTTGGCTCTTTTTAATGCTTCTGTCCCTCTTTCTATTGATACCAGATACCCTTTGGCAAAGAGGTTGCAAGGAGCAACTAGGACTAGCAGCCAGCTTGCCCTAGCTTTACATTCCAGGGCTGTAATTTCTAAAGCAGCTCATGCTGTGAAGTGTGGACAGACTGTTCAAAATAACTGAGGGAACATTTCCAGTTTGAGAAAACCTTGCCAGTGTGCTTATGTGAAGCTTTTTCGGTCCCCAACCTCAGAGAGTCAGGCCAGCAGTAGAGGTGATTCCTCCCTCTCACTCTGCTTTTGTGAGACCCTACCCTGAATACTGTGTCCAGTTCTGTGTTCTCAGCATAAATAGGACATAGAACTGTTGGAGTGAGTCCAGAGGAAGCCACAAAGATGATCCAAGGGCTGGAGCAACTTTGCTCTGAGGACAGGCTGGCAGAGCTGGGGTCATTTAGCTCAGGGAAGAGAAGACTCCAGGGGGGACCTCAGGGCTGCCTTCCAGTACCTGAAGGGAACCCATAGGAAGGCTGGAAAGGGATTTTTCCCAAGGGGATCCAAGAATAGGACAAGGAGAAATGGTTTGAAACTGAAGGAGAGGAGGTTCAGAATCTTAGGAAGAAGCTCTTCAGTAGAGAGGTGTAGACTCTGGAATCGATTGTCCAGAGAGGTGGTGGCTGCCCCCTCCCTGGAGGGTTGGCTCTAGGTTGGATCAGGCTTTGAGCAACCAAGTCTAGTTGAGAGGGTTTGTTGCCCATGGCAGGAGGTTGGAGTAGATGAGTTCTGAGGTCCATTCTAACCTGAGCCAATCTATGAAACCTACATATCCAAAGAAGGTGTTGCTGACTTTGCCCACAGCTCAGATATAAAATCCAAAGTACATCAACCTCTTGAAGGCTGCGAGAGTGCTGTCACAGGTCAGATGATTTGGATTATTTCTGTTGGTATTGTCTCTAAGAATTCTGGCTGGGATTGGTTTAGGTATCACAAGATGGCAAGAGAAAACAGACCTGGGTTCAGTTTGTTGTCTTTGTCAAGTGCTCAACTCTTGTTGTGTTTTTTTTTTAATAGAAAGGTAAGGTTTTCCAACAGTCCAGGGATTAAAAAGAAACATAATCTGAATGTGAGAGTCAATGGAAAACTGATAGAAAACCTGGTGAGAGTTGGTGGCACAGCATCTTCTTGTAATCCTGATAGGGCAATGACAGATCTGATTTTAAAATTCCTTGATCTGCATTTCTGTGGATTTGTTGTTTCTGCCCTGTGTATCCACTAAATAACACAGATGGACTTTCATATTTATTTTCCATGTACTGGATTCATTTTGATCTCAGTTGGGGTGCTATTTAAATGATGAATTTAATGTCGTGCAACACTGGGGAAATTCAGGGCTGTGGCAGGGGCTCTTGTGGCTTGTAGCTGCAGACGTTTACTCTAGACACCCTACCCCTAAATGAGACCTCAACACACGATCTTTAATACATTGAAACCATGGGGATCACTGCAGACTAGCCACAGAAATGCGCACTACTAAAAAGTCTTGGCAAACCCAGTGCCTTCCATAATGAGCTGCTTCTATCTGCCCAATGGAAATAACCCAAAGTGTGGTGGCTGGTTCCCGGTTCCAGTGACTTTTTCTGCCCAGCAGGGTGATCTGCTGTGGCAAGGCTCTTCCAGCGGTCTGTCTCCTCCAAGGGAGGGGTTGCTTTATTCTCATCTCACCAAACACTGAAGTTGGTCACTTCATTTACCTTGTGGGACTGTACAGTCTCCATCCAAAGACAACGTCTCATTGTTTTTCTGTTGACTCTGCACTGAGAGCTCTGGGTTAGCAATGAATCTTCTGGAACTGCGAGAGACATAAATCTCTGTAATTACACAAACCAGTTCTTTCAGAGGGCCCTTTAAGAGGTTTATCGCTGTCATTGATGATGAGTACAAATCCATGAGCTCCCTCAGACTGGTGACTTTCAAAACCTGGAATGTTCTGCCTTCAGACTGCTGCTGCCAGGGACTTATGGACTAGTCATCATTTATTAAACACGGACTTGTGTGCCCTACACCTGGCAAAACTTGTCCTTAAGCTCTGCCTGGTAGTTTGGTGGGCATTTGGTGGCTGGTTACATGAGCTACATTTTACTCAAGGTAAATTGTATTTCCCCAAAAGAATGCTGATTATTTCCTTCCATTCAGGCTTTCTGAATTGACGGGGACACAGGGAGTATAACTGTGGTGGGGTGGCTGCCCCAGAAGCTGGGTGTCATTTTGGGGTAAACATTTGTCAAACTAAATGTTGCATTTACTTCTGCTGGTTATTGTGACCTTCTTTGTGGTCAAATCCCCAAATAGTGAGCCAATGTGTTTGCTGGCAGGAATGCCTTTGGGAAAAGCTATGGACAGCGACTATTTTTGGGAAGCAAATGTGTCAATTTGCAAGTGTGAAAGCGTTCATAAGACATCCCCATCCACCAGTGTGTTTCATCCAGCTGGGGCCAGTAGTGATCCCATCTGACGTTGTTATCCAGTCCTAACTGAGTGACAAAAATGAGCATGTACTTTGAAAAAATACCAGCTCAAAAAGAATTCAGTTGAGAAAATAACAGGGTGTTTTGTAAATCATGAAAGGAGAAGGAGGAAAATACCCATAAATTATTTTCTTTGCTTTACTCTGCACTGAGACATGGCTGTGGCACTTGCTGATTATGGGTTATTTTACACTACTTTGACACCCAAGTATCCTTTCTGGATGCAAAAGAGCCTTGTCGTGAGAAGGACAATTGGGTTCAGGATCCCATTAATAGTGTTACAGCGGTTCCTTTCCCAGCCTGTTCTATTACAGGAAATAAGGTCTTTCTCCATTGCATGAATTCTTGGAACTTGTCACTCCTAATACACCATTAATACATCAGTTGCCCAGAGCATGAAGGTGACTGCTACCTCCATTGTGGTGCTAGCAAACTGTTCCCATGTCTGAGTTTTTTTCTTCCCCGTATTCATTAACTAAGGAGCAAAAAGTTTGAGGGACAAATACATTGTGCTGGTAGTTTAATGAGTTTGTTGACTTGTGTTTCATAGTGCAGATGAATTGATTTATTGAAGATCATGGGAGGGGGAAAGTGTGCTGGTGGCTTTAGAGTTTCAGCTTAAGGTGCAATTTCTTCTCAAGGAAAGTTAATCCTGCAGTTGGACAGCTAAGTTCATGGTGAGAAAGACGAGTGATGATTTCTCTTTATGTTTTGATCATCTCAAAAATTACTCATTCTTGTGCAACCATTTAATCTGTTTCAGATGGGAGCAGCAAAGGAAAAGCTGATATTTAGTAAATGCTGGATAGAAGACCATAGATACCCCTAGCTGTATTTGTTTATTGCAGCTTGTGGGAGCGTGTGTGCATCTGCCTTTTGTGTTTAAAGCTGGTATGTGATGCTTATGATAGTGCTGGCACAACATGTTGTACAACAGCACCTTTCTTCCACTCATCTGGTGCTTCAGGCTGTATCTGTTGAGGTCCCAACTCTTCCCTTATCCACAGTTGTTAATACTTCAGAAGTATTGGCTTCCCAAGACCTCTGCACACCTGAAGCAAGGCAGAGGGTATTACTTAAGGATGACTAGATGCCTAGATTTGGTGAGGGTAGCCATAGGATATGGGTCCCTCTCTCCCTGCTGCAGGTCTTGACCACAGAGCTTTCCTCATCTCTCTTTCAGATTATAAATTCATTCCCAATCTGTGCCAGTAGGCCAGAAGACTGGTGACACACGCTGTTAGAAAACGAGGTATGAGGCATGTGCGTGTAGAATATTTCATGCCAAATTTCATGCAGGTTGCAACGGTTTTTGTACAGAGCCCTTTGTTACAGATTTAGTTTGCTACCTCATCTTAATGATGGGGACGATGAGCTGGCAAGAATTAGGATGGGATTCACTGCTGCATCTAGATCCATTTAAAGCCTCAGCACTACCTAAATGCTTGTGCCCGAATCAGTAGTCACATGGCATCTCCCGGCTGAGGCTGAAGACAGTTTCATGTTGACGTTGGAGCTTTTTGCTTGGCAGTGGTACTTGCACCCCGCACTGGCTGCTGCAAGGGATGGTAGAAGAGAGTGTGTACATGAGTAAGAGAAGCAGAGGTGAAGGAAAGGCAAGGAAAGGAAAGGAAACAGCATCATCTCTTCATGTTGGACTGGCAAGCAGCTGATGGGCAGCGGCTTTGTGTTCAGCCCCTGGGAAGCTCGCAGCTTTGCTTAGGTTCCATCAGGGCTTCCTGGCTGCAGAAAAAAAAGGGGAAACAAAGCTGTAGGGATCTGAAGAAATGTCACAGACCACCAGAAGAGGCTGTACTGATAGGAAAGCAAAAGCATCTGGGAGCTCATTCCTCTGAACTGCTCCTGCTCTGTCACTCAGAATGGAGTGTTCCTCTGTAAATTTGTGAAATCACTCAGGACCTGACTCAGAGTCCTACAGACTTCGAGATCTTCCATGTGAGCAGACTGTGAGCTTTTTGACAACCACTGTGGCACATGCTAGAAAGCTCCCAGTTCAGAAAAGAGGGATGGCTAAGGAACCAGCCATATTAGGTAACTGATGGATAAAAGTATGAATAATTGTAAAAAACCCTAATATTTATCTCAGCATCTGGAAAGAGAGAATTTCTGGATGTGCAGTCTGTCGGGTAAATAATGAGATATAAGTTACTTGACCCTGTTTACTGAATGGTGCAGAAGCATCTGAACATGATTCAGAAGTTTTCTGCCCTCTGTCAGCACAGGTTGCATTTTACCTGATGAGAATAATATGGATAATACCCTGGTAATGCTGTGAAAGAACAGGAGTAGGAGTGTTCTTATATATCCTGCAGGACATTCTTTTTATCCTGAAAGTATGCTTGTTCTCTGAGGTGAAAGAGCTAATTAAAACTGACTCTTGTGATGGAGCAGAGTGATGCCATTCTCTGCTCTCTGCCATCCTACTGGCGTCAGAAATGCTGGCAGTGGCACATGCCAGTGCAGCAGCATAGTGCTTGTGTGCCCACACAGCATGAACAGTACTGACCACTGCTGCTGTTTCCTGTGTGGAGGGTCTTGCTGCTGGAAGTGAGCTGAGACCCTCTGCTAAGAGAGCTCTTGCCTAGCTGCACCAGCTTGGGGTTGTTGCAGCTCTTGCCCAGTTGCTGCATGGGCTTGGGGTCAGGGCACAGTGCTGGAAGAGAGCACAGGACAGGTGTGATCATGTCCCTGCCACCCAAGGGGAGCCCTTGCTCCATCACTGGTCTCTGCAGAGTGCCCCTGGTTCTGCCTGAGTGGAGTCTGACATATGGAAGATAAGGTGGGGACAGCATTTCCCCATGTAATGTGCCTCTGCCTTTTGACATTTGTCCTTTCTGCTAAGCCTGTAGCTTTCCCTGCCCTCCACTTGCAATTGGCCTCTCCCAGCACCTCAGTACCAGCAGACCATGTCTCTGCAGAGTGCGTAAGGACAGAGCCTGAGTGCACCTGACACTCTGCAGAGATTCAAAGGGGTCCTGCTCAGTGTTGCCCCGTGAAATCCTGCCCCTTGATTCAGGTCATCTCCACGGGAAGATGAGCCAGGAAAAGATCATTGTGTTTGAGCCAGGAAAGATCATCTTTAAAATACTGTAAAACAGTTGGACACCAGAAGTCCAACTGTTCAACTCATCCTGTCCCTGCAGCGTGAGACACAAACCAGAGTTTGTTCTTCTTGTCCAGCATAGACGAGCCAGAATTTTGGAGTGTGAATCATGCTGAAGTACTTTGGATAGCTGCTGCTTCTGGGAGTAGATGACACCCAGCCACTACATTCTTTTAAATATCTGTTCAGGGTGACATCAGTGCTGGCTCTGGGATGTCTCTGTGTTGTTTCTCCCACCACTGTCTGCTTTTTCACTCTGCTTTTGGCAGTCCAAAAGCCACTGTTGTTGCTGCTGATTGGAATAAAACAAAAGGCAGAGTCCCATTGGAGATTTAGGGTCATTTAGAGTGGGGAGGGAGGAAGACAAAGAAAACTAAAACCTGGCATAAATGCCACTGCCTGTGAGAGGTGAAACCAAGAACCTTCTCCAGGGTGGGTGCTGTGTGTGTGTTTCTCCCAGTCTCACTGCTGGGCCAGGCTCTCCTCATCACACTTCACTTGGATGTCATTCATGTCTTGGATGGAGAGAAATTGAAAAGGCTAGTGACTTCATAAGGTGGAAAACTGTCCATTAGTGGCAAAGTGAAAACTACCAGACCCTGTGAAGAGGCTCATGGCGGATGCCAAAATAACATTTCCAGAAACCATGACATTCCAGCATGACTTCTAGCTAAAAAATTAGTAATCATAACATCCATTCCTCTAGGGAAGGATTCAGATTCCTTTCTTGCCTCAACTATATCTTCTTGGTTTCTAGACACCTGCCTACTTAATCAGTTCTCATTGCTTTGGCACAGACAACCAAAGTGTTTGGTGTCTGTCTCCTGACACCACGCCTTGAAATAGTAATTTGTTCCTCAGGCCTCAAAAAAGCTGGATGCTTTCCTCATCCCAGTATCCTGGAGCCAGTCTGTCCTGCTGGCAGTAAAAGACTCGATCCCACATACTTCTAGCCCAGCACTTCTGGTGGACAGCTGAGCCAGTGTGACAGCCCAGCTTTGTGGGAGGGTTGTGCTTATGGGGATTTGATGGATAGGTGATGGTTTTGATGGTTACTCCTGGTGTAAATGCAGCTGTCCAAGGAAACAGAAACAACCTCCTTCAGCCACACTGAAAAATCTTGCAATTGTCATATAGGCAGGATGTGTAGGCTACAGTTGTTGATTTGCTCCAGTATGCAACTCTGATCCTGGATGAGCATCTGTGGATTAAGCATGTGGTAAATCTTTTCTGTAACCTTCTGCCCTTAAATGCTTTGGTTTGGTGAGAGAGCAAGGGAGACCGTGTAAATGTGTGTGACATTGCAAAAAAAAACCCCAAACCCATGCTTTTGAGGATGCACTTAGTGTTTTTGCTCAAACTGCAGTGCTGAGGAAGAGGGAGGACAAGGGGGAGCTGGACCTATAATTGTGTAACAGCTCTCTGTGCTTTCAAAGTGCTTTGAGGGTGAATGAAAACCATCAGAGAAATGCATTTTGTACCCAGCAAGGCTATGAGATAAAGCACACCTTTCTGTTATGCCTGCCTGAGCGGAACAGGCACTGTCAATCCTGCCAGCTGCTAACGCACCATTATCTAACTAGCTTCAGATATGACACTGTTATCTAATAATTAATTTCAAAGTGCTTATTTTAAAGCTTTCTCACCTATGCACACCTGCTGTTTCTCTGTAGTAGCTCCTTTAATTTCTCATGTGTTGAATGCCATGGGGATTGTCACAGAAAACACTATTAGTCAAGAGTAAAAAAAAGAGATTTGTTCGCTCTGTGTGCTGTCTCCTCTGTTCCCTGACAGTATCTCTGCCAAAATGGGCAGCATTCATTTCACACCCAAGTGAACTGGGGCTCTGGGTTGTACCTGTGTGCTACAGAATGTGGGCAAGGACCCCAGATAGCAGGAATACACAGTCCTACGGGGGCTGATCCACAGCCTGCTAAAGTCAGCAGGATGCTCTTTACCTTCTGAAGTGGCCTTTGAACCGGTACTCTATTTATTGTGCTTCAAATAATAGTGATTTGCTGTAGGGCTCCGGTGCACTGAGCTGCAGTTAAATCGAGCTCCTTTATTGTGGTTTGGTCCAGCAAGGTACAATTTCCTGTAGGATAACAACATGCTGTACGATGCCAATTATACTGATTTTCCATTGCTGTCAGGTACTGACTAATAGTATTCGGGCTCTGCTGGTTACAGAGGGTGCTCACTGTTCCTGTCATACTGGTCTTCAGAGCCAGCCATGTTCACTGTACCTTCTGTGCTGGCTACAAAATGATTAATCAAATCGGAGGATCAGATGTGCTGATTTATGACTTTGGTGTGAGGTAAGTCTATCACAGAGCTGTCTGGGGAGACAACCCCTGCATTGGGTCTAGCCCCTCATGTCGAAGCAAATCCCTCACAGCATGGAGATAGGCTGTAGGAGGTCACCAGCTTGAAGATGGGATGGGGTCTCACCCCCATGTCTCTAGCTGACAGTAGCTGAACAGGGGCCTATAAGAAGACTGGGGAGGGGAATGATAGGGTGAGGGGCTGTGTTTTCAAGCTGGAAAAATGTAGATTCAGGCTGGACGTGAGTTAAAAAATTCTGGAGTCTGAGGGTGGGGGATCCCTGGAACAGGCTGCCCAGAGATCAGCTGGATGGGGCTCTGGGGAGTCTGGTCTGGTTAGAGATGGCTCTGCTTCTTGCAGAAGGATTTGACTAGATGTCGTTTGGAAGTCCCTTCCAGCCCAATATATTCTGTGATTCTATGATAATAGACTGAGCTCTAAGCCATGTTTGATATGAGCAGTCTTCATGTCCATTTGCACACTCCTGTAATTACAGGTGAAGTAAAGTGTTTGCAAATGATGCTTCCCCAGCCTTTGCAGGCAGAGCTGAATCCTTGTTCCCTACTTTCTCCATACCATGCATCAAGCTGAGTTTGCTAGATCATAGAATCACAGAATCATTAGGGATCGGAAGGGAACTCGAAAGATCATCCAGTCCAATCATCTAGACCAAGGGTCTAGGATCCCCTAGACCAAATCGTACAGGAACACATTCAGGTGGGTCTTGAACGTCTCCAGAGAAGGAGATTCCATGACCCCTCTGGGCAGCCTGTTCCAATGCTCCGGTACCCTCCTTGGGAAGAAATTCCTTCTGATATTTACATGGAACCTCCTATGTTCCATCTTACACCCATTGCTCCTTGTCCTATCACCAAATGATCTTGAGAAGAGCCTGGCTCCATCCTCCTGACACCCACCCCTCACATAGTTATAGACATGAATGAGGTCACCCCTCAGCCTCCTCCAAGCTAAAGAGACTCAGCTCCCTCAGCCTTTCCTTACAAGGGAGCTGTTCTACTTCCTTCATCATCTTCATTGCTCTACCCTGGACACCCTCCAGCAGCTCTGTGTCATTCTTGAACTGAGGAGCCCAGAACTGGACATGATACTCCAGATGCGGTCTCACTAGTGCAGAGTAGAGAGCGAGAAGGAACCTCTCTCTATCTGATAACCACCCCTGTTCTGATCCCCCCCAGGATGCTGTTGGCCCTCTTGGTCACAAGAGCACATTGCTGGCTCATAGTCATCTTGCTTTCCACTAGGACCCTTTCTCCTACACTGCTCTCCAACAGGTCAGTCCCAAACCTATACTGTTCCCTGGGGTTGTTCTTGCCCAGATGCAAGACTCTACACTTACCCTTGTTGTACCTCATTCAATTTCTCTCTGCCCAGCTCTCTAGCCTGTCCAGGTCTCGCTGAATGGCAGCACAGTTTGTTGAGGTGTCAGCAATGCCACCCAGCTTTGTGTCATCAGCAGACTTGCAGACAGTGAACTCTAATCCCTCAGCCAAGTCATTAATGAATAGATTGAAGAGGACTGGTCCCAGTACTGATCCTTGGGGGATGCCACTAGATACAGGCCTCCAAATAGACTGTCCCATTGACCACTACTCTCTGGTTTCTATCCTACAGCCAGTTCATGATCCTATGGTGCTTCTGACACACTTCTGCTGTTGAGGTTTTTCCAATGTAATGGATGCAGAAAACACTGGAATTAGCTGTACCTTTCAGTAACTACAGCCTTCTGTTGCAGGAACAACAAAGGACAAATTCCTCCTCCCTGTGAGGGTTTTAGGTGCCGCTGTCTCAAGTCTCTTGTGTTCCTCTGGTTTTGCTAATCTGGTTTGACATCTTGCAGCAGGAGATGCCTAGAGGCTGTGGGGATGCTGCTAAGCAGGTGTGCTGTTACTCGCTGGGAAAGTCTTGGATGAAAATCAGTGCAAGTAGCTATAGATTGTCTTGCTGTGACGTTTTACCCAAAGCAGACACTTGCTCTTTCCAGAACAGAAAGAAGGAACTGTTACCTTTGCTGTTGATCCACTAGGAATGTTAACAGCACTGCCTTGAACACTCTCCCAAACACTTCCACACTCACATGTCTAGGTGCACATGTCCACTGTCCACAATCCTATCTGGTTATTCTGCCATCAATAGTAAAATTTTGGTTCCCCCATCGTTGGGCATGGCAAATTCTTTCACCCTCTGACACACAGGCTCTGCACAGCCCTGAAGGAGAACTATAAATTCACCAGGAGTACATAAATTTATAAGGGAGACAGAGAAACCTGCTGAAGGGTGCTGCTGCCTTGGATGGTGCCAAAACAACACTGATCTGCATCCCCTGCCAAACTTCAGAAACATCTGCCATTTAACTCAGTTTGGGTATATTTTTCTTTCATTTGAAAGAACACCCTTGTAAACACCCCTTCAGCTTGGGTTATACACGCCAAGGATAACTAAGCGTTGACATGCCTCTGTGTGAACAGTCTTCACATCTCAGCTTGCCTCCCAGGAGTTCAGGCTTTTCCTGAAGCTCACCCAGGTCCTGCAGTGAGGGGGTGCAAACACTGCTGGTGCTGAAGCTGTTGTAGGCAGAGGTAGGTGCTTTGGGTCAGCATAACACTCTCTGATCTCCCTGGTTTGCACCCCAATGTTACTTGCTCCCTTTTCCAACCAGCCTGGCAGCTTCTCTGTCCCCTTGAAAATTATTTTGTTCAGAAATAGAGAAAACCTAAATTTCTGTGTTAGAAATCTGAGAGGTATATGGTGTACTGGAGTTTTGTGCGTGTGTGGAGTTTTGATCTCAAAGACCGTCAATAAGGAAAGCACACATTGGATCTCCTCATCTCCTCCTTATTGGCAGGGACGCTGTGATGCCTGTTCAAGAAGCAGACATGGGCCAGGAGCTCACCTTCCTGCAGGAGAGGCAGAGGGTCACCCTGACACACTGTTCCTTCTGTTCACAGCCAAGCAACCCGAGGTACGTGCTCTTCTGGAGGAGTCTGTGAACCACCAGAACACAGACTTCTGCAGCCATTCCCCATCCCTGCCTGACAGACTTAGCCAAAGCTGCAAAACTCCTTTACTCCACACACACCAGTCTCTCCCTGTTTCACAGTAGCTTTGCTCTGGTCTGATCTTCCCAGATTCTTCCCCAGGGGAGTTTGCTCAGCTACACCGGGGGATAATACAGATGCTTGTGAGCTTGTGTGCAAAAGGAAGTTTCTGTGTTTTCTGAATACTTCAAAGCCAGTTTTCAGGTGCAGCTTTTGTTTCGGGTTGGCTGTGGGCAACTGCAGTGGCAGTTAAGGCAGGGCTGGGTAGTGCTGTGGATTCTTCAGGCTGCCAAAGCTGCAAATTCAGCTCATCTCTCTGAGGAGAAAAAAACACAAATAGCTAATACTGAGGTCATCTGACATTAGCCTGCTTTCCTCAGCCAAGATATGCAAAGTGATAGCTAATCCATTCAGCATTTTAATATGTTAGCAATGGATTTACCAGACCAGAGAAGCTTCAAATTGTGCCAGTGCAGCTCTTCTCTAAGCACATATCCAGAAACATCCATTCTTTCAGAGCAGGGCAGAAAGGCTGCTTTATTATTTATTGGGGGTGGGGGAATTAAGGATATTTCCTGCACTGGCCCTGGAGGCACCTGTACAACCTGGTTTGGTCAGGGCAGAACCATCCCATGGAGTTGCTTGCAGGTGGGATGCACAGGGCAAGGTCTCTCCTGACGTGGACATGCTGCTTCCTCACACAGGACCACAGATGATTTGTGCTATCTGGGTATGGACACCACAGCTACAGCAGCTTCAGAAAGGATTAAAGCCTCTCTGGCAAAGACCTTTGCCTTTAAAGTATCAGCTGCAATTTGTTGTTTGTATCACAGCTGCTTTTGAAGTCATCGGTCACCTCTGTGGCCCTGCTGTGATGAGCATCTTTGCAAGAGGCTTTGCAAGAGGTACTTGGTGTCCTGGGGAATTTCTATTCTAAGGAGGCAGGAGGGATAAAGGCTAGGAGAAAGAAAAGGCAAGTTAGTGATGGGAATCTGAAACACAGAGAAATAATTGACTGGCCTGGGTTCATCTGAAAGTCTATGTTAGAGGCAGTTGAAGTCAAATTTCTTCATTTTCAAACAAGTGTCTTCAGCACATCCCCACTGCTTCCCTCTGCTCTGCATGGAGGGTACAGGAGCCACCTCCTGGCTCCGAGAAGAGTATTTTGTGGTTCAGATATGGGAATAATACCCTCAGCTTTTCCTTTTCATCACTATGGCTCTGAGGAAGATTTTCCTCCGAAGAAAATCTCAAAAGCAAGTATTTGTTATTCTTAAACATCCACAATAATCCTCAAGCACTCCAGATTCTAGTAGCACAGCTTCCTATGGACCTGGTAGGGCAAGGGCAACCATAATGAACAATTACAATGGAGTCTAAGGGAACACTGAGCATCCAGGATCCCATGGCTGGTCTGGCTGCATGGTGCTTTGGTTTTCACCTAAAGGTTATTTAGGTTTTAGCTCCATCCATTGATCAGGGATAGGCTCCTCTCTTGCTGTGATGCAGACGTGTGGCAGCATTAGATGGTTGCTTCAGGGTATGTTCTATGACAGATTGGCCCATGAGCAGAGTTTTTGAGATGCACATTTTAAACAAAGGGAAAATTTTTAGATGGCAGAAAGCAAATCAAACCCCAGCAGCTTACAAAGATTTTTTTCTTGTCTTAATTAGCTAAACTAAATTGTAATCAGCCCACCAGCTTGTACTGATTAATGAGGGATTGCTAAATGAGAAACTGCTCTTACTATTTTTGGCCCATCAAAAAAAGCTGGGGACAAGATGATGTTTTAATGAAGCCAGATGGCCAAAGCTGCTGCACTGAAAACCAGCCACCAAGGGGAGAGCTGGAACAGCACAGGAGGTTTCAGCACGAGCTGCTTTACAAGAGAGGAGATGTACCACTTTGTGATGCCTCAAGAACGGAGAAGCTTTGGAAGTTCCACTTCATGTTATGTTGGTCAAAGATGTTGGTTTGGGACATCAGTGACATCCTAGTGAATGGAGTATGTTATCATTGACGAGTTCATTTGCTTTCTTGGCTGTTATTAATGGGGACAATTGAAATTCCTTTTTAGTGGAATCAAAGTCTCAGAAAGACTTTGGGGTTTTTTCTCCATTTTTTTGGATGTGTTGCTGGTTGTGTTTTGTTTGGGGGTTTTTTAGCATCAATTCATACAACTGTCCTAACTCCGGTGAAATTCAAGATGTTTCTGCTGTTTAGACACTTAGCCCTGTAGGTTTGCCTTGGTAAGGACGGTTTTCATGGAATAGGAGGTTTATAACGTCCTTTGGAAATGCAGCATAGGCAGACTTAGCACAAACTGAAACATCCCTGAACATCATGTCAGTCCTGGGTACTCTGTGTGGTTTGGCCCATATTCTTCGCAGTCAGACTTTCCCATGGACTACCCAGGATCCACTTGCAGCTCCAGTCCTGTTACACCCCTCTCCAAATTTTGGTCTGTGTTGCCTAATAATCAGAATATTTTGCCAATACACAAGGAAAGGGTGAAATCCACTAATTCTTTTTCTTTCTTGACTGTAGTGGAATAGCTTCTTTCATCTGATTTCAGGTGTAGTATCTCCATACTGGGCTCACTGCAGTGCTCCTCTGGAGCAACTCTGACCTCCCAAGAGATTGTCCTGGGGGGGTCAGTGGGTCAGTGGCTGCTGAGATTGGCCTCGCTGCCATGGCCTGGTTGTCCTCAGTAATGAGATCTTGCCAGTCCATTCTAGATACAGAACAGAAAGAGAGTACTAATAACCCACTGACTCACAAAGACATTTGGGATGCAAAACTTTGGTTCATAAAATTATTGCAGTTAATGAATTAATGATGTTGTACTCTGCCTTCAGCAGTAAAGTGTGAGCTCAACAATTGATCAGCAGGCGCGTGGCTGGGTGTATTTCCCTCAGTGTTTTGAATAAGCAAACAGAGTTGAAGCCAGAGCACACTGCTGCTGCTCAGTGTGCTCAGGTTCATGCACCTGCACCAGTAATTGAAACAATCAGGATTTCTTAGAAAAGAAAACCTTGGAAGGAGTGTTGCTCCATTGGCTCTCAGAGCACATGGGTACCTGCTGCTGTTGTGCAGTGGGCAAAGCCTCCTGCCTCCTCTCCTTTCTTTTGGAGACACTGTTTAAGAGTTACAAATTTTTTTCGTAATATCTGATGCCTGTGTCTGTAGAGCTCAATGAATTACCTTACTGATGCTCAGACTTCACTGCGGGTGTTGGCCTTTCTTTCCTGCAAGGATTCCTGGAACAGGTTGCCTTGGGAAGTGGTGGAGGCCCCATCCCTGAAGCCATTTGAGGTTGGGTTGGATGAGGCTCTAGACAATCTATTCTAGTTAGAGACGTCACTACTTGTTGCAGGGGGACTGGACTAGATGATCGCTTCCAAAGTAATACATTCTATGATTATTTTGAGGGTCTATCCATGAGTGGGTGAACAATTTGTGCTACCATTGACACATATGAAATAACATATCTTGCATGTTTGATGGCTGGAACTGCAGTTGGTGCCAATGAATTAGCTCTTTCACGAGAGTTTTGGGATAACTGTGTGAAATGGGTGATACTGCTACCAGCCAGGATTGTAGTTACAGTCAGGGCTGCTGTGGCTAATCCTGTTTTCTCTGTGTCCTGTTTCGCTCTGTCAATGAGGCTGGTTATTTCACTGATTTTTTTTCTAATATATTTGCTCTAATTGTGATATTCTAACATCTTCTCGGACAGCTTTAAGCTATTAACAGCAGCTACTTGGAGTTAAAATTATACATGTGTTAGTGTTTTGGTGCTTGAAACTATTCTGATGCCATTTGCACTTTCTCTGGTGGCAAAACCATGAGCTCTCCTTGCAGACAGGTATTTCCCAAATAAACATTTAGAAAGACTGGGGTTAGTTGTTGCTAAACCTGTGTACATGTAAAACTGCCTTTTTTTGACTGCTGGACTCCTCAGTCTCTGTCTGTGTTGGTGGCGTTTTTGTTCCTGGGAAAGCAGAAAAAAACCAAGCTCAACTTTCTCCGAAAATGTTAACAGCAGTACTGCAATTCGTCCTTAAAGCTGCCTGAGGACACTTGTGGGAGTGACTTGCACAGGTTGGATTTATGTGCTTTATCCTATAGCATTCAGACCTGTGGTGTTTTCTGTTGATGGCTGTGTGGGCTAGACACTGAATGAAGTGAGACAGCTTTGGGTCAGTCTGATGTTGTACCTCAGTAATGAGAGGTGATAAACTGAGGAAAAGGTCTCAATTTTAAACCAGAAGCAGCTGGGCTAGGTTGAATCAGATTTCCTCTCGGTGCTTTTCTGCACAACTGGCATATTTGCTTCTTGTGTCACTGCTGAGCACAGAGCTGGTGGTGTTTTATAACTCTGAGGTCTCTTTCTTTATTGAGTAATAAAAGTTAGTGAAGGGTCCATCATCAAGAAGGTAAAACTAAGTTCATTTTTCCTCGTATACATTTCTTTGTTAACATCAGCAAAGGATTTATCAATTGCTTCACTCTCAGCAACACGAGATATTTTTTTCTGCAATGGTTGCAGGTTGATTTCCATTTCACTGCACTGAAAACTGGGAATCAGCAGCATATTACCTGCTTTTGCTCCCTTTCCAGCCCACTCTAAATATGCCCCTCTATTCCGGCAGCATTATTTGTTCTCTACTATTACATTACCTTCTTGGTTACCTGGATTCTACTGCATTTCTGAGGTGCCTAACTCAGTGTCCTTAACTGTAAATCAGGTGTAAGCAGGACTCACAGTTGAGATATTGAACTTGGTGATGCAAGATTTTAGAACTGTCATTTTTCCCAGGATGTGACAGCTCAGGCCATGAACAGATGGCAGAGATCCCCACTCAGGGCTGGCCTGGGTCCGGGAGTGCAGAGGACCGTATTCCACATGCCTGAGTGTCACTTCAAAGCTGGCCAGATACAAGAGAAGGTCTGATGTGTTTAGTTCAGCAAATTCTTCACTTTTGCACTTGAGGCAGCTGGAGTTTGATCTGGAGAAAGAGTAGGGGCTGAGTGAGGGTCCCAGGATTCCATAAATTTGAGAAATGAATAAACCCAATGTGAGTGTTTGCTGCTGTAGGTAGGCTGAAAACTTGCTGACCTGGTTATCTCCCAGGTGGGAGTAAGGTGAGACCCGCACATGCTAAAGGGGTGGCCCAGAGCAGCCTTATCTCATGCCTTTGCAATTGCAATGGAACAAGAGAGGGCTCAGACCAGACCCTGGTTGTCAATCATCTTAAATGAGAATCAAGGAGGAAGGTTTGTGCCCATGATTGCTGAGACTCGCTGAGTGGGAACTGAGCAAAGGGTAGGCACTGTACTGCTCTCCACACTGGGTACTCACCCCATGCAGGTGTTGAATTGGGGGATGCACAGTGTGGTGAGCAGCTCTGATCTACTTTGCTGCTGGAGCTCTGGGATTGTTTTGAAACAGTTCTGTGGTTGAACAAAACAGACAGGATTTTTCAAAGTTAAGTGGAAGCAAAGGGATGAATATCATTTCATCTCCCAGTGAGAAATTGTGTTGTTTTGCCTCCTAAAGGCTGAAAGGAGGCAATTCGTGTTTGGAAACAGAAAATAAACATTCCAGAAGGATTCTTAAATTTCTATGTGGATTTGCAAATAGTTTGGATAAACAGAAATGTCATCCTTTTCTGGCAAAGACACAATCCAGTTGAAAAGAGCTACAGTTTGCTGCCTGTTTCAGCCACCAGAGTGGGCACCTGGCCTTTCTGAGTAGGAAGCAGCACCGCACTGGCCACCTTCTCAGCTCTGGTATTTTTGGGGGTATTTTCAGCTCTACTTTGAGTCTTGAGACCTTGCTAGATCTCTCCAGCTTAAATTAGCAAAAAAGTAAATTTAATTTCTGCTACCGGGAGTTAAGCTGGTGAAATTCACCCTGTGGGGCACCAAACACCTCGGGGATGGGAGGTTTTAAGATTTCAGGATGATGAAATTGCTTCTAGTGTCACCTCACAATGTAGAAAGAGCCAGCAAATAGGGTGCAGGCATAGGGGCATGGTGTGAGCTATGCAAGCACGGGTGTGCATACACGTCCCTCTCATGTGGCTTTCAGATTTTTTTTATGGGTCTTTGACTGATGATGGATTTCTGCAAGACGAAATAAATAGGGCACAGTAATTATTCCGTAGCTAACATTAACCAAACAATTAATGAAAGCATGAAGAAGGCAGTTTGTTCTTTGTACCTCACTGGCTGTTCCAGCTCTCCCAGTTGCACTCAGCGGGCTCTTGTGGTTGAGTTGCTCTTTGGAAAAGGACACTGCCTAGTATTTGCTATCTGGATGTGGCTGATGCCCTGTAAATTAGTTGAGGACACAGAGCTGGGACAGGTGTAGCCTGTGAAAGGCCCAGAGCTGTGCTTTTGTCTGTAGGCTTNCCCCACCCCAGCCTGGGGTGCAAACTGAAACATCTCATAATTCAAAATTGTCCCAGTATTGACAGAAACATCATCTGCAACTGGTGTCACACCTGCAGGTGTTTTCTCTTGGCTTTATAGTGCTGATTCGACAAACATGCTGCAAGCTCCTGCTGAGAGCACAGCACAAGATTCCATTGAGAAATGAGACCGCAGCACAGGGCAGGGCCTGTGTGTCCTGGGTAAGCAAGGAACCCCCACACTGTGTATTGAGCTCACATCCCAGGGCATGGCTGGACCTGATTAGTGTGTCTCCAGCCCGATGATAGTCTTAGAACCTAAGTACTGACAGAATAGGAAATGTCCAACAGAATTGTATTTCTGCCCCTCAGAAATCAGGAAGGGGCTAATTCTGAGGCAGGACTTGCAGATCAGTAACTGCGCTGCAAGCAGGGTACAGGCAAGGTGCCCTGATCTGCAGGACTGCTGTGGCTGGTGGCGTGGAGGTGGTTGGGAGCACAAAGTAAGGGGTTTCCAGGTTTTGCAACAGTTCAGCATTCAAGCTGCAAGCACCAGTGTCCTCCTTTGCACTGTGCAGTCTTCTCCATATGTAACAAAGTTTAAGCACTGCATGAACAGGATGATTTCTTTTCCGAGCGCATCACCCAGGGAGGCTGCATGCAGGTTATCACTGTCCTCGTGAGCAGTGGCCATTTGGATCCCTTGAAGGGGAATGGGTGGTTAAAAAGTAAATTTAATTTCGGTAGCAAGCAGAGTCCATTGCCAAATGGCCATATCACAGTTCTGAATTTACTTCTCAGCATTAATTTGCTTCTAATTCTGTAACTTGGTTAGAGTCAAGCTGGCATTGCTTCTTTGTATCCTCGCTAATGAGGTAACGGGGCTAATGCAGTCAGAGGACTCCTGGACGGATGCTGGCAGCATCCCAGAAAAGGTACTTGTAGGCCTACTGGAGAAGTGCCAGACCTCATGGAGGATATATTTACACTAATGATGCTTTATCATCAGTGAAATCCAGGACATCAACGTGTTCTTGGTGTAGGCAGGACTAGATTAACTACTTGTAGCAATAAAGCAAAATTATCCCCTGTGAGAGGAACAAGTGATCTCAGTAATAGGGAACTAGTGCTTTTATAATTGACAATATTAGGGACTTCAGACAGGACAGCTTTGCCTGCTGGAAATTATGTTTTCTCACATCCACCCACCACTCACTCCTATCCTCCTGGACTTTGTGGTTCAGCTGCAGCTTGCTGGTGAAAGTTCTGAGGGCACATATGCTTTTCCAGGACAGCTGATGCTTCCCCACATGGGTGCTCTTGTGTTTGGGGTCAGCACATCATGGGAAGCTGAGTGTTCCCTGGCTGTGACAGTGTCACAGGCAGCCTATCCTGCTAATACGAATCACGGTGTAACTCCACTGCAGACACCTGTGTGAATGGAGAATCAACCCAGTGCACACTGTGAGTGCAGAATATGACCATAACCAGGACAAGCACACCTGGAGACACCTCAACTACGTTGTTCAGTTCTACCCCAGATTCAAACTGGACTGCATGTCCCAAATGTCAGCTGCTTTGTCTTTATTTCATTGTTATCAGTCCTTACACAGCTACAAATAGAGCATTACTGCTAAAGAAAAGAGCAAACTACAGCCGTTCATGGGGTAACATAATTTAAGGCTGTGTGAGACAGCTGATACTATTAGAACACATTGCCCTGTTAGAGGCTTTCATTACTGATGGCTGCTCGAGGAGATGCACACTATAAAACATAAAGATAAAACACGAAAGGCTATTTAGATCGATGTCCAGCTGGATGTTGCTGGCATCAAATCAATGGCACTGAAGAAAATGGGAGCAGACACTCGGCACAGCCTCCGGCCTGACTGCGTGCACATGACAGATCTACCCAGGTTTTGCCTTTACCATGTGCACTTCAAAGCAAAGCAATGCTGAAGTCAATATTGATTGTTCTTGGAGATATGTTTTACCCTCAGGCACTGCTGTTTCCCAAAGGAGCGTGAGCGAGAACGTATGTCTCTGTGCAGTGCTGGCTGCTTGTGGACAGGGATCTCCCTGAAATCCTCTGAAACCGGTTCCTCCTCTGGAAGTACCCACTGTTGTTGCTCAGGGACCTCTGTCTATTCTTCAGGTACTCCCGGTAGTTTTTGGTGAGCAGAGTGTAGAGGAAGGGGTTGATACAACTATTGCTGTAGGTCAGGCAGGTTGTCAGGTAATTAATGTTCTTCATCACCTTGGGAGATAAAGGGAAGGATTCATAATACTGGAAGAGAAGCTGCCATATCCAGAAAGGCAAGAAGCAAGCCCAGAACACCAGCACTATCGTGAAGATTAAATACAGCACCTTTTGGTTTGGCAGCCGCTTGGTCTGCTTGAAGGATGCTGTTTGTGACACCCAGTAAATCTTAGCCAGTCGGATGTAAAGGTAGCCAATGATTACCCCTGGCCCCACAATGCTGGTGCCAAAGAGGATGGTGAGATAGACTCTGTAGGACAGCTTGCTCCAAGTGGGCAGACAGATGCTTTTGTTGTCCCTTTGCACTAGCTGGATCATGATGAGCATCGGGAGGGTGAGCAGCAGTGACACCAGCCAGATAACAACAGCAATGGCCTTTCGGTAACTCTTGGATCTCTTCACTGTGTCGAGGGGCTTCAGCACAGCAAAGTAGCGCTCTGTGCTCATGACTGTGAGGGTGAAGATGCTAGCATGCATGGTGAGGAAGTCCAGACTGAACAGTATGCGACAGCCAATGTCCCCAAAGTACCATTTCTGAATGAAGTAGGTCCCAACAATGAACGGGATGGTTAGAAGATAGAGCAGGTCAGCCAGTGCAAGGTTGATGATGTAAATATACATGGAAGCAGATGATCGCAAGTAGTGGCACATCACTAGCAGGGTGTAGACGTTGCCTGTCACCCCAATCACACACATAAGGGAGAGAATTGTCCCAATGGTGCAGATGGCGACCATATCCTCCATGGAACTGGCAGCTGACATGCCATCCCCAGTGACATTGGCAGAGGTGTTGGGTCTGATGCTGAAGAGGCTGTCATCACTTGTGTCTGTCACCATGTAGGGGGTTGCAGAGAAGTGTCTTTCCAGCTCATCAGTGAGAGACATTGTTCTGGTCGTTAAAAGCCAATGGCTTTGTTCACAACACGGGGACCTTGAGATCTGTTCTCTCTGCTCTGAGAGATGCGATTACTGCTAGATGGTGAACCATTTCCTAGTGGAGTCTCATCCAACCAAGGAAAATCTTCATTCTTCACTAGAGGAAAGACATCAGAAAATAACATGTTAGAAATCTGCCAGAGCAACACAGATTATCACGTAGAAGTTACCTGTCCCTCAGACTGTATCTGCACTGCCGCATGTTCCTGAGGTCTTCTGCATTGAGGCCACTTGTGTCTAAGGTTCATGCTATCATTATAAGATCAAAACTTTGAGCATTGATGAATCTTAGTATGTCTGTGGAAAAGAGACAAAAGAGACTGTGTGGCTCATTGGAACTTGCTGCAATCCTTAAGGTTAGTTAGGAGTTGAAGGGAAAATTGTTCTTGACAACGGCAACCTACAGACCGCACAGCGTGATTGCTTAAACCTTCTTGTAAAGCTCTTAACGCTGAAGAAGTTTTCCAAAAAAGGGAAAACAAACTCTGAATTCACCATTTGCAGCCAAACTGTTTATTTTGTGTGATACATTCAAAGTCCTGCCTACCACTTCTATGGTGTTTTCACAGAGCAGCTGTTTAATGAGAAGCTTCTACCGTGCCCCGAGCTGCAGCTTCAAACCATATTTGAGCGATGGAGAAAAAAGACATTTTATATCACTAGAGCAAGCGGTCATTTTCGCTGTGGGTTCTATATGTCTGTAAACACAGATTTTTTCCCATGCTGTCTGTCAACTGTGATCCCACAGATAGCCATGTGTCCAGGCCTAGCTGTATTTCAGACAGACCTGCCTAAACAGCCTTATCCACTGAGGTGTGTGATTATTCTGCAGCATGTTAGGCATGCAATTGCTCTTGTTACCCAGGAGCTTTTGCTTAGTTCAAGCTCTATACTATACAAACCACTACTGTCTGGCTTCACATTTATACTGGCACTGGGTGTAGGTGAAGGAACATCAAGCATCTCTGAGAGAAACACCGGAGAAGTAGCTAAAATGCTCCAATTTTAACATATTTCAAATTGTGTACCAAACTAAACATCACCGCACGCAGAGGTGTGTCTGCACTAGGTACCTTATGGAGCTGAGCAAAAGGGTGCTGAACCCCCTAGTACTTTCAGCAGGCAAGGATTTTGCTCTGCTTTGTTCTACTGGGCTGGTTGAATTTGTTTTACCCCAGGAATTTGCAGCTTTCTACCATGAGTTTGGTGTGTCTTTGCCTCCCCACCAGCTCTGACTCCTTTGCCTGGTTGCTCCTGTTAACTCCTTGGCAGTAGAATTCCAGTCCAAGTCCTCCTCTGTTGTCCCTGGGTCAAAGACTGTGATAATGATCCTCTGTAGCATTTGAGGATCGTCAGTGTTCATCCCCTTCATGACTTGCTCATGCCTTCGTTTCCTGTTACCTCCTGCTGCAGGTGCAGCATGCTATGGAGATGTCATGCAAAACCTTGGTACAAAAGAAAGCAATCCAGTACAAAGGCAGATTTCCTTGCTTAACTATTGGGATAGAGGCACAAAACCCCCAAAATAAAACACTGTACACAGAGCGCATCTCCCACCCAAATCACTTGTGTTCGAGTATCCAAGGGGAAGAAAAGAATCATGGTTCTGCAGTGGTCAGTGCTCCTTCAAGACATTGCTTTTCTGGGCTGGTCTCCAGCAGCTTCACTAGTACCTTGGGCTTTCTTGGACCTTGCCACACTACACATGCCATCTCCCTTCCTTGCTCTGCTGCACCATCCTCTCCTGCTTGGCTTTGTGCGCATGGAACCAACCTGTCCACACAGGGACCTGCACCCTCATTGACATTTCATCCATGTTCATGTACAAGCTGTGCTGGCAGTAAGTGTCACACATGAAAGAGACACACATGCTTGGGAAGCTCTGCCTGCTCCTCTGCCACACAATCACCAGCATGCTCAGTCAGAAACAAATGGCTCTGCATGGGAAGCTCCAGCTCAGCCTGGAGCTGCTCACATACACAGCTATCAAGCTCAGCTGGATTTGTCTTGGCTCAGGTGCTGTCTCCTTACAGCTGCCTCACTTTGTGTTCTGGGCACTTGTAGCATCTATGTTGTGCCTGTGCATGGCTGAGCAGTTCCCTGGTGTGAATCAGCTCCTGCTGGAGAGAGCTCAACACACTGCATCTCCTCAGTCTGCTCCGCTTCCAGTGAACCTGCATTTTGCTTCATTCATAAAATTACTACAACACCAATTCAATTCAGACAATTGACCTGCCTTCTCCAGACAGAACCCAAGCTAGGCAGGTCCTCACTTCCAGAGGAGGAAAATGAAGCAAACTGGGAAAATCTCGCACCTTTTCTTGAGTTCCTGCCATTGCTGCTCTCATACACCAATGCACACACTCACACACGGGCACACACAGTGCAGAGCTTGTTATTCTAAGCAGCCATTCAAGCATCTTACGTTTGAAGCGAT
The DNA here is from genome assembly GCA_013397515.1 of Upupa epops. Taxonomy (NCBI): domain Eukaryota; kingdom Metazoa; phylum Chordata; class Aves; order Bucerotiformes; family Upupidae; genus Upupa; species Upupa epops. The sequence continues at coordinate 786,053 of VZRI01002138.1, read as the reverse complement.
TTTCTCAGCCAATCCTGCCTTTCCCTCTACAGTTATCATCACCCAGGAGTACCATGCACATTCCAGTAGCTGCAAACAGAAACAAATCCCTCCTGCTCAAACCTTGCTTTTAAATCCAGGAGATGAAGTTTCCTACAAGAAACAAAATTAAAATGAAGCTAGTAGTAGTAAAGCTGGAACAGAACAACTTGGAGAAAAAAAACAACAAAAGGGAAAAAGAAATAAGAGAATCCTCCTTTTTGGGCAGAGAGTGAGAGATCCCCGTGCTCCGTCGCATCTGGAAAGGCAGCCGCAGCACAGGAGCGTGCTGCCTCGCCAAGTATGTTTGAAATCTGTGCGCTGTTAATACTCTCATTCTCCTCCCTTCACTCATGCCTTCTATTTCTGTTACCCAGTGACGTGAGGCATAGCGTGGCTTTGACTGCAGCCACCGAAGAGCCTTTTTAAAGCAGCAGCATGTGGATAGCTGTGGCTTGTTTAGCTGACTCCCCCTGCCTGGTCATGAGCCAGCTGGGGGTGTGAGATGTCAGGGCTGGTTTCATCCCAACACTGGCGATAGGAAAAGCCACCCCCCCACTCCTTACATCATGTTGACCCACCACTGCCTGAGCTCAACTGTTGTATCAAGGGAAGGTGGTGGGGCTGGGAAGGGTTAAATTCCTGCAGGCTGCCCAGGGCAACAGCAGAGCTCCTCAATTCTGAGATAATTCCAAAGTAAAGGCAAAGTTTATCTAGGCTGAATGGTGTATTAACAGATGAAGCTGTGCAGTGCCATCAAGCACCACAACATCCCAGGTACCCCAGGCTGGCAGCAACAAAATGTTATCCAGGTTGTTTGGTGTCTGTTCCCCAGTGGTACCTGGGGGTAAAAATGGTGCGAGATCAACCATGCACCTGGAATAAACACACTGTGAGCATGGGGCTGGTGCTGAGAAATGCTGAAGCTAAACTCATGGTTGTGTTGTTAGCAGCTGAATGTTGGTGCTGGTTACTCACATACAATGGGATTGTTCATCCTCCCAGTTCCCTGCTTGAGCAGACATTACTCCCCATTTAAGGAAGCAAGGAGCATCCACCTCTCCTGGGCTGTCTCCTGCTGGACACATATCTGGGAGAGGTGTCTGCCAGGGCTGGTTATTGCTTCCGTGGTTTGCATTTGGGTAGCCGTGGCAGTTAGGTGATGCTTCCCAGCATAGATCTCCTGGGAGGCAGCAGCACCTGCCTCACAAGCCAGCCATATCCATCCTGCATTGCTGTCACCAACCAAGAGCTGCTCCTTCCTCAGATATTTGCATCGCTTCTTCTTTGTTCTCAACCTTTAGCACTTTACTCTCTGGTTGCTTTCAGATGTTCTTGGGTTTGAGGTCTTGTCTTCCTGCAGTGTGAACACAACTTTGCTCAAGCCATAGTGTGACTGGGGTAGCACTTGGTGTGCAGTGGCTGTGACTGTCCCTGTTTGCTTTAGCAAAGCAGAGCCCTGTAGGTACAAGCTTCTGAGCCTGGCAAACAATTAGATTAGGGACAAATCCTCATGTGAAATTTGAATTTTGCAAAGAAAATAGGTTTTATGTCAGCAGCTGTAACAAGGTCTGCCTGAGTTCCAAAGCCCCAACCCAAGCACCTTCACATGTATGATATTTGCTTGAAAGATTTGCTCTAAATCTGCATTTTGTGCCATGTCCTTGGATATATTTGGAAAAGCGTGGGCTGGAAGCCGCTTCTCATGCTTGTCTCTGGGTGAGATGAAGCTGCCCATTGACGCCAGTGAGCGGCAGTGGTCCCTTGGTGAAGCTATTGGCAAAGGACTTTATTTGCAGGTGGCCTGCTGGGAGCAAGAAGATCATTTGTGTGGCAGCTTCCTTCTTGCATACAGAGTGACAGTGACAACCTGCTGCTGTCCTTGAATCCCATTGTTACTGACCATGCGCAACTTCAAGGGCATGTTGGCACAGGCCCTGTGTGAATGCATCAATGCAGACTGGGGAGGTGGGTTCCTTTGCTGGGGCTGTGCTGCTTCAGTCTCCAGGATTTGGTAGTGTGCAGGTCTCTGTCCAGACACCTACAGTGGAATGGTCACACTCCTGTCACTCCTCTGTCACCCAGGATGCTGGTTGGGCTGGTATTGACTCAAGGAAAGGAGGGGGGAATGGGATGGGAGAGTATTTCTAGCTCACCCATGTTTCTTGGACATGCTGATCCAAACTTGATACTTTGGTGTTTAAAACTTTTGAAGAGGTTATACCAGTGTGTTTATCTGTCAGGAAGTCTCAGTACCCATGGGGCTACCGTTAGGGGAAGCTGGACACTCCTATGGTCTGTGACCTGCTGGACTCATCAGAGAAGGTGTCTGGAAAGGCATTTGAGAGTAGCATGGGCAAGGTCAGGTTCACAGCCCTGGCTCAGAGGTTTGTTTGTAGTTGTAGTTTCACTGCTTCTGTTACTCTTATTTTTTTCATGAGTGAAATAGAGATCATTGAGTTCACTCATCTCCTGGTGCCCTGAGTTTCTGGAGTTTTCACATTTGTCAGATGCTATTAGAACTATTAACCAGGAGTTCCAGCCTGCATGATTTGTAACAGAGCTAGGAACTGAAGTCAATAACAGATGAAAGTAGGAACCCTCTGAGATATGAAACAACTCTGTTTTATCATTCAGACAACACCCATGCACAGGGCTCAAATTCTGCGTAGGGGCCTTCTGAAGTTACTGCAGAGTAATAACCATTAGGATTCTATTAAATGCAGGTCAAAAAGTGGACCTCTCCCCTTTGATACAAGGACTTATGCCAGTGCTTGGTGAATTGTTTTGTCTTTGGTTACTGACTCAAATCTCAGCTAAACCAAGCACATGTCTTGTGCCCCTCATCAGCTGTGTCCCCCAATGCCTGACTGTTCTCCCCACTCACTGGCCAACCCCAAGCTCTGCAGAGTCCCTCCAGTGTTTTCTATGTTGGCCAGAGAGGTTTTGAACTCAGGTTTACCAGCACTTGGAGCCCAGATGAACCCACAAAGGTGATTCAAGGGCTGGAGCACCTTTGCTCTGAGGGTAGGCTGAGGGAGCTGGGGTGTTCAGCCCAGGGAAGGGAAGACTCAAGGGGGACCTCAGAGCTGCCTTCCAATACCTGAAGGAAACCTACAGGAAGGCTGCAGAGGGACTTTTCCCAGGGATAGGACAAGGAGAAATGGTTTGAAACTGAATGCGAGAAGGTTTAGACAGGATCTGAGAAAGAAGGTCTTCAGTCCAAAGGTGGAGAGATTCTGGAATCGATTGACAGGAAAGGCTGTGGCTGCCTCTCCCTGGAGCCATTCAGGCCAGGTTGGATCAGGCCTTGAGCAAGCAAGTCTGGTTGAGTGGTGTCGCTGCCTGTGGCAGGGGTTGGAGTAGATTATCTCTGAGGTCCCTTCCATCCTGAGCCTGTCCGGGATTCTGCACCAAGCTGGAAGTGTAAGTTTGTCTTTATATCACATTTTTAAAATGTAATAGTGTTGCTCCCTCTGAGTAGGGGAGAGTGTGGACAAATGCAGCCCAAACTGATAAAAGAATCTCCGGCATGTGTCTGTGCTCTTGGTCTGGTCTGGAAGCATGCACACTCAGGGTAAGACTTGATTCTCATTCTCCTGACGGATTACTCCCCTCAGTGCAAGACCCCATTTAATTGCCAGAGGTAGTCATGCCATAGCACACATCTTTTCTCCACTGCATCTCAGAATGGTCACACAGATACTCAAATTAATTTGTGAGACTCTGCCCTGACTTTGGGATCAGCCCTAAGGACACCGAGCATTTACAGCATTTTGCTGATCCCAGGTCTTATGGAAGCCCAAGGACTCACAAAATGCAGCAGCTCCTGAGAAGAAGCATTGATGAGGCGGTCATGCTGTGAAGGACACAGCAGCTTCTGAGACATTCTTTGTTCCTAGCAAAGTTGTGTTTAAATCCCTCTGTCCCAGCACTCATGGTCATGGATGCCTGCAAATGTGGTACCTGAATTCCCAGCTGGTCCCCAACTGCTTTGTCATGTCTTCCTGCTATCTGTTCCCACCAGGGAAAGAGCCACCCAAGCTCAGCCAACGCATCTGGAAACTCCACAAAGCTTATTTGGATTTTTGGTCTCTTTTCTTCCTGTTCTGTTTTTTTTTTTTTGTAATATGAAGCGTCATTGTCCTTTCCAGATTGGTATGGCTTTGCTCTTGGCTGCTTTGTGTGAGAGTCAGACTTTGGGAGCTGAAATCACCAGTTTGTTTCCATCATCCAGGATCCCTTATGTAGATACTGAGTTTGTAGCTCTCTGCTTTTATTCTTTGCTCAGGATCAGGGTTGCTCCTGAAGGAGGAAGCATCACTGCTGTCTGCATGGATCCTCCTGCTCAATCCCTCTTCCTTTGCACTGGGGTGCAGGCTGTTCTCTAGGAGGAACTCTGATGCCTATGCAACCCACAGGGCTTCTAGGTGCTATCTCCTGTCCCAGTCTCCTGGTAGGATGGCACAGGGAAGGTACACCGCAGAGCTGGAAAATGGATATGTCAGTGAAATTGCCAGACCCCACCATACTCTGCAAAGATGGGAGGGAAGACTCAACCACCTAACCATAGAGCATCTTGACAGTGGGTGATAAGGGGGAGTTTCAGAGTCCTAAATTCCTTCTCTTCCTGCCCTCCAGGAAATACACATCTGCATCCTTAGAATCATAGATTCATAAAACAGTTTCAGCTGGAAGACACCTTCAAGATCATCAAGCCCAACCTTTTCCTAGCCCTATCATCATCACATTCATCCAGTCTCCTGTATGGTTACCCTGGTGGGATGTGATGAGTTGACCATCTCATGGAAATTCATCCTTCCTCCTATTCCAGGGCTGCTGGTGTTAAATGACAAAGTACTTTATAAAACTTCCTTGAGCATTTGTGATGGGCTAATCTGAGGCTGGACTCATCACAGGTTGTCAGTGTTTGTTCCACATTCTGTTTTCTTTGCAAACAGCTGAGATCACCCTCAGGTTATGGACAGGGAAGCCCTGGCCTAGTGAGTCTGGAGCCGTGTTTGTACAGCAGCTGTGACTGCACACCTCCTGCTGCTGGCAGGCAGAAGCTGGTGATCTTCTGGCTGGAACTTGTGTGTCCATCAGCCTAAATGAAGTGGTTTGGCTTGGTTGTTATTTCCCCTATGCACAGACTGGATGTTCACTGGAAAATGAGCAAGCTGCTGTATCCTGGAGGGTGTGAACACACTTCATTGCTGTTTGTTGTACCAACATGCTTACCCTGTACACACAGGCTGGTTAGTCCAGTAAGAGGCTGGTCTGTTTAGTCTCTGATTTTGGGAAGTTAGAAGCTGGGTCTCTTTAGCTTGGAGAAGGGGAGCCTGAGGGGTGACCTCATTCATGTCTATAAATGTGTGAGTGGTGGGTGTCAGGAGGATGGAGCCAGGCTTTTCTCAAGGTCATCTGGTGATAGGACAAGGGGCAGTGGGTGCAAGCTGGAACAGAGGTGGTTCCATATAAATACCAGAAGGAACTTCTTCACAGTGAGGGTAATGGAGCATTGGAACAGGCTGCCCAGAGGAGTCATGGAATCTCCTTCTCTGGACATGTTCAAGACCTGCCTGGATCTGTTCCTGTGTAACTTGGTCTAGGTGCTCCTGCTGTGGCAGGGGGATTGGACTGCATGATCTTTCGAGGTCCCTTCCAATCCCTAATGATTTTGTGATTCTGTGAAGACTCTAGATAGTGGATAGGAAGTTATCCACAGGACAGCAATGTGCCTTGTGACCAAGAGGGTCAATGGTCCTGAGATGCACCAAGAAAACAGTGTCAAGACCAAGACAAAGGGTCAGAGCAGAGTTCTGAAAATCCTCCAAATCATCTTCAGAAAAGCTGGAGGGAGTCCAGCCAAGCTGAGAGAAGCATCTTCCATGGGCCAGAACCTGATGCTAGACCAGGGACACGAATATTTTCTTGCTGTTATTTGCTCCTATGCACATCCCATGTAGTTCCTCCCTGTTCTACTCTGTGTGGTTGAGCTCACATGCTGCTGCTTTGCACTCCAGTGGTCTCAGACATCTTCTCCAGCTGCCATGTTCCTTCCTGGGAGATTATTCTGTATTTCTCAGCCTGGTTCCTCATGGCTGCAGATTAGAAGATTTAGAAGTTGATTTTGGGGTCAGAAGACTTGTAGGGGAAAAAATCACACTCCTCCTGTTTCCAGGGAAAGCTCCTGTTTTTGATCCCAGGTGTTTTCTCAGCATGGAGGGCAGCTCTGCCTGGCAGCAAGGATTCCTGCTGGAGCTATCAGCAACCTCTCACAAGATGAAGCGTGAAAGGTTGTCTGGCAGCATATAAAGAGCACCAAATGTCACTGCAGAGAGTTTCTGCCCCTGTGGACTCTGTGGTGGCATTTGCCATCCTGTACACATCGAGGTAGAGCTGGGGGTGGTGACACTTGCTGACAGCTGGTACTGGCAAGGGTCACCTCTCTAAAGCAGCAGATGCTAATTCAAATTCTTCTTTAAAAAGATTATTTCTTATAATAAATCATATTCATACATAACACGTCTTCTGTCTTACACTGATGAGCATCTTCTACCTGCTGGCTTCTCAGTGTTGACTTCTACTGCCTGTCTTCACATTGCTTCAAGGACAGTTAAGGAGAGAGTAAAGTCTCATGGCACTGTGACCAAACTCTGAGCCAGAGTCCTCATGATGCTGTTTCAGTCCCACCTGGGCCTGCTGCCTTCTTTCTGCCATGCACTGTCTTCCCTCAAGTCTTCTCTGGTATCTGTTGACCAGAACACCCAGCCCCTCCTAGCAGAGCAGAAGTTTGGGAGCAGGAGAAGAGGCTTTGCTGTCCTCCATCCTTGCCTGTGACATGGGTTGATGCCCCTAGTTACTGACAGGTTTAGCTAAACCAACTGCCTGGCACGGGGCTTTTGGCCTAGTGGTTCAGTCTGTGGCATGGGGGACCATCACAGTGGATGGATGTGCCCTGCCATCTGGTGATGGTGGCAGTGCTGGCCCTGGATACCAACTTTCTCTCAGAGAGGACTGCAGGACAGCTGGGTATTTGAGTGAGACAAACCCTTGCTTCGTCTCAAAATCCAGCTGTGGAGCATCTGCCCTCAGCTATGATGAGCTTTGTGCCTTCACCTCTGATGCTTCATGTGCTCCTGCAAGGTCCCTGTTGAGGCAGGTGGGCATGACTGTGTGCAGAGATGGTTGAAAGAGAGAGTCATCGAGGTAAAAGCATTGCCAGGACCGGCAGCTGTTAGGCGGGCGACTGAAAAGCATGTGCCAGTTTTTAAATAAAGTGTTTCACCCTCTGTGGGTTTTCTGTGATGAGGAACAGGTAGCAGATGTGTCACCTGGGCCCATGAGACAGTCCTTCTCTGCAGAGACCTCTGTGTCACCAGAACAAGGTCTGGGTGGCAGCAGTGGACCATACAAAGCAGAAAACAGACAACCATGTGGAGTTTGTTCCTTTATTGCCCTTTTGATATAGGAACTGGATGGAGGATGCTGGATCAAGTAAGCAGTGGACATGGCTCTTCACCCTGGGCAGGGATCTGTTCCTCTTGGGCAGTGGTTTCTTCCTGTCTTTTGTTTCCTTTCTCCTGGGGTGCAAGACCTTTATGCGCACTGTCCCTTCCCAGCATTGCCTGTTCTTGCATGTCAGAAACCCCACCTGAGAAGTAAAGGGCCTTCAGCATTTTATGTTAGAGAGAAATTCTCTTGGAAATGGCTCTAAAAAAAGGGGGAAGGTCAAAAGCAGCAGGTAAACAGAGCAGGTGCCTGGTTTCATAGCTGGAAAGCACATTTTGTTGTGTCATGCTACTTTTCTCTGGCTTGATTTGGTTCAAAGTAATGCCCTGCTTAATGGAGGCTTTCTGGAGGCTCAGTGCTGAAGCCCCTTACTTGGAAGGGGCTGCTCGCAGTAAATGGTGGGCTCTGCAGCTGAGGTAGGGATTGCTGAGGGCTGCCGAGCACTGATCCTCCAGTGAGAGGGGCTGGTCTAAGGAAAATGTTCAGGGAAGCCCATGATGGGAAGGTAAACCTCCCCTTTGCAGCCTGAATGTTGCCTTTCTGCCCAGGGGACCGACTGTGCTGCTATAACTCACGTGTCTGAGTCACTGTGGTGGCTGAGGCTGTTTGCTGCACCAAGGGAAAAGCTTGTGCTGCCCTGGCCATGTGATCCCCATCCTGCCTCTCTTTCTGCTCTCCACTCTCCTGAGCTACTTTGACTGTCCTCTCCAGAATGATGAGATAATTTTCTTCTTATTCCTGGAGTAGCTAGTACTCCTCAAAATTAGTCCTGGAGTAGTTAGTACTCCTTAACATTATTTCTGGAGTACTTAGTATTCCCCAGATTACTCCTGGTATGCTTAGTACTCTTAAACATTATTCCTAGAGTACTTAGTGCTCCTAAAAACTACTCTCACCTCACCTAAACTCAGCTTGTAGCCACACTGACTTTCCCAGCTTGGCCTCACAACAAATACATTTCTTCATCTCTGCTCATTTCCCAGCAGTGGCTGAGCCTAGCTGGTCCCTCTCACAGAAATCTTGTGGCACAGCCACAGAAACATCCCCATGAAGCCATCATGTAAAAGTCACTGCAAAGCTGCATCATTACAACCCCTGCTGGCTTCAGAACACTTTGATGGGACCACTGCTGCACATTTGGAGGTCTTGTAAAATTTTTCTTTGAAACAGGCTGTTCCCAAGGGACTGGGCAAGCGCCTCTGAAACACCTCGTGGCCTTTTGATGCTGCCTGTGGCTGAAGAGTGGGGGTTTGGGTTCTGGAAGTGGTGTCAAAGTCACAGCTGGTTTGTTGGAGAGTCAGAGGGAGCAGCACCTTGTGCATACTTTACTTTCCAGGCTATAAATGCCAAAATGGACCGACACTTGCATCAGTGAAAAAAACCCCAAAACATAACCACCCTCCCCCTCCCCCCCAGTGCGTAAATCAGCAGTAGGTTGAAGTATCTTCTCCTGTGTCTTCAGGGCCTGAGAAGGTCACGTCTCAGCTTCAAATCACTGTGATGTGGAATGTAGATTTTAGCCACTTGATTGAGCTGCTGTCACTGCAGGTGGCTGTTCCAGCTGAACCAGTGCTGCCTCTTGTTTTGTCCTTCTGTTTGGGATCCTGCTTCACTCTAAAGCATCCCAGGATTGTAATGAGATTTGCAGGGCAACAAAGAGCTTCATGTCTCAAGCATCTGCGACCTAGCTGTTCTGAAGCCACTCATTTCCATCCAGCTGCTTCATGTGACAACAGAAAGAGAAAACTGCCATCCATGTGTGTGTTTGGAGCTGTAGGTGTGTTTCCCACGCACCTTCTGGGCTCTGTGTGCTGCAGACTGGTCTGTATTGTCTGACTGGGCACCTGACCAAGGGGAGCAGATCAGCATCTTCCCCATCCCCATTACCCAAATGCCTGCAACTTCTTGTAATGCTTCGACCCCAGCCAGCAACTAAGGACCACACAGCTGGTTGCTTACTCCTCCCCACTCCCAGTGGGATGGGGAGACGAATCAAAGAAAAGGAGTAAAACTTATAGGTTGAGATAAGAACAGTTAAAAGCCTAAAACCAACATCATCAACCTGGACTAGTGTGAAGCATTTGACACTGTCCCACACGACATCCTGCTCACCACACTGGAAAATCATGGACTTGATGAACGGACCACTCACTCGACAATGAATTGGCTGCATGGTCACACTCAGAGAGTTGTGGTGGAACATTCCTTTTGCTAGCTGAGGTCAGCTGTCCTGGCCATGATCCCACTGACCTTCTTGTGTTCTTGCACACTGTCAGAGCATGAGAAACTGAAAAACCCTTAATTTAGGATAAACACAACTTAGAAACAACTGTAACATCTCTGTGTTAGTACCATTACTCTCATACTAATTCCAAACCAGCAGCACTGAACCAGCAGTAGCACTGAACCGCCTACTGGGAAGAAAATTGTCCCATCTGAAAGCAGGCACTCGCTTGTCTTGAGTGGCCGGCACTGTTTGCATGTCTTTGGCAGACTATTTTGCATAAAATGGTTCTCCATGGATGCAGTGAGACTTTGAACACCTCAAGCGTTAACTGCAAGCAAAACATCGGAGGATCTGGGTGACTTTCAGCAGCTTTTGGCAGCCTGCATTAGCAGTGCATGACTCACTGCAATTAAGTATCCCTCAACTTTTTGCAAAGAGGCTCTCAGTGAACTGTACTGACCCTGTCTGAGTCCCAGTACCCTTGGGGCAAGGCTCTACAATATCTAGCTGTGCCTTCTCCTTGCAGCACATCTCCTTATTCTCCACTTACCCCGAAAGCGATGGGAGCTGACAGCATTTCACTTCATCAGAAGAGAGCAGCATCTTTTTGCATTTATTGCCTGCACCAGGTGGTGCCTCTTGCCAGCAGGATCAGGAATTTCCTTTTCAAAATCATTTACCTGTCACTGTGGGACCCTCTCACGAGCTACTCCTTGCCACTGCCTCAGCCATGCCTGTCCCTCTGTAGCTCCACAGCCAAGCACAAGGCATGCTGTACAAGAACACACTTGATGGCTTTAACTGACTCTATTTACGCTGCACAGTCTTTTCAATTGTGGAGGAGCATTTGCTGCTGGAGCCCTGGTTTGCATGCAGCCCTAACTGTGAGCCCAAGACATAATTTGGGTCAAGAAGCAAACAGCTATGATTTTTCACTGGGGCTTCATTTCTGGAATCACTTTGAATCATCAGCAAACTGTCATTTTCCTCTTCACTCCATTTTCACAGCTCACTTATGAAGGCACTGGATGGCTGGACACTGCAGGCGACTGGCTGCTCTGACAACTGAGCATTTCCTCCCTCACTGTTTATTCTCTTTAACCAATTACTCATCTTTATGATGACCTTTCTGAACACTCTCTTATCATCCAAGCAAATTGCAGGAATTTGATGGGCTCCTTCTGAGATCTCCAGTCTGTTCCCAGCTCAGGGCTTCTCTTGAGCTGTGCTGCTTTTTCCCTGGTGTGTTTATTCACGTGTCTGTTCACTCTCTTTATTCCTGTTTCTCCTAATTCATCCTGCTTACTGCTCCATAGTCCCTCAGCTCATCACTGAATCTGTTTTGGAAAACTTTCAGCACATTAACCACTTTCGAGTCATCGAGTAAGCAGAGGGAATTGAGCAAGAAAGGACATGCCACGGCTAATGAGGAGTGATTTCATCCCTGGGCTTCTTGATAGTGTTTGGGCAAATGTGGTTCTACATCGGGCACCTCTGAAATAAGTTCATAAAGGAGGGGAGATCAGAGTCTGAGTACTTATTTTACCTCACTGATCATCTGGCCTTTAACTTCCTGTAGAGAAAGAAATCTGTCTTAGGACATGCGGTGCTTTACACTGACTTCAAGCTGTCTGGGCTGGGAATGTGGCTTTTGAAAACTCATGTAAAAAAGTTGTGTCAGGATAGCTGACCCCAGGTCCTTTCAGAAGGGATAAAGATTCTGTTAAATGTGCCAGAGAGCATTCTTTGACACCTGCAGCCCTTAATATATAACCCCAGGCATTACCGGTGGGGCTTTAGAAAGAAAAGTACAATGACCAGAAAGAGAAACAATCAGTTTCCTGCTAGGACTCTGTGCCAGGTGCTGGCTGTTCCTGCTTCCCACCTCTCTGCTTGCTTTGTGGAATCATAAATCTTGCCATGAACAGCATTTCTGTCTCTTTACCTGTCCTTCCTAGAAGCGTGTTGTGTAAATTTTGCACATGAGTGTGGAAAATAAATCCCCACTGTGGCCGTTGGTGCAAATAGCTGTGTTTAAGTCCAGTGGGTGGAGTGGTTAACTCCTACAGTCAGAGGTGAGCTGCACAAATCTGTTTCAGCTGTGATGACAGGTAGCAGATTTAACTGGGCAATGTCAGCCTCAGGAGTGGCAGCAGCCTAAGAAGCTGCTGAAACTTTCTACATCCAGGAGGGCTGAGGGGTAGGAGGAGTCCTAAGAAGATGGGAATCCAAAAGCTGTAATTTTTGTTGTTCCTAATGAGAGCTCTTGCTGTGATTTGTGTTCATACCCAAGGGGGTAGCAGAAGACAAAGAACCCCCTTACCCTTACAATAAATAAAAGTTGTTTTGGATGCTTGAACTGCTTGTAGGGTACAGGCAGGAATGCTGTAAGATCTAGTCTCCTAATCAGTCTCTGCTGCAGAGATGCAGGTCCATGGGTAGCAGCCACAGTGTAAAAAAAGTACAAGGAACCTGTACAGTCCTCTCAGCCTTCCCTCTGTTCCAGAAGGGGTTAAGTCCTAAATATGTTTTTCATTATTTATCCTACTGCTACTCGCCTTGTGCTTGGCCTAAGTTTGAAACTGTAATGGCTAAACTCTTTGGATTTTATGAGCTGTCTTGAGGTATTTAATTGCTTTCCTGTAAAAGGAATTGTTTTCCTTTCCTTCCCCTCCTCTCCTGTGCTTGCCTGTCTCACTTGTGCCTGCTCAACAGAACGGTTACTCTTGCTGGGATGGCCTGTGGAGGTGACGGCACAGGCTGCAGAAGGAACAGTAGCATGGCTCTCCCTCCACATGCAAAGAGGGAGAGCAGTTTGCTGTACCTACTTGGCAGACGCTTTTCCAGAAGCAGGGAGGTTCTCACAGCAGCTGATTTGCTCTGTACCCCCTGTGTGCATGCCTGCTCCTGGTTTATTTGGTGATGAAGGTGAAGGGAGAGACCTCTAGCTTATAGGAGAGCACCTGCAGTGGAGAGGAATGAAGTGAAACAGATTCAGCTCCTTCTGATCCATCAGAAATAGATTTTGAGCTGTGGCAAAGGAAAGGTCTTTATTTTTGTTCAGACCTAAGTGCATCTCAGGTCCCACCAATGTGGCAGACCTGTTCCTTCTCTCTTGTCCTACAGCATCCAGCTGGGTGAGAGACAGCTCTGGTCTGGCCCTTGAGGAAGTCATTAGGTTGGGAAATCTTTTCTTTGTCTCTCTACGGAGAAGCTGTCTTCTGTTACCTCTCAGGGTTGCACAAAAAAGCACTTCCCCCCCCCCATTTCAGAGTCTATCTGTTTTCTGTTTCCATGTGATTACACGGTGTGTACAGTTCTCTGAATGCTACAGCACTCCAGCCCTCTTCCTTTTGTCTCATCCTTCTGATTTGGATTTTCTGGATTTGTGATTTCTGTTCACTACTATTTTCTCATTCTATTCTTCCAGGGTGAGATAAAGTTGACCTTGTGACTCTGCTTTTTATACCCTCCATGTGACCCTCCATCTCCTGTTGTTACGGCTCAGACTGTGCTAAAGCAGATCAAAATGCAGGTGATGTTGGTTTTGCTGGGGTACCTGGCAATTGGGATATACAGCTGGCACACTCTTTGTATATTTGGTCTGAGAGCAAACCTGCTGAGGCGCTGTTCTTCCACTGAGTCGGCATCTTCCAGACTTCCCCCAAGATGGGGAAGACTCCTGTGACCTTTGCCTGGGGATGGCTGTATCATTTTCTTCTTTTCCACACTATCCACTTAGAACTTACTGTGGTTACTGTGCTCCTCTTCTTTGCTGCAGGTCCATGACAGTAACCACTAGAACCCACTAAGCAGCTGTTTGTTACTGGGTGAAAGAGCTTGGTGAAGCCCTGTGAAGTCCTGAACTGGAGCTAGTGCTCTCCTATCTTCCAAGCCAAATTAGGCTGGAACAAGAGACGTGCACAGACTTGCGTCCTTTTGCAAAAGCATCCTGAGTGTGTAGTTTTGCCAAAGACACTTGCAGAAACATTACTGCTGGAGTCTTTCCCGAGAGCTGCACTGGACGTTCTCTTGAGCTGTAAGTCACTGAGCTTTTCCAACAGGATACATTTTCAAGACTTCAGAATATATGAGGGGTAGGGAGAAAGGGGATTTTGAGCTTTCTTTCTCTAAATTGATAGCATGTTGTCCAAAAATACCCCACCTCTCACTGCTCAGCATTTCTTCACAAAATGTTTTGTCAGGACATCTGGTGACTTAAGTGGTGATTTATGCTGGTGTGTGCCAACACCTGGAAGACAACATTTCTCAGACGCTTCCTTCAGTGTCTCTCATTCCTCTCCTGTGTGCCAAATCCCACCTCACCTGTTTATCTCTTTTCTTGCACAACTCTTGCATTGTGCCAGATTTCTTCATCTCTCTCTCCTGTTGCTCCATTTCTGCCTGTGCTCCAGGTGAGCAAAGAGTAGATGCACTGATATGGATGGGCATCTAATAACTAGCAGAATAGATGGGGGGTTTGAGATTCTGAGGCCTTTTTATGGGCTGCTTTGAGATACCTTGTCAAGAACTGCTCTTCCTGATCCTGTGTGGATCTCATGGTCTCTGTGCCTGCAACATCTTCAGTGGCAAAATTCTGGTGCCTTTGCAGATAGCTAGTAGGATCCAGCACCTTGTAGGAGAGATTGGTAAAAGATAAGAGTGCAGAGGAATTATGAGATTAGAGAGAAGGATAAGAAGAATAAAATCTGATAGTTTATTCTCTGGATTGCTTCAGTTCATAAAGTAGCTTAAATGTCTTCTCATATATCTCCTGGCTTCTCAAAAGGTTGCTAAAGCCCGTCCAGTTCTTCGTGAAACATGAAATGGTGCTGCTCATAGCTGAAAGTTAGGTAGGCACAGGTTAAGTCTGTAGGGACCTTGGAGTCTGCTGTTAGTGTTACCTGCATGCATAGACCCTAAAGGGAAGAAGACACACTTGTCTGAACAAATTAGACCAGCCAGTGTTTCTGCTCTGGGCTGTTCCTGGTGGTGGGTGGATGTGTCTGTCAGATGTGTGGCACCATTTCAGGGTGAGCAGCAGGAAGGAGATCTGACCAATTGGTGTGTCTGGCTCAGTGCTGGGCTCCAGTCCCCAGAACAGGACAAGCCACCAGTGCTGAGTGGTGCCAATTAACCCTGCAGCTCACTGCAACCAGTTAATTTGGGTGCAGGTCTGCACTGATGTGTTTATGCTGCTTCTGGTACCCAGGAAGACTCCTGTGCTCTGCGTGGTCTCATAGTGATTTTTTGGGGCTACAGGGCACCGAGCAGGGAGGGGGCTGGGATTCTGTGTATAGAAATGAGAAAGAAACCACAGGAGAGAGGAGACTAAGTGGAAAGGAGCCCCTGTGAGCCATCGTCCAGGATGAGGGGCTGTTGGCCTTCAGGTTATGTGTGTGGTTTTTGTGGGGTGATGAAATAGCTCTGGATCAGGTAGACTTTTCCGTGCACTGCCCTGGGGCTGCTCAGCAGCCTGGACTGTGCTGCTGCAATGAGCCGGCTTCTCATGAAGGAAAAAATAGACAAGCATCATAAATTAGATGACCTGCACCTTTGACCCATGACTCAGTCTGGCTGTACTCTGCTGCTCTCTGGTATCAGCCCAAGCTCTCAGACACAGGATGCGCCATCTGCCCAGATCCTTCTGCCACCTCTCCTTTGGCCATGTCATGGCAGTGGTTGGGCTATGCCAACATCTCTCAGAACATTTTACTGTTGCTCAGGTTAATAAGCCCAGGTCTCAGTTGTGTGAGCAGCAGAATAACCATGGGATACCTCTTCACAGACAACTCTTGCTGTTGCATTATTTATAGGTCTGAAGTAAGACACTGTCCAGATGCTTAGCTGCCAGCATGTGCTCCAATTTCTGTTTGCCTTGCAGCAGCCCGTACACAGGTATATTTCGATCCCACCCCATGCACACACTTTCTCCAGTAAATTTGACTAAAAATAGCCAAAAGATAATGAGCCAGAACTGTAGCTAGTAAGGCTTTAACTTCAGTAAGATGATTATCTGTTTCATGGTAATGACTTGCCAACTGGCATCTAGTAATTGTGCTACTGAAGTTACCTCTCTGTCAGAAGGACTTCCTGAAGTTGCCCTTAAATCCCTTAAGCAGAATGGTTCCCCCACATCTCATACTTGACTTCTTGCCATACTACCTACGTACAGATGGTGTGAAGGTGACACAGCCACCCTGTTCAAGTGCTGCTTTCTGGCTCTGAGATTCATGCCTTGCAGCCCTTTTGCCAAGTTCATCACCAGTTCACAGCAATTCATGCACCTCCTCCAGAATCTCAACCCTTTCCAAAGCTTCTTAATAAAACAGAGTAAAAAGGTTTTTTAAATTGAAAAATGTGACTTTGCTGATATTTTTCCATGGCAAAGACTCATTGAGACAAGAACTGTTTAAAGCTTTTCTTTCTATTGCTTCATCTGAAGTAAAAGGCTGTTTAACAAAATACTGTTTCTATTGAAAAAAATTTCAATTTCAACCCTTCTCATTCCTTTCTTATTCAAGGACTCCTTAATGTCTCATTTTGTAGTTCATGAGAGGTCTTGACAATTCATCTTTTAATTCTAAATCAAGGTGGAAAGTAATCTAAATGTCTTAACTTTTATGAGGAAAATCATCACATTAGCCCCCAAAAGAAACAAACTAGGAACAATGTGTTTTATCTTCTCTCTCTTCTGTTCAGTTTTAGCTGGTGAGTGTGTATAAGTATTTCTCTAATACAAGGAAATCAGTATCTACAAGAAAATTCATCCTTCCTTTTAACCTGTGCTTTAGTGGTGATTTAATTTCACTTGGCACCAGCTTCTGCCTCGTGCTTCTCAGTGTGAATTATATTGGCCAGTCTGGTGGTTTTCTCAGCATTAGTTCTATCCAGAGGAATGCTCCCATTGAGAGAACTGGCTTTGTTTAATAGCCTTAATCATATTTTTATGTGTATTGAGCCAAATAAAGATGCTATCAGATATCGCTTTCCTCTTTCCCCTGTGCCTTTAGTCTGATTGATTGATTGCACTAGAAATGCTGGAGCTAAGAGCTGCCTGTTTGGATGCTGGGAGGCAAAATGTCTGAGATGGGACTTTTGGGATTAGACCAATATATGGGGTAGCTTTTCTGTCAGGAAGCTGATCAGACAGTGTTGGGAGATCCCACATTAGTAAGCTACAGTAGTGTTAGTGGTGTGGCTGATGGAAACTGATGTAATGGATGCGGTGGTTGTGCCTGCAGATACTCTCTGTTGATGGAGTGAGGGAATGGCATGGTGAACTTGAACTGGAGTGATTCAGGTGTGATGCCTTTCCCATGACTTCTCTATCTTCATACCTATCAGCACTGGGGGCAGCAGGACTGTGGTTGGAACTCTGGTAAGGCCCTTCTTAGGAGGAAATGTCCTCCAAAAAAATGGAGCCACCTCTCTGCAAGGAGTACAGCTCTTCCATACCTCTGTGTATGTCAGGCCTGTGTTGTTTATCTCAGTCCTGCTGGCAAACTCTCAAAGCCCTGAGCTCTGTGTGCAGCCTAGCAGGGAGGGACAGGGGGCAAGGTACATGGTACTTTTGCAGGTGCCACAGGCAGCTTTACAGGAGGACAGTGCAACGGGATTAAAATAGCTGTAGCTCATGGGCAGGAACTTTTTGTGAGATCAGGGACAGCAATCCGATCCCCTGGTCCTGAATTTTCAGATCCACAGGCATGCTCCCTTTTTCTACTAGGAATTGCCTTTCCCAAGTCATAGTCAGTTTTGCAGTGTGTACCCCATTCATCCTCCCAGGGCATCATGCATCCATGTAAAGTAGAAAGTTACCACTGCCTTCCTTCTGGGAACAGCTCCCCAAATCCAGGTGCTCCTGCCTGAGTCCAAGTCTCTGGACTCTGGACAAGCGCTGTGTGGCTAGGTGATTCCTGTGGCTGCACTCAAATGGGCTCTCTGCCCACTCCTCTGTGCTGAGCCATGCTCTGTCTGGCTGCTTTTTGCTTTGAAGTGTGGATAAGACTATGATTGAGGGAGACTTTGGCGGGCTCCTATAAGGAAGATGGCTCTGGCACTGACACATGTTCAAAGGAATGTGGAATGTCAAGGGAATGATTGTATGTCACAGATTTCCAGATCTGAGTTGGAAGAGACATTTAAGATCATCAGATCCACCCTAGCACTGCCAGGTCACCACTAAATCGTATCCCTGAGCAAACACCCTAAGGTTGTGGTGCTTGCACTGTAGTAGTCCCTCAAAAAACCCAGATCAGGCACCTGATTCAGCTCAGTGGCTAATTGTTGCTCTGAAGCATCATACAGTTGCAAATGAGTGCAGCTCCGTGGGTCCCCTGTGGCTTGTAGCTTGTCCTATATCTCAACTGGACCCCTGTACTTGTGAATCCCTGGGCATACTCCCTTGTTCACACCATTCCAAAGTGGTTGACAGCGTCCAGACCCAGAGCTTTCCCTGCACTGGGTGCAACTTTAATGGACAAAGGAGCAATTGCAGCCATTCTCAGAATTCCAAAGCACAGTGCTGAGAGAACTCTCCCTGTCTGGAGCTCATCTCTCGCAATGTGAGTCTTGGCACGTTTCACTGAATAATTGCCTTCCTCGGCTGAGGAAACCTTAATCCAACAGAGTGCAGGAGTGTAGTAGAGGGTGGATGGGCGTTTTTTTCCCTTCTTCTTGCAGGCTTTCCTGTTATCAGCACATGCCTGGCAGTTGTACTTTCTGGCCAGCTATAATTTTCTCATTGCTTCCAGTAGGAACCTGCCTGGCATCTCAATGCTTAGCAGTTTCTTCTGCAGTATGAATGGCAGCAGCTGTGGGGCATTCCAGGGATTTCAGGGCAGTGAAGGGCTTAGAGCTGTCTCACCTGCCAGTTGTCCAGGATGATTTCTGACTTCCACCCTGCCTGGTGCATAGAGCAAACTGCCAGAGCTGCTCCTTGCTGGCATGAGCTTCATAAACTAATGATTCTCCTTGGTCACTGTCTGAGGGCTGGAGGAGAGAGTTTGCGGTCCTTTTAGTCTTGCTACCACAGACAGCTAATCCTCCCTGTCTCTTTCTGGCTGTCTTGGGTCAAAGTGGGTCTCATCAAGAGTGTCCCGTATGTCCGCAGCTGAGGCACATTGTAGAAACTGATGAGGATGGTGTTTGTGAACAGCCACCCCTCTGCCACCACTGGGATGACGCTGATGATGTCAAGAACCAGTGGACTAATCCAGCTCTGCTCAGAGTGCTGGAAGTGTGGGTGTCCGCTGTCCAGTAGCGCTGGCACAACTGTGGGAAACCTCAGAGCTAGCAAGGAAAGGACACACAAAGCCTTTGGCAGGAGGCAAGGTTTTTGAGGGGCCATTCAAACATACCTATTTTCCTACAGCAAGTTCAGCTCTGGCCTTGTCCAGCTCACAACTCTAAAGCCACATCACTTTTTCCTATTCTCTTAGTAAATGCAGTCATGAGATTTTACTTCAGAGGGTAGAAGCAGGGAGAAGAACATGGAGAAGGGCTTACTAGAAGTCTCTGTGCTGTAGTAAATATTTCACAGTGCAGGGAAAAATCAGTCACTACCTTGGGGGACCTATCTGGTCAGGTCTGTGGCTCAAGGAAACCCTTTATTCATTTCTGCCATGTCTTCTGAGGTTGGGATTTACCCTGGTTCCTCTTTGGTACATTGCTTTAAAATTCTTGACAGCATGTTACAGCCAGTTTCACTTTGGAGTGATTTGAAGCGTCAGATTGAAAGCACCAAGATATTATTTTCCCCATTTCTATGCAGCAGTGCATTGCTTGTCAGCACCCAGGCTGCTGCTTTTAATGTCTGTCAGTTTTAATGTCTGCCAAAATGTGAAGCTGCCCTAGTGCCAGCCTCAAACCATGACCCAGCCCTGCACCTGCAGGTAGCAGCAGTAGTAGCCACCCCAGCAAATGGGATATGGAAGAAAGCAAAAGCTACTGGTGTTGCAGCTGCCTTTGGGAGGTTTTGCTGTGGGCTGAGACTTTGTGACACTGACTTAGCCAATTGTTTGGTGTGGTTATAATTTAGTACCAATTAAAAATATTCTCATAGTATGAGGTAAATCAAAAGGTTAGTCTTTTGGCAGCACTCAGTGATTGACTCATTAATAAGTGAATCAGTAGAAGGTGTTATAATCTTAGTATATAGCATCTACCTAGTACTGTGTATATAACCTATTCTATCTTAGTATATAGTCTACCTAGTAACAGGTTTTAGAATGACAAGGCTCACACTATCTTACTGCAGGTGTGCTAAATCAAAATGTGCATATGTGTATATATACAAGTATTTGCATCAGGGGATGTTCAGCTTGGATCTTCCCAGAAAGAGTGGGGAGGCCTTGGAATAGACTGTCCAGCTAGGGGCTAGAGGCACTGTCCTTGAGGGTTTCAGAAAGTGGGCAGATGGGGTGTTTCAGGAGATGGGTTGGGTCTTCTCCAGCCTTGACTCATCTTGGTCTTCAGAGAAGGCTTTGCCAGTAGGTGGTCCTGAGAAGTGTCCTAACTTGGGCAAGATGATGGTCCCAGCCAGAACTCGAAGAGTCTTATTACAGATCACTATTTATAGGGTCTGAGACCCAGCTCAGCAAATGAAGCATTCTGCTCTTTCTGCTGGTTGTGCTGGCCTGGAATCTGATAGACTTGGGGTTTCTGATATTCCTCTGCCTTGAGCCATGACCCAGGTCCAAATGTACTGTGCTGAGGGGAGGTGACTGGCCATTGCTACTGTTCCCAGGTGAGATGGGGAGCAGGAGCCAGGAGAGTTGAGAGGGGTGTGAAGGCTCTGGTCCACTGCCTACTGTCTATTGAAGGCAGTCAGATGTTAAGAGGGTGAGCAAGTATACATAGGGATGCCTTGGTGTTCTGGGTGCCTCTGTGTAACTGGCTTCTCCTGGCTTGATGTGTGGCCCAGGGAAAGGGACTCACACCAAGTACTGCATGATCCAAGAATGGAAGGAGGAGTTGTACCCCTGTAGAGGTTTGTAAGGAGGCACTGAAATTAGGTTTTGGAGATCTTTTATAATGCAGAAACTGTTGCCCTCCAGCCTCTGCAGTAGCTCTACAGTGGAAATGTGCATGTGGCTGTGGCAGAGGGTGGAGGTGGAGGGACTGAGTAGGTTTTAATGATGGGGGTGTGAGGGGAAGAGCAAGACTGAAAATCCATCTGCTGGAGGATGTGCTGTGCTTGCAGGCAGGAATTGGTGTGTCACAGTTTGCACTGGATCTCATCTACCTGCTGATTCTGAGGCTGATACAATTACCCATGCAGAAACTTGGAGAGATTACAGTGAATTACAGGGAAACAACCTTCTCTTTAGCTTAAAGCTACCTCAATAAAGACTCTGGATGCTCTATTGATGTAGTTAGTTCTGGTCTGGAATGATAGCCCTAAACAGGCAGAGATGAAGATAACTGATTTGATTAATGCCCCTGACATGTTTGGTTTGGTCCAGGCAGCAGCCCTTCCTTTCCTGGCCTCAACTCTAGTTCTTCTGCTATGGAGAGGCAGAGAGGCTATAGAGGCTCTGTGTTATTCTGCCTCTATCAAGTGATCCAGCAGCAGGGAGACTTTGTATTATATGGGAAACTCTTGTTTGTGAGTTGGCTGGTTTTAGTCTTGCAATGGAGTGCAGGTTTTGTGGCGGTGGGCAGTGGTTCCTAAGCAGCATTGCCGGTGCTTCAATCTGCTTAAAATAGATTTGATCTGACTGATGAAAATTTCATAAGCACTGTTGGAGCGTGAGCTAACTATGGCAGGGGAGTGATCTGGGATTGAATCCGTGGGGACTGGTTCCACATTCAGGGCATGTGTACTCTAGTACTATTGTTACCACTTTATTTTTATGAAGACTTCTTACTGTGTCCACAAAAAGTGCAAGAGGACGATTCATCGATGTTATGGATGAGGTACCAAGTTGAGATTGGGAAGTCTGTATTCAGCTCTCAGCTCTATTAATCCTTTCATGCATTGCACAAGCCACACTGGAAGGGATTTAGCTCCTTTAAATTGCCTAAGCAAAAGCTACAAGTCTAGTTGGAGACAATCCCTCAGGCTTAATCTGCACGTTGATGCAGAGATCAGTGAGAGATTCATCACTAAACTGGGGAACCCACGAGCAATAGGTTTTAAAATCCTCAAAACTGCCACAAGTGTCTTAGAGGCAGCTGAGCCTCTGTGGACAGTGAGGCTTGCATCTCTCTGGGAAGAGGATTGCCCTGGCTCTGATTTGGTGATTCACATCTCTACCCTGACATAGATATTCCCATACCTACAGCTTCTCTCCCCCTCAAAGTTCTGTCCCTACCACTTTGAGCTGTATGGTTGATACCTATGTAATGGATGGTGCCTGAGGGTTGGCTGCCTTGTCTGACAGCTAAGCTGGAGCAGTCACTTGGGAACAGAGTGGGAGTCATAAAGGGGTTGAAGTTGTGATATTCATTATGGAAGTTTCAGCAATAAGTAAGAGCCAGTAGCGAACAAAATGGTGACCTCCTCAGCAAGAAGAAATCCAACCTGCTCAGTGAATAATCTTTACAGGTTTGCATTTCCCTTTCCTCAGACAGGTGAGGGCTACTTAGATTCCTGATCAATATTCATCCTGACACGAGTACTTGGCTGTTGACTGGGAGTATGCAGGAGCTTTTTGGGTAGACAAGACTTGGGGTCTTTCTCCAGCTGAGGAGAAATCCCCACAGCAGCACTGTTCATCGCAAGAGGGAAGGAGGAGCAGACTGGGATGTGTTCTGTGCAGCTGTCCCTGTGATGAGAGGACAAGACTCAAAGGCTGCAGTAAGCCAAATAGGCAGTGACTCTTCCTGAGAGCTGCCAAATTAAAAGGGAAAAAAAAACCGTCCAGACTGTATGAAGACACTGCCTGAGGCTCTTCCTGTATCTACTGGTTCCTAGAGAAATGAACTGGATCTCTGCCAGGGTCTGAGTCTTCTCCCTGTCTCAGATGTGGCAACATACCCCTGGGCTGCACTCTGCTCTTGGATGACAACTCTATGAAATGGAAACCTGTAGTCCCCTGCCAGCAGAAGCCTATTAACACCCATATGGATCTGAGATGGTCCAGGGCCAAGGACAGAAAACAGAAGGCCCTCTGCAATGTGCAGACAGCAGAGGTGATGGGTGTCTCTTCTTAGAAACTAATAAAGCTAGAAATAGATATCTCTTCACTCTCTGGGGAGCAGCTGCATCTTTTCTCTGCATGGGGCTGTTCCTCAAACCCAGTGCTCTGCTTCTCTTTGGTTTCCTTGGTTCTGCAAAACTACGATGGTTAATCTCAGAGTGATGTCCTGATGAGGTATATTTGGCCCTGCTTCTTGTGCAGCAGATGTGCGTGTTTACTCCTGCTACTCTATAGTGGTGAACTGGACTGTGGGGACCTTGACTCAAATCACTGAAGACTCAACATTCTTCTGATTTCTGGCAGGAGAATTAAAATGTTGGTAGGGGCAGCAGCCAGGAGAAAGGCGTTCACTAATGATATTGCAAATATTATCTATAATATTCTCAGAGGGGTGTGAGCATCCCATTCAGATTCTGAGAACTACTCAGCCTGAAGGAAAAGTCTGCTGGGGAGTCAAAACACAAAAATATTTGCTAGGTTTTGGGGTGCTGTAAAACTTATTGGTGCTGGTTAATGATCAGTGTGGGTGTGACAATTAAAATAGGATTAATGTCAAAGTAAATTGCTTTTATCATGGAGAGCACTGCACTTGGCTGGAGAAGATGAAGCAGCTTATGTTCAATATACACCAACTGCCATTGTTAAAACAATTTTGAGGACCACTCAAAATTTAGGGTGATTGAAATATTCCTCCTTTCCCCAATGTATTTCTAGGAAGGTGTGTGCAAGCCTGTGTTTGTATTTGAAATCCTGTGATGGTTTCATGCTCATGATGACTCATGTTTGAGTCATCAACCTGGGAAGCTGCTTAGGTTTTGAGGAGAGATCAAATACATTCTCAGCTTCTATAGAATTCCTGGTGGACAGATGAAGCAATTGATTTGCAGGGAAGTACTCAATCCTGGGAGTATGGCATGCGTTATGCTTTTGGATTCATGGCTCTGTCCTCTGGGCAGGTCATTCCATTTTTCCTGATCTCTTTAATTTTCTTCCTATTAGTTGTAATCTCTCGTAAAGTTAGGGGTTATATTCCTGCCCCTGGTAGTGGTGCTAGCTTTGTGCCATGGTTCAGAAAAGGTGGTTGTTTCTAGAGATCCATCTGTTTTGTCTACAGCCTCAGCTTTGGTCCAGAGCAAACGTGCTGCTGATAAAGAACGTCCTGACACAAACCAGGCATGACCAGGCGTGGGCAGAACAGCTGTCAGTCGCAGTTGTCTCTTCATCTACTGTGATTTTGAGTTGTGTAACTCTGGGGTATCTGTCATTTGCCTTGTGGTCCTTCGTAGTGTTTATCTCTCTGCTGCTGACTGAGCTGGCCTATCACCCTTCCTGGTTTCAGCTCTGGCTTGATCTTGAATGTGGCACAAAAAGACTATGAGCATACAGCAAGATGATGGCTGGCTGGAAGAGCCATAGCACGGGGTGTCCGCTGAAACAAAACTTTCCCCCTGTAATGGTCAGACTAAAACCAAGCAGAAAATGGAAGCAGGTTCTGGGAAGTGAGTGATGTTATCCCAGCTGTGTTTGCTGTTCTCATGACTCTTTGCTTGTATTTAGTTGTTAAGGATTAAAGTTGTGATTTTATTTTTCATTCATTTATTGCAAGTGACCTGATAAAGAGCTGTTTTATTTGCTTCAAGGTAGCAATTACCTTGTTTCTTGCAGAAGATTTGCAGATTAATGGTTATGAAGTCATGATGCAAGGTAGGGGTTCTGATGTCTTATGGCTGATGTGCATGAGGCAGCACGGACATGGCAATGTGGTGTGCAAAGAATTGCAATCATCAGTATCTCCCCTGCATCTCGGAGTGATGATGAGATTAATGTTGCCTTTCCTGTTCCGTGCTTCTTCCAGCATCATCAACTTTGTTCCTGACCATTGGGCTGTTATTTTTTGTGGCACTGGGACTGAATGGTATTAAGACCTCTGGTTTCTGCAGTGACATGGGAAGCAGATTTTGGTGCTTCCAGAGCAAGGAAATGAAGTTAATTTTGTTGGATGGTGGAAGGAGAGATAGTGCAACAGGGTAAATTACGTTCTGAATCAAGCCTTGTTGCTAAAGAACATATAACCTGTATAAGAAAAAAATAAGCCTATATTAAAATTCCTAAATCAAATTGAGTGTAACTGCAGTGCTGGTTCCTAGGGTGGTTTCTCCTCCTGGCCCCCACTCGCTGTGTGTGAAGCCTGTAAAACTCCTTTTCTGCTCCATTCACAACTTGCTGTTGTGTATCTTGCTTTTAGGTGCTTGTTGTGGAGGAGATTTGTCCTGTAATGCAGGTCCTGAGGAACAGCCTGGGGTCAGCCTTGCCCTTCTGCATGAGGCAATGTGGGGCCATTTGCTGTGAGCTTGTCTGCTAGGCAAATGCTTGATGGGTCTTGGTGGGTTCCTTCTCATAGTGTTGACCTTGTCTGGCCATGGAGTAGAACAGCACATTCTTTCACTAGCATTTCTGCACTGTGCCCAGCAGAGCAACTGTTTGAACTGTTTGTGGACATGAATGCTGCCTTCTCCGGCAGCTCCTCAGGAATTCACCATGGCTTTGAAGTGCTGTGTTTGGGATCAGCAGCATGGATTTCTCCATTGCTTCCTGACTCAAAGCAGTCACAGCTGGTGTTTCATGATCTGCTGTGGTAATAGTTACCGTAAGACTTGTCTGTAAATACTGATTGAGGAAGGTCTTTGCCTTAGCCTGCCTAGAGGTTTTGCAGGACATCAATGCTAGTTTCCAAGCTCCAATGTCCTGTTGGAAAACTTCAGTGTCCCAGAGGATGAGTTTTCCTTGTGGCACATTGAATAGGGACAGTGTTGTCGTCAGTGGCTTTCTTCTTTCTGTATGCTTTGGAAAATCAATGCTTACAACAGGGAACATCTTCCTGCCTTGTGTCCCTGGAGCTAGAAGAGTTTCAGCAAAAGATTGGTGCTATTTTAAGACAACCAATCTGAGGCTGTTTTCTGGAAAACCTCCTCTAATGTCAGGAGTACTCATGTAATAGGCTACCTTGACATTGATAATATAACCCCCAACACCCCTGATTACCTCAGCCTCTGTGATGTTCTCACCTGAAAGGTCTCCAGGCTCTATAACAAAGTTTAGATTTCTTTGTTAATGGAAAATAATTGTAAATCTGTTTCTGCTGCAACTGCCTTTAGTGACCCAGGGCAAAAGAAGTTGTTTAAACTCATCTGACAGCAACCTATGTGTGGCCAATGGGTGTTTGGACTGAGTGAGAAGTTCCCTTGAGCTGCCCCTCGGTGAGAACTTCCTCCCAGAGTAGAGGATGCAAAAGGTCTTGAAGCCAATGGAGATTCTGCCAAGATGACAAATGATACCGAGATATTTAGGGCATTGAAGCTGTACTGCTTTCTGCAGAAGCCAGGTAGTGTGCCATCACAGAATCATTACATTGGAAAGGACCTTTAAGATCATCAAGTCCAGCCTTCAACCCAACACCTCCATGACCACTAGCCCATCCTAAAGTGCCACATCTACCTGCCTTTTGAACACCTCCAGGGATGGTGACTCCACCACTGCCCCGGACAGCTTGATCAAATGTTTAACTGCTCTTTCACTACAGAAATTTTTCCTAATTTCCCATCCAGATTGGGGCTGTAGTCTGGAATGTAGTCTTCAGGGGCCTGGGAAGGATCTCTGCTTCCAGCCACCAGCACTGCCTCAGAAAAGAGAGGCACCTTTCCTGGCTGAGCCTCACAGGCTGTATTGAGACAAACAATGGGTTAGGTTCATGTTACATTCCCCTCCTCTCACACTGTGGATTTTTTACCTGTGACTGCCAAAATGTCAATCTTTGAGGGGAGCAGGGAAAGCAAGGAAAACAGCTTCAAACTGAAGCAGCAAACACAGAATCTCATTCAGCCTGGCTCAGGATGTGTTTATCTTCAAAGTCAGTAGGAAAAGCTTTAGAAAGCACCACAAAAGGCAGCAAAGAAAATGCACAAAGACTGCTTTTTCCCCAGTGATAACCTAAACAGCAGAAAGGGAATACTCCAGTTGAAAGTGTGACTTCTCCTGGGGAGGTGCAGATAAAACCAGAGCTGGTTAGAACAGTGTGACTCATGTTTCTTTTAGCTGCTGCTTCTAATTTCATCTCCTGTTTTCCCTGGAAAGCAAGTAGAGTCTTGTTTCTCTTGGATGTAACAGGTTTGGGGATGCCAAAACATTTTTCATTGCAGTTGTCTGTCGTAGTAAAATATGCTATCAGTGCTGTCACTCACTGGGAGAGGCTTCACCATCGTGGGCAGTGACTGAAGCCTGTGGGGCTGGATGTGCTTCAGCAGTGCTTTCTGCTCTGCTCTTGACTTGTTGCCTCTGGAGGTGGTATGCATTGGGAAGAAATCTTGGATCAGGAGTTGGGTGTGGAGATGGAGCACATTTGAGCCCTGGGGTGATGTGTGAGACCCAGATTGTCACAGGCTGCAGTTTCACAAGTATTGGCATACTCCCCCTTGAGTGCGGGCTCATGACTGCAATTCTCCTGTGCTGTGATGAGTGAAGCTCTACCAAGACAAAAACCTGCTGGTTTAAGGCTAACCCATCAAACCTGTTGTACCGGGTAGGCTCTCTGCATTTTAGGACCATGGAAGTGTTCTGGGAGTTTCTGTACCATCAAACTCACAGGCCACCAGTCTGTCTTGCTGGTATCTCTGCATATCACAGAATGGGGCCAAGTGGAATTAAAAGCATGAGCACCCAGAGAGGCTGGGTGGCTTTTTTGACCTGTCCTTTGCAGGAAGGGGATGTCTGACAGAGGTGAGGCCCACGAGCCAGATGCCCCTGTTGCCCTTGCTGGAGAGCAGAGCCCTTGGCCAAGTGGGGGGATCATGGTGTTCAGCAGAGGTGGAAACTGCTGCCTGCAGCCTGGAATTATGCTACTTGACCTTGGAACTGCTGTTTCCTGTGGAAGCATTCCTCCTGCATCCTGAAGCTGACACAGGAGTGACTGCATTATTGGGAACCTCTGCTACAGGCAGCAGAGTGATAAAATTAGCTGGTTCCCCCTTTGGCCTTCTTGAACTCAGTTTGCAAAGTGGAGTGAGAGTGGCTTTAGCTGACTGTGCTGTGTGACTGCTGTTAGCTCCTTGTATTGGTGCCAAATCCATCAGCTAGATGAGGTGCTTTAAACAAACACCGGTGGTTCTCGGTCAAGCCTGACCAACCTGTGCTGCTGAGGTTTTGTTGTGTTGACACTGGGATAAAAACGAAAGCTAAACAAAGAAGGGGATGTATCTGGAATTCCTGAATGGCTTGTTTGCAGACTCGTTAGAGGGAGCTTGTGCAGAAAGCCATGAGTTGAGATACTGTGGTTTTTAAGATCATATTGCAAAGCAGATGAAGCTGCTTTAATGGTGCCTTTCGCAGTGAGATATACTCTTCAGTATTCAGCAGAGCTTGCAACCTTTATCCCCTCTTCATGGTGGTCACCTCCATCCTGCCTGCTAATACTGATCCAGTAGGTGACCAGCAACTCACTTAGCACCTTTCTGTCTCCAAATCAACACAGTCTGGGAGGATGCTGCAGCACATTTTGTTGTTAGAGCTTTGGAGTGCCTAGCTGGCGCTGAAAGGGATGAAGCCTCTGGGCTGAGCATCTGCTTTGGAATTAAATGGTAATTCTGCCTGTCTTGAGTCATGAGTGGAACATTTGTTGTGGTTTATGGCTTGGCAATACAGGATCATATATGGCACCTGGCTGTGACCAGCATCCCACTAAGCAAAAGGAAATGAGAGATAATCCTCCATGTGAGGCTCCTGGGATTTGCTGTGAACAAAAGTTATTGAGGAGAGGTTTTTGAGAGAGTGAATCACTTAGGAATGGCTTCTGGGGGGAAAATAGCAAACCAGGTGGATGTAATGCCACACTCCTGGAATATGGCAGAGCAGTGGATGTAGTCTCTCTTGACTTCAGTAAGGCATCTGACACAGTCTCACATAGCATCCTCACAGCTAAACTGAGGCAGTGTCGATTGGATGATTGGGTAAAAGCATGGCTGGTCTTTACTAAGCATTGTAGTTTGTTCTTGAGCAACAGGAAAAAGATTCCTGAAACCATAAGACTCTTGGAAATCACAAACCATGTAGTGAGTAGTTAATGAACTCAAACTGTGAAGTAAACTCCATTTTCTTCCTTGTCCCTGGAAAAAGCCCTGAATTTTGGAAATCTTTCTGTCCATGGACTGTGAATGTCTCTCATAACGTGTACCTATGTTTCACCATAACTGACTAACATGCTGCTGGTGAATGCTTACCCTGTGTGATCTCATTCACCCACCTGCAGGTGTCTCCGCTCTCATTTGCAAGGCAGACTCAGAGCAAGGGGAACAAGACGCTCCCGGGAGTTTGACTTCTCTAATGTGCTGTAGCACTCAGTGTGCTGCACCGGATTTTAATTGCTTTATGGTGTCTAGCAGTCCAGAAAATCCCTTTAAACAGAGTAAATAATGTGCACCTGACTGAAGGCTGCTGCAGGCTCTAGGGGTTTCTTCCATGCAAAGCTCTGTTGGTCCTACAGGCTGAGGATTTGTCTCGGTTTCTCACACTGACGAGGAAGAAACACAGTGTGCTACAGGTATCAGGTCTTACAGATGGGTTTGTTGTATTACTGATTTCAGTTCTTGAATGCATTTGCATTACATTTGGCCTTATTAAAGTTGCTTGGTCTATTGGGGGACAAGCAGCAGGGAAAGAAGAATCTGCTGGTTTTTTCACAGCCGTAGTCACCTTTTGCCACCATTCTCCATTGAGAGATGTCCAGCAAGAAGAAAGCTTCACTGCTCCAGCTGGTATGATTGCAAGAACAGGGCAAACAGGGCGTTGGGGTCTCAGTAGAGCCTCTTTCATGAACATCCACCAGCACTTGTATGGGAATTGGCACCTGGAGTTGTGGTGTAGCAGCTCACCCGGGTTGAACGATGTTCCAAATATTAAGTGCTGAGTTATCTGAACTCTTGTAGCTGAGTTGAAAAAGCACTCACAGTTGACAGGACTTTTAAACAGGCACTTCTCCCTCTCTTTGTTTTTTTTTTTCAGACACCCAGTAAATGAATTTACTACTTCATTATTTTTCAATTCAAGCAGTAATTGCTTTTTATGGGTCTGGGAAAACGCTATTATTAGTAATAGCAGTAATTAAATTTTCTCCTTTAAGCACTCCCCTGTCTCTGGGTCAAGGCCCTAAAATGTATGTGGCACAGCTCTTCAGACCCCTGAATTATTGCAAATGCTTCTCATGTTCTTAGGCAGGAGTACCATGAGTTACAGTGCTCAAGCTTCCCCAGAGTAAATCAGTCCAATCTGGCCCTGTGCGATGGAGCAGTAGGTGATGATGCAGTTGAGGTCATTAGTAATTAGCACCCAAACTCATGAAAACTGACTGTATTCCAAAAAATGCTCTTGTTTCCTGCCTGCAGTAAGGCTTTTCAGAAAAGAGACTGACAGTAGGTTTTGGCTATTCTCTTGCCATGTGAGCGCTAGGGGTGCCTGACTGCCTTTGTTATCAGCTGGAATGGACTCAGCACTTTCCAAAAGCTGTTACTCTAACTTGGTGTAGGCTCATCTACTACTTATGTCCCTTGTTTTGAAGGATTTGAGCTTGAATTTCTAGATAGGCTTCCAGTTTGGCATCACAAAGATGGAGAATAGGCTGGGCAAGGAAAAAGTTGGTTGTTTCCCTTCCCCCAGGCTTCTTAGAATAACTTTTTACCACAATGACTTCATTCTTATGTCAGAAGACAGGCTATAGAATGATCTTGGCTGAGGACACGCTTCATGAAGTCTTGATCCTCTAGGGAAATTAAACAAACTGTGAAGACAGCTTTGACTTATGTTTTTTGTAAGCCAGGAAGTTCAGAAGGGAAACCTTTTGAAAACACATCTAGCTTCCCTCATTTCATTTGCTTTTGGTTTCAAGATTGGGTTTTCTTTCTGTTTTTACCTACCAGCCTGAGAGGAACCTACGTGGGAACTACAATACCAGTTCCTCTGCCTCTACTTGCGACAGGCATTGGGGATTGCCCAGAGCACTGGCTGTATCCACAACTGACAGGTGTCCTCAAACAGTGCTGGAGGACCTGGGCAGTGGTGTGTCACACTTTAGGTCTGGTACCTGCTAGCCATATCACCCTGGTGTTTAGCTGCTCTCCCTGACTTTCCTGATGTCAGCAGACAGTGCTGCACAAGCTGCTGATGCCAGTGCTCCCCAAAAAGCCTGTTGTGAGAAGCTGCTTTGATGCAAGCGGTTAACTTTTCAGGGCTATGTATGTGGAAATGGCACATGATTCTGGGGGTTTGTGGTGGTGTCAAGTGCAGAATTTCATCTGTGACAGGGCTAGATCAGGGTCATACAGATACATGAGTGCTGAGCTCCTATCCAAGACCAAAGGTAGGACTAGCAGAGGCTCCTTCATTCTGGAGATCAAACTGGCTTGACCCAGACCATCCAGAGAGTGGTTGGGACTTAGTGCTCCCATGTTTCTCATGCCCCTGTGTTACAGCTCCAGGGAACACTGTCCTCGCTGTATTTAGTTGCTCAGAACGGCATCCATGGGAATGGACCCAGAGAGAGGCATTCCCTGGTAAAATGGAAAATATCAGGAAATGTTAATGGTAGGTTTAAGGAGTTCCTCCCCCAAGCCACCTGGTCATAGAATCATAAGATTGGAAGGGATCCCCCAAGGTCATCTAGTCCAACCCCCCCACACCACAACAAGCAAGGCTGTCTTTAACTAGAACACATTGCCCAGAGCCCCATCCAGCCTGACCTCGGATGGAGCCAGAGATGGGGCCTCCACCATCTCTCTAAACAGCCTGTTCCAGGGATCTCCCACCCTCAGGTTCAAGAATTTTTCCTCATTTCCAACCTAAATCTCCCCTTTTTCAGACTAAAACTACGACCCCTTGTACAATCATTCCCTACCCCTGTGAACAGTCTTCCACAGCCTTCTGATAGGTCCCTTTCAGGGACTGGAAGGTCTCTGTGTGGTCTGTACCACCCCCACCACCGTTGCCTTCTCTCATGCTACCTGCCTCATCAAGTCAGGGACCAGGAGCTCCGACTATCTTGCACCTGCTTATTCCTCCGTGCCCTGGTCCTGCTGTTGTGCGAAGCGCGATGGCCATCCAGTGGCTGATGCATGTGCTGGCACAGGAGATTTTTTGTTCTAAACTGCTCTGGGAGAAGATGCAAAGTGTATGATCTGTTCTGTGCTGGGAGGCAGAAGGGTCAGGCCAGCCAAGGATTGGGTCAAACTCTAACAGCTTGGTGTTAGTCTGCTTAGTCTCTCTGGTACTTCTCAAGAAAGCTGCTGCTTCTGGCTATGAAGCAAAGAGAGGGAAATCCCAGAGCAGCTATTGCCTTGTCTAGTACAGGAGTGTTGTTGGAGTTAAGCTGGTGTGGACTTCCATCAGATAAAATAATTGATTAATATTGACTTTTTAAAAAAATCCTTGCTTGTTTCCCATTAGCACCTTTCAACACCCTTAGGTTTTATCTCCCCGGGACAAGCTGGGTCAATGGGCAGAGGCCAACGGGATGAGGTTTAACAAGACCAAGTGCAGGATCCTACATTTTGGCCACAATAACCCCCAGCAGAACTACAGACTGGGGGATGAATGGCTGGAGAGCACCCTGGCAGAGAGGGACCTGGCTGTACTGGTTAACAACTGGCTGAACAGGTGCCAACAGGGGGTCCATGTGGCATGAAAGGCCAGTGGCATCCTGGCTTGGATCAGCAATAGTGTGGCCAGCAGGACTAGGGGTGTAATTCTCCCCCTGTACTGGGCACCGATGAGATCTCCCCTCAAGTACTGAGGGAAGTTCTGAGCCCCTCACTTCAAGAAGGAGATTGAGGGACTGGAGCACGTCCAGAGGAGCAACAAGGCTGGGGAAGGGACTGGAGGGAAATCTTATGAAGCGNGCTGTACTGGTTAACAACTGGCTGAACAGGTGCCAACAGGGTGTCCATGTGGCATGAAAGGCCAGTGGCATCCTGGCTTGGATCAGCAATAGTGTGGCCAGCAGGACTAGGGGTGTAATTCTCCCCCTGTACTGGGCACCGATGAGATCTCCCCTCAAGTACTGAGGGAAGTTCTGAGCCCCTCACTTCAAGAAGGAGATTGAGGGACTGGAGCACGTCCAGAGGAGCAACAAGGCTGGGGAAGGGACTGGAGGGAAATCTTATGAAGCGAGGCCAAGGGAACTGGGGTTGTTTAGCCTGGAGAAGAGGACACTCAGGAAGGACCTTATTACTCTCTATAACTACCTGAAGGGAAGTTGTAGACAGGAGGGTGTCAGGCTCTCCTCCCAGGCAACCAGTGTCAGGATGAGAGGGCAGTGAATCTGCCAGGGGAGGTTTAGGTTAGATGTTAGGAAGCACTTCCTCATGGAAGGTGATGTCAGGTCATAGGCTGGGATGGATGATCTTAAGGTCTTTTCCAATCTCAACCTGTGATTGTGTGATCTCGTTCTCCCAGCTTTTGAAGTGTTGTTGGTTTTAGGTTAAAAAAAACCCAAATTCAGTCATGATAAAAATGTTGTGAAGGGAATTTACTCACTGGGAACGAAAACACCTTTCTCCAAAGCAATCAATTCACCATGTTCTTCTGCAAATGCAGACAGTGTAC
This sequence comes from Upupa epops, assembly GCA_013397515.1. Lineage (NCBI taxonomy): Eukaryota > Metazoa > Chordata > Aves > Bucerotiformes > Upupidae > Upupa > Upupa epops. The sequence continues at coordinate 752,504 of VZRI01002138.1, read as the reverse complement.
ACTCTGCTGTCTTACAGAAAGTTAATGTTTTTTATTAATTATATTATCTCACTCTATAGAAAAGAGGCATTGGTCTATTTAGGTTTGCTCTAGCTAAACAATGTTGTCTGAAGAAACCCTAACAGGTAAATGTAATCATAGAATCATTAGGGATCAGATGGGACCTCAATAGATCCCCACCTGTTTCTCTGTTAAATGGTGTTACCTGCCCTGCCTTTTCTTTCCCTTCATTTGTTCTTCTCTGATCAAGGGGAAATCCAGATTATAGCAAAAGTTTAAGGCCAGGTTGGATGAGGCTCTGGGCAACCTGGTCTGGTGAGAGGTGGCAGAGTTTGGGACTGAATGATTTCTGAGGTCCCTTCCAATGTAAACCAGTCTGTGATTCTGTGAAATCTGGCTTGTGTCCTACACTTGGTGAGTGTCTCACTCCTCTGATCCAGCTGGGTCTGAGAGCATTCACAGGCTGCAGACAGCCACAGGCACATGCAGTGTCTGCTGGACCTCCTGCAAGGGGTGTCTGTTCCACATTAAGACTAATGATGCTTTTCCAGTGCTAACTGGTTCTCAGCAAAAGCCTTGCTTCCTGGCAGGGAAAGAAACACCAAGACACAGGCTGCACTGTGTGAGCTCGGAAGGCTGCAGATGCTTCAAGACAGGTATTGTAATACGTGAACTTATTTTCTTGTCAGCTCTAGCAGTTATAAGTGTCTTGCTCCTCTGCAAAAAGGCTTGTGACTGGGAAAGCCATCTGTTTGAGACGGCACAGTATCCAGGCATGGAGGTGCCAGGGAGAGGGGTGCCCAGCAGCTCTGCCACCACTCCCTCTGCCACACAGGTGCAGGTTGTGATTATGGGGCTGTGCCACTGACCAGCAGGCATGTCTGGCAGTGGCCAGCATGGAGCTGTGTGCTGAGTTTTTACTTAATGTTTTTCTATGAGAAACAAAACCAGATCTTAATCTTACAAAACTCCCCACTTTGCCCTTAAGGCTCTTCCTGGAAAACAGCTCAGGTGGAACCACAGGCCTTCTCAGATCATTTCCCTGTACCTGACTGCTAGAAGACCTGTTCGATGACCCACGTAGATCTAGGAGCATTTACTCTACTCCCTTTTTGTTCCTACCAGTCTACTAAATACTTTCATGTTAGTTAACAGCCTCTGATCATGTAATGATTTTGTTCATCATGTTTATTGTGATTATAATATTAGATATTTTATACAATCCATATTATTATATAGACTTGTAGTCAAGACTTTTCCCTTTCTTTGTCACCTCACACCATCATGACAGCTAATGGTTTATCTGTGTAATGGTTAATCTCTCCTGAGGAGAAGGTTTTACAGTGTGCATTTGTATGATAACTCTGTTCATGGACTGTGAGCCAGAGTTCAATGCTACTGCACCCCAGGGCTACACAGTGTATTTAGAAAACACTACTAATAAGAAATACAGATCTGAAATCAAACTCTCACTTCAGCTTTCCTACAGCACTGGTGGCTGTGGCTGCACATGACTCTGACCACTGACCTAACATCCGTTATGTCAGATTCAGCCTTGCTAAAAATTTAGTAGCATAAAGTTGTTAAAAATCACTGCTTTACCTAGCAGGCTGGAAAAGTTTTATCAGAAATAACATCTCCATGAACATAGAAGTGTTGTCTCTGGTGAGCCTGCAGGAGGACAATCCCTTGTGGTGATGTCCACTTGTGTTGTGACCATGTGGTGCTTAAGTGCAGACTGCGTCTCCTTCACTTCCAGCAGTGGGACCTGCAGCTTTGTCACTGGGCGACGCATTGCTAGGGTGACTTGTCTTAGCTTTGAAGCAGCTTCCAATGTAATATGTGGGAAGGCCAGCTTGAATCACAGCAGTCTTCAATGGGCTTGGGACAGACTGTGGATCCTGCTGAAGGACAACTATATTGCCGTTGGTGCCAGACCCACTAGGATCTGCCCTGCAGATCCACATTGTTTATAGGGACTTTTTGGCTCATCTGGAGCAGAGAGGAGATAAATAAAATAAAATACTGGATTCAGGGTGTAAATCTGCATCCCTTGTGAGGCAGGACTGTAGTAATGTCAAAAGCAATCCAAATTGTGCATGTGGAATGGATAGAAGCCCTTAGCAGAACTGGCCTGACGTAACAGTGCATATCCTTTCAGAGAACGAATCTAAAGGAAGTGTGAGGTTTCAGGTCCTGGTGTAGCTCCTGATCAAATGTTTATGTTACCAGTGTTTTGCTGTAGTTTTGTGGTTAGAATTTCAATGACTTCTGGATTTGAGCCAACTTTGTGTTGGACTAAATGAACTCTGCGTGTAGTTTGGATGTTCCACAGGTGTGCTTAATTACATGTAGAGCATGCACTTGGATGGTTTTTCTATGCATGGAGAACCTAAACACAGTGCCCCTTGGCTAACCCCTTTCCCTCCCACCCCTAATCCTTCCAAACCTTGGGGCTGTTTGGATTCAGTACCTGCTGCTTCAGCTATTTCATGTTTTCCTTCCCTGCTCTTCAGATCAGCAAAAGGTACCAAGTTAAAATACCTCTGCTTTGTTTCAGAAACAACATCTTAACTTGGTACTTGGCAAGGCCAGACCAGCTCTGCTGCCTTGGGCTGGATCCCAACATCATGTCTGTAAGAACAACAATCTATGTGCAAGTGTCTTGGCAGCCAGCCTACCTCTGGGGTGTAGCTTCTTAGCAGGCAGCAGTTTGGGGTTCCTTGAGCTGGGATTCACATGGAAGTTGTAGTTCAGAAGAGCCTCCACTACTGTACCTTTTCCGCATAGATCCAACTAATCTCAAATGTAAAAATAGCTTCTGGGCTGCACTCTGTGCTGTACCTGAAGGGCCCTTCTCTTGTTTTAAGCACAGCACAGTGGTGGCTTTTGTGAACTCCATTTTCTTGCTCTGCAGACATGGGGAGGTGACAATTCCCTGTTTTGTTTCTCAGGGTAGTTCACAGCTTCATGGACATCCCTTACAGATCTTTGTTGCTTTTCCAGACCTTTCCTCTCCACAGTCTGCATTTCATCTGTCGCCTGGTTTGCATCTGTTCAAGCTCTATTTTATCCGTTTGGAGCACAAGCGAATATGCAGATGGATGAGGATACACTGTGGGTTTTATTATGTTGTTCTAATCTTCCTGCCTGATGGGCCCTGATGTTTCATTGATAACTGCAGATAGCACTGAGCTATGCTTTTGGCACAACCCTGATGTCTCTGTCTTCAAGGGCTGGTGGTTGATCAGGAGCTCACTTCTGTGGTGAAGTTGACTGCCCACACTTCCTCCCTTCAGTTCCTTCAAGGCCAAACTTGTCTCCTGCTTGTGCCTTCACACATGTGCATCTGGATAATGGAGCTACTGCCATAATAATAGCTGGGGGAAAGCACTAAGGGGTGATGTGGGTCTGTCTATTTTTAGGGTCAGAATGAAAGTTTGAAAGGCTTTGAGTTGTCCTCCAGGTTCTACATAGGGTCCCTACTTGCTAAGCAGTCCTGGTGGGGGTTGGCCTCTTCTCCTTAGGGACTAGTGATAGGACAAGAGGGAATGGGGTCAGGTTGTGCTAGGGGAGGTTCAGGTTGGATCTTAGGAAAAACTTCCCAGAAAGAGTGGGGTGGCCTTGGAACAGTGGGGAGGAGGTGGAGGCACTGTTCCTGGAGGGGCCCAAAAAAGGGGTAGACATGGTGTTTTGGGAAATGAGTTAGTGGTTGGGATTGTAGGGTGGACAGCTGGACTTGATGAACTTGAAGGTCTTTTCCAACCTTGGTGATTCTATGATTCTCTGATTCTATGATGTGGACCATGGCATGTTTGTGTCCCATGGTATGTGTGAGCTGGGAACCCACCTCACTTTGGATGTTCTCCACTATGCTTGGTCCAAGAGGAGCAGGTGGTCTTGTACTTACTACAAGTGTGCCTGGTGTTTGTGGGTTCCGTCCTCTTTTTGTCAGCAGCGTCTGAATAAGAAGCAGTGCTGTTTCAGGTTGGGGAATGACTTGCTGGAGGCAGCTCTGCAGGAATCAGGTGTAAGAGATCCCCAATTGAACATGGCTGCAATACACTGGGTGGTTACTCCAGGTAGTGGGACCTTGGCTGAAGTACAGCATCTTGTTTCATGAGCTCTGTTCTGAGGAAGACCTCTGTGCTCCCCTTCATCTAAGTCATAATTTGCTGCTTTTGTGGAGTTTGAGTTTGGAGTTTGTTGGCAAGGAGGATGATGGCTCAGCACAAGCTGGCTGATAACACTTTGTAGTCCTGTTTGGGGAACACCAGACAAGTAGTGAGTTTTCTTTATAGTAGTAAGTTTGGTTATTTTTATGGATGAGAAAATATAAGGCTGAAGTAATTTTGAAAGGATGAAACTCATGAAGCCAATAAATCTCTGGTCATGCTTGATGAAAGTATGTGTTCTCTCCCTTCCTGCTGTAGCCTGCAGTGAGCAGAAGCTGTGTTGGAATGATGTCTGGTTTTCAAGTGGTATTTCTTGTCAGGAAATTAGTGATTTATGAACCCCATTGTGGACCATGTCTGGCTGCTTCTCTCCACAGCATCTTTCCATGGGAAGATTTTCTTGTGGTGCAGCCTTGGCAGAGAAGTGAAGTGTGATCCTTCTCTGAGGAGTTAAACATGCAGAAAATTGTGAGACCTTATGACCTGATAGGCAGTTAAGCTGGAAAACAGCTCTAGGGACAGGTCCTTGCTTGGGACATAGCTGTAAGAGAGATTCTCTTGCTGGCAGCGAATCCTGTTCACTTTTCAAACACACTATTTTGCTGAGATTGCCATCTCTCAGCTCAATGGCACTATGACCTGCTCTGATGCTTCAGGAACGGTATTAGCTTCTACATAGTCATTGAAAGATCCTTTTGCATTGTGAGATGAAGTTGCTCCATGAATGGAAGGGAGATCCCAACACCAGTTTGGTGTGGGTCCAGAACAGCCCAGAGCATACCAGAGAAGGCAACACAGTGTTGTAATAGGAATTTAATAGCTTCTCTGCCTTGCCTGAAGTAGCAAATCAATGAGACTTGTTGCCTACAGACATTGTGGAGGAACTCTGTTGAAGAGGACATGCCAGTCCCTTGCAGTATCAGGGGTGTTCCACAACTGACTTGCCATCTGCAACAGCCACCAAAGGCTTGGGCTGCAGTGAGATCAACAACTTCTATTTCTTCTGTAACGTATTAGAGTCACACACCTGTGATTGAACACCCCTTTGGAAGAGAAGGAAAAAGAAACATTTCTGGGTTCCTGGTACTGATGCAATCTGTGTAGGAGAAGAGAAGAAAATGGGCCCAATGGTGTGTCTGGGTTTGGGCACCACAGTATGAGAAAGACATTGAAGTGTTAGAGTGAAGACAGAGGATAACAAAGCTCGTTATGGGATGGGTGAGCAGGTCTTACGGGGAGAGGCTGAGGGGGTTGGGATTGTTTAGCCTGAAGAAGAGGAGGCTGAGAGATCTTATTGCCCTTTACTGCTACTTGAAAGGGGGTTTCAGGGAAGCCAGTGTTGGCCTCTTCTCTCAAATAACAAATCTCAAATAATGACAGAATAAGAAGGAATTGCCACAGGTTGCACCAGGAAAAGTTCAGATTGGAGATCAGGTAAAGTTTCTTTAGTGAAAGAGCAGTTAAACACTGGATTAGGCTGCCCAGAGCAGTGGTGGAGTCCCTGCCACTGGAGGTGTTTGAAAGGTGAGTAGATGTGGTACTGGGGAACTCGGTCTAGTGGTCATGGAGGTGTCAACTAAACACTGGACTTGATCTTGGGGGTCCTTTCCAACCTTGATGATTCTGTGTCAAAAGGTCAGATGTTTCTATCATTAAGCTCTATGTGTATTTATCCTCTGGAACACAGATGTGAAAAGGGAAACAGTAGTCGGTTCTTTATTTCTTGCTGGAAGCACTGATGATATTGTGGGGATGAGAGACTCTTGGATCAGAGGACTCGAGTGTGAGATGGGAAAGAGTCAAGAAAGGAGTGCAAAATCCCCCATCTTTAATGCCAGAACTGAAATAATTTCCTCCGAAAGTGAAATCCGCAGCACAGATGCTCCTTATTCTTCTAAACAAGCAAATTAATAGCAGTAGCAACAGGTGCAAAGTCTGAGTCACACAAGGAAGAGTTCCAGAGGATGTAGCATGTCCCTCAATGACTTCCACCAGTGGTGACTTGAGGAAGAGGGGTGCTGTCTGGTGACCTCTGGAGAGATACCTCAGGATATAAAAGGATGTCAGGAGAAAACAGCCTCTCTCAAACTGTGTTTTTACCAATCTTTCCTTCTGCAATGAGCAAGGCTTAATCCCTGGTCAGAGCTTGTAGATCCAAAAGTGAAAGCTTGTTCATAGGAAGGCTTCTTGTGCCACCTCCTGTGTTCTGCCATTCACTTTTCACTGTTATTAGTTTAATTTCTTTTCCCTCCACTCTGACCTATAGATGTGTACTCTTTTTTTCTGGCTTTGGCTTGGAGAATAGCTGGTAGAATGTGAACAACCTATTCCAGCCTTATGAGATCTTGCAAGTGTCTCCTTGCTGTCTGTGTTGCCAGCAATTGCCTACTACTACTTCACTTCCAAGCAATAGTAACTCTTTGTCATTGCCTAAGAGGCTTTTATTTTATTTTATTTTGCATCTAATAATTCTGTATTTGAGACAGAAGTGGCCAAAGCTGTGGAATCTGCATTCTATAGATGGGGGTATAAATGCAAACAAGTTACTTTGGTTTCTAGCAAGAAGGTGGCTGTGTAGGTACCTGTCAAGCACAAAGACCTAGAAGCAAGTTGTGGTACTCAGTAACTGTCTTTGGGACAACTTTATTGGGCTTCCTTCTGAAGCTGGGATGTGTTTATGTTTTACAGAGGGTAGACTGAAACATGGAGAAGGATCAATTGCTTCAGACCATACTCTCTGACTACCTAGGAGCGGGGATGTGCTATTTGGTGGTTGTAGTGAACGAAGGGAGAGAGACCCTGTTTGTGCAGGTACAGAGACATTATAATGAAAACTAAACTTCTGGGGTGAAATCTAGCTGGCAGCCAGTCACAAGCAGTGTCCGTCAGAGCTCAGTCTTGTTTAATAGCTTTATTGACCTGGACTTATGGATTGAGAGCACTCTCAGTCAGTTTGCAGACAACACCAAGTTGTGTGAGAGTGTTGTTCTGCTTTACAGAGGGACTTGGACAGGTTGGCTGGATGGACTGAGGCCATTCTATGAGGTACAGTAAGGCCAAGTGCCAGGTCCTGCATTTTAGTCACAACATCCCCAGGCAACGCTCTAAGGTTGGGGATGACTAGCTCGAAAGCTGCCCATCAGAAAAGGACCTGGGGGTGCTGGTAGACAGCCAGCTGCACGTGAGCCAGCTGTATGTTCAGGCAGCCAAGAAGGCCAATAGGATCCTGGCCTGGATCAGGAATAGCGTGGCAGGAGAAGGGAAGTTATTGTGCCCTTGTACTCGACCCTTGTGAGGCCTCATCTCAAGTATTGTGTTCAGTTCTGGTCCCCTCACTATATGTGAATATATCTAGGGCAGAGCTACCACACTCATGAGGGGTTTAGACAACAAGAACTATGATGAGAGTCTGAGGGAGGTGGGCATGTTTGGTTTGGAGAAGAGGAAGCTGAGGGGGGACCTCATTGCCCTCTGCAACTCCCTGATTTTAGCTGGTTTTGTTCTACTCAAGTGTTTCCTCTCGCAGAAGGGATATCTCACATTGCTGCTGCTGCCATCAGCAGCACTGTACTTGCTTGACCTTTGGCAGGGCAGGTTGGAGTGTAGGTAAGTGGTGATTTTATCTGACAGAAGTTGAAAGAATCCTCTAGTGCTGAGGTTGAAAGGATCACACACCTTTTTCTCAGGCCTGTAAATGTCTTGATGAGACCCAGTCTCCTGTGAATACCAGAAAGTAAATCTGAAGTTGTAGTACCAGTCACTGTGGGCTGCCTCCTCTGTTCCCATTTTGTGTTATTTTGCTCCAGCTTCTGCTTTGGAGAGGCAAAATAACTCACTCATTCCTTAATGAGTCCTTTTCTCCAAAAGATATTTCCTGACTTGTGCTGGAAGTGCTTTCACTTATTGTCCAAAATGCATGAGTCCCACTTTCCCAGAGAGTGAGAAATGAACTGTCAGCTGCTTTTTTGCACCACCGCCATATCAGCATTTCTTGAGCATTAGTGTAGCTCATGGCAGCACAAGATTTAGATCCCTCTTTAGGGAGTTTTTAGATTGATTAAATCCTTCTCTGTGTTCTTTAGCTGGGAAATATCTTACCATATTGTGTGTTGGGGTAGTAGAAAAGCAAAGAGGACACCGCGTGTGCTTAATTAAATGTTGTTTAAACAATTCAGAATACAATAAATAGACAGAGAATGGGGCTGGTTGTGAATGTTCTGCAATAGTGACTTCTCCAAGAATTGCACGAATGAAGCTGTTGAGCTCTCATAGGTTACTAGGGATTAACTTTTCCTCTTGTCAGGTGAAGCAAGGGTTGGGGCATGAAAGTCATGTGCTCCTGACCAGGACAAAGTCCTGGCACAGAAATAGCTTGCTTGAACTGGGTGTAGCCTCCAGACTTGAAAGACTGTGAGTCTGGGCAGCTATGATGAAACCTCTGTGGCCATGCCCTGATTGTGGCGCTGAACACAAGGGGAGGAGGAGCTCACCTGCCCTTCATCAAGGTACAGTGGAAATAACCCAGCCTGTGAATCTCTGCTGCACTTAGAAACAAACTTGAGCATTAATGAAGTACTTGTGTTGTAACAGAAAGCAAGCAATGAGAAGAAAAATTATCCAAGCAGACAGAGAGGGAGAGAAAATTCAGTGCTTTCTGATATGCCCCTTGTCCCATGGAGCTGGAGTTGCTGTGTGTTGAGCTACAGCTCAGCTGTGGCACATGGCTCTCTGTTATCAACTGTCCAATGTCCTGCTGCAGCCACAAGAAAGGCCTCTTGTCAGTGCCATCTCTGGCCTTGGACTGTGAATTTTTTTTATGGTTTCCATTTCTAGGGCAAGGTACAGACATGTGTGCCTGTTCCTGGTGGCTGTCCAGGGCAGGCTGACTGTCCTAGCAGTCCCTCTGAATGCAGACATATGCAATTCTGCTTAGGACTTCAGTGCATAAACCCTGTCAGATTTGCTGGCTGTGGGGCAGCTCTCCAAGAGGTGGTGCTTATTGTAACAGATAATACATTCTGTATAAGTAAACTGGTGCTTTAGGATAGTACAGACAGAGAAATATCACATTTTCTTGCAGTCATTTTGAAGGAAGCTGTGTTCCCCTATTTACAGGCTGCCTGGAAAATAATGTTTTGAATGTCTTAAGATGATTAGCTAATGCAAGACAAGGTGCATCAATAATGAAGTCAGAGTGATGGTGTTCAAAGCATCTAACAGAAAATCTGTAAATCAGCTGAGGAGGTGCTTTACAGCCCACTGTACATCACGATGTGCCACTGGGATGTTTAGGATATTAGAACAAGACTTTCCTGGGAGAAGGGATAATAATCCACTAAAACCTACAGTACCAGTCAGGTTTAGAGATGATACAAATGAGGAAACCTTACATGTTCATCTCTCAGGAATCCCTGCTGTCCTGCACAGGCAGTGGGAATCCCTGGCAGGAGGGAACTGGGCCAGCTGTGTGCATTGTGTACTGATGGGATGCTCTTGGCTGCCCTTAACACATTCATAATTTTTCAGCTTCTGCTTGCAGAGGTGCAGTTTGCTCTGCCTGCCTGCTATGTCATGCTCCACTTTTTTTTCTGGTGTGTCAATGAATGAGACAAACTTCTGACCTGAAGAGGAAGCGGGGAGGAAATTAAAACACAAAAAGTAGAAAATACTGAGCCAAAGCATCTAGGAATTTTGGAAGGAATGCAACAGCCTGGACTGAAGCAGAGAGTGGTGGGGGTGGGAGATAAAGTAGATGTAAGATTGTAATGAAGAGAGTCGTGACCTAGGGCCACCTAGCTTGCCAGAAAAGGGCAGGAGAACTTGTTGCTTGTGGTGGGGGTGTGCTTTTTTCTTTTAAAGGGACAGCTCTGATTTAGAGCCCAGAGCCTGGAAGACTAGAGTGTAATGGCAAATCAATGACCCAGCACTGGAGTATTTTTGTAGCACAGAAGCCAAAGTCCTGAAATGTGACTGTAAGAGGAGAACAAGTCATCCATGGGTTTACCTAGGGGCAGTGGCTGCTTTGCACGCTGTGATTTACCAGAAGGCTGATTGCTTAGCTGTGGTGTCTGCTAAATAAAACCTCAAACTGTGTCTCCCTAGGCTAATCATCCATCTCTTCAACTACAAGGGCTCAGCCTGTGGTGTTCAAACACACATCTCCCTCCAGATGGTTTTCTTTTCAGAGCAGAGTTTGCAAATTGTAAGGAACTGTGGGTCTTTGAGTTATATGATGAAAACAGGGGCGAAGTACAAACAGGAGAGTGGACTATGAACTGGACAGAGACATCACTCTTCTGAGATGTTGGTAAAGCTTGGAGAATCATGGAGCTGTGTCTTGGTAAAGCTTGGAGAATCATGGAGCTGTGTCTGCTGCTTGTGACTAGCTGCAGGTCACACAGAATAGGGTGGTTGTGTACGAGGTGGCAATGGTGGGGAACCAGAAAAGATTGTTGTATGTGCCAAAAGGAAAGGACAAGTCAAGGAAAAGAGTTTATAGCTCCATGGATCTATGTAGGCTGGATTGAAATCTAGTTGGCAGCTGTTTGACAGTGGTGCCCCTCAAGGCTCAGTTTAGGGGCCAGTCCTGTTTAATAGCTTTATTGATGACCTGGACTTGGGGATTGAGAGCACTCTCAGTCAGTTTGCAGACAACACCAAATTGTGTGAGAGTGTTGTTCTGCTTTACAGAGGGACTTGGACAGGTTGGCTGGATGGACTGAGGCCATTCTATGAGGTACAGTAAGGCCAAGTGCCAGGTCCTGCATTTTGGTCACAACATCCCCAGGCAACGCTCTAAGGTTGGGGATGACTAGCTCGAAAGCTGCCCATCAGAAAAGGACCTGGGGGTGCTGGTAGACAGCCAGCTGCACGTGAGCCAGCTGTATGTTCAGGCAGCCAAGAAGGCCAATAGGATCCTGGCCTGGATCAGGAATAGCGTGGCAGTGAGCAGGAGAAGGGAAGTTATTGTGCCCTTGTACTCAACCCTTGTGAGGCCTCGTCTCAAGTATTGTGTTCAGTTCTGGTCCCCTCACTATGAGAAGGACATTGAGGTGCTGGAATATGTCTAGGGCAGAGCTACCACGCTCATGAGGGGTTTAGACAACAAGTACTATGAAGAAAGGCTGAGGGAGGTGGGCATGTTTGGTTTGGAGAAGAGGAGGCTGAGGGGAGACCTCACTGCTCTCTACAAGTACCTCAAGGGAGGTTGTAGAGAGGTGGGTGTTGGCCTCTTCTCCCAAGTGAATAATGACAGAACCAGAGGGAATAGTCTGAAATTGCAGCAGAGGAGGTTTAGATTGGATATTAGGAGAAATTCTTTACTGACTGAGTGGTCAGGCACTGAAATAGGCTGCCCAGGGGGTGGTTGAGTTGCCATCCCTGGAGAGGTTTAAGAAGTTTGCAGACATAGCGCTGCAGGAGCTACTCTAGTGGCAGAAATTTTAGGGGGCTTATTTTGTATTTTATCTGGTTGAGTGTGTCTCGTGCTGGCATTTGATCAGGGTTTGGGGTTTCTTGTTGTTGTGTCTGTGGTTGGATTCAGTGATCTGGTAGGTCCTTTCCAATCAGGAATATTCTGTGAGAGGAATGTGTTCAGCTGCTCTCCAGGTCACTGTCCTGTGTAAACTTGTATTGTGATTGCCGATAGAACATGCATAATATCATTTACTTCCTTTCCACCTCCCACAAATAGCGAGAAGAAAAGCAGCACAACTGATAATTGCCTGTACCTTGTGCTTACAGGCCCTGACGTTTTCTTCCCACTGTCCATGTGGCGCCAGCATCTGCAGAGTTAAGCACAGAACTGTTCGTTTTACTAAACGAACCAAACCGCAGCTTGCAGTATTATGCAAGAGGAACTACAAATATTAAAGAAACAAAGCCCCAGACAAAATCCCACCTCAGCAATGTTTACAGATTGTGCCTAAGGCTCCAGCAATTCCAGCTACTCCAGTTCTGTAAGCAAAGCTAAACAAGATATTAAATCACACAATGAGTGCTACAACCCAAAGTGCTCCATTCTATTTATGTCCTTATTTAAGCTAAAGAACTAGTATCTCTTAACATTGAGAGGCTTCAGGGAAGGGCTCCCTGTCACTCCAGAGGGAATTCAAATTGGTCTCATCCACCCATGTGGCACTGATAAATAATCTTGGTGCTAGAGATCACCACCACAGTGCAGCCATGCTGCCTGATAGAGAGAGCTCAGGGAAAGCTCTGCTAGGCTCTTAGGTCATTTTAATAATATCTTTTGTGCTAATTTCATCATAACTACCTATCCATGTTCCAAGAGAGAAAGCCTGAAGTCCTGTAATTGTCAAATAACTTTAATTCCAGGAAGATAAACAGGAGAAGTGTATCAACCCCTACTCCAGAACACTGATGCTGAAGTCTTTTCTTGCTTTTCTCTTTAGTCTGTGAAAAGCTGAGCTTTTGGCATTATCTAGAAGTCTGAAGGAAGTTAGTGTGCTTCTGCTTATGGTCTCAGATACCTAATTTCTCGGGAGAGCTTTCCTTATTTCTCATTTAGCAATGAAGAAAAAAGAAGTGCTGGGATCTCTTGTGCTTCAAGGAGAAATCTAAGTGAGGATGCAGCAAATCTGGCCTTTTAAATGGCAGTTTCTGTTTTATAGCCCTTGGTTTCTCATGTTAAAGAGAAATTAGATTTGGTATGAGGCAATAATAATTCTGTGAAGTTATTTTGGTTTCTTTTCTGGAATGGCTTTAGATCCTGTTTTAGTTTATGAGTTGGCTCTGTCCAAACTGCCCTGTCTGTAGCAGTGTTGGCTGTGAGTGTGTCTGCTCCCTTTTATTCTGAGATGCTCTTGGGGATTAACTGAGCTAATAGCTGGGTCCACAATCAAAACCAGACCTTTGGACACTCAGAATATATTGATTCTTTGAAAAGGTGAATGGCTGACAAACCACTTCTATGTTAAAGATTAAAAACTACAGCTATAGCTTCTGTTTGGCCCCCTGGGAGAGCTTTTGTCATTCTAGCAAACAATCTGCCTTTGACAGGTAGCTTGTGTGCAGAGGCTTTGGGGTGTTGTCAGGACACTGGAGTTGCTAACATTTATTTCTTGCAAGGGAAGAGGTTGTTTGCACCCCAGTCAGGAATTGTCAAAATACTGGTATTGGCCAGTACAAACAAAATTCTGCTATGGAGAGAGCTGTTGAGCTGTTCTATTCAGCTCTGACATCATCCCAGGTATGGCCAGTTTACTGCTTCAGCCTGGTTCAGCTAGCATCTGCAGTTCTGCACAGACTGGCAGTGAAACAAAGCAGAAGCAGAAGTGGCACATGAGCTGGGCATGCAGGGAGAGCAGTTTTCTGCAGGCTTCAAAATAACTGTCCCATCCCTTTTACTAGTCAAACAAAAAAATTGTTATAGAAGCTGCCTAGGGAATGCCAAAAAGGCAACCATGTCGTTCTCAGAGAATTCAAGTGGTAGAGAGAGTCTGATTCAGATCTGTAAAATTGTGAAAAAAATACAAACATTTTACAAGCTGCCAGTAGTTCCAACAGCTTCTCTGCAAAGAGACTTTCTGCTTTTGGGCAAGTGTGATTTGGCAGCATCTCTGTCAAATCGTACTGGGCACCAGACAAGCTCCCAACATCAGTGGAGGCTTAGCATGTCCCAACAGGGCAAGCAAATCCTGGTTTGATCCCTGCTGCCTTCAAGACCACCTTAGTTTGCACTTTCCAGCAGCTTTCTGTTGTTACTTGTTCGGAAGGAAGTTTGCGATGATCAAGGGAAGCCTTGCTAATTCATCCAACATCCTGTGGTTTTCTGGAGCAGGAATTCTGTGCTTGTTCACAGCATCTTGCACCATAAATAGAAAAGCTGGCTTGTTTGGTTCTTGGAAGTGGGATTCTTCTCAGCTGGTATGATGCTCCCTGTGTGACGGAGCAGCCCTGGCTAGTCTGAGAAGTAGTGAGACAGGTTTTATATGGCACCCAAAGCCATAACTACCATGAGGGGAGTCCCTGTGTTTGGTTACCCCATGCAGCAGCAAGAAATTACTCCTCTAGTAGAGGAGGTTCAACCCCTGCTGCAGCCTGCATCTCTGTTGCTGGCCAGGATCTTGAAGTCAAAGTGAAGGATCAAAATTATGGCTACAATCCATCTATCAGTGGCATTAAGAAGATATCTCCTTCATTCTTGCCTTTGGTCCATCTTTTGCTTCAAGGGCAACTGCCTCACAGGGTGTCTGCAGGGGGAATTAGTGCAAGGGGGTACCCAGGTATGGATGTTGTATAAGAACTAAACATCACATCTCTCTGGGATACAAAATTGGAGGTCATACAGTGATAGGGAAACCCCAGGGAAATGCATCTGTTGAATATTTGCTCAGTTTTCCAGCTGGTGAAAAATCAAGAGCTGTATTTCTTTTTGAAGCGGTGTACTGAGGGATGAATTCTTGCCTTTTAATAAAGGTTTTAAAGAGACAGGAAAATCAACAGTTGCCTGCAGTTCACCATGTGGGTTTCAGACTAACCTACAGAAGCCCTTTCTCCTGGCAATGTTTTGGGTAGTGTGAGATGTTTATGATTCGTGTCAAGGTAAAAACAATATCCCCCCTTGTCATTGTGGAAAACTATTGAATGAACAAAATAAACAGTGAAACTCAGCAGGACAAATGGTAAACAGGATGGGGGGAGGCTGAGCAATCTAAGACCTTCAAAGTGTTGTGAAATGTATGGGGACTTAATCTCTTTTAAATAAGATTAGGCCAAGAACATTGTCCCCCACCTTATCTTTGGATTCGGGGTCTCACTAAGGAGTGGAGATGTGAACAAAGAGAAGACTGATATAGGGGATCCTTTGAAGTGATAATGTGTATGAAATAAGGTATAAAATGTTGCTGCCTTAAACTGTAAAGTGTGCTTGTTGGTGGAGTGACCAACTCCCCACGCACCTGGTGCCGCTTGCTCATTCCTTATTACCTCAACCAATAAATCTTTTGTATTTTATCAAAGATTTGGGTGGCTGTTGGATCATATATAACAGTAGTTAGATAGTTTGTTATTGCAGCAAGTCACCAGTGCCAAGAGATTAGAGACTTGACTTTTCATAGTAGCATCTCTTACTGTTCTCCTGACCAAGCTCAGAACTTCCTGTACACAGTTTGGAAAGGCAGCTTTGCCAGAGGATTGTTTGCTTGTGTTCACAGCTGTGTATGATGCCTGGCTAATGGATTACTTAATAACCAGAACTGCTTCTCTCTTGTTATGTTTATGGTTCAATCATAAATGACTTCATGTGCTGTTCTCTTAAAGTACCAGGTTCATGGGAAAGTCCCTCACAAACACAAAGTTGTGTAGATAAATAGAAAAATCAAATGAAAAGTGAAACCAGTGGCAAAACACGGAAACCAGTGGGACAATCACTGTTAATGCCAAGACTTAGAATAGATCCCTAGGCCTCATTTCCTGGAACATGGAAAAATGAGGTAGAAAGCCCCAAGGAACAGTTCCCTGAGGCAAAAAGGAACAGAAAACACAAGACCACTTCTGGTCATGCATTTGCCTAAGAGAGACTCTAGATTATTCTGTGTTCACAGTAATTGTCATCTGGGTCATTTATCATCTTGAATTTCTGGGTAAAGTTCACATTCATTTTCTTAACTGGATTAAAAGAAAGGGGGGCTGTGGTGTTAGGGTAGATAAAAGTAGAGGATTCTGTGGTCAGAGAAAGTTCACGTTGGAAGTTCTCTCTCTTGGGAGTCAAAATGAAGCCTTTATTCTGGAGTAGAGTTTCCACCATAATTTCAATACAAATACAGTCCAATAAGGACCCTGATGGTAGTGACATCAATAAAACAGAATCCAGCTGTCTATTCTTCATCCATCAAGTCAGTTGTCTTTAAGTTGGTTGGGCTTTGAGGACAAAATTGTGGAAGGAACTTGAAAATTTTGCTTTAAACAGAAATTCAACAGGAGCAGATCAGTGGTCACCTCTTAGATTCTCAAGTAGTTTTACAACCTATCCCCCAAATGTGCAAAAAAAAAACCCCAATGTGCAGCTTTGCTACCATGTTGCTTGGCTGAAGGGTGTTCCCTTTTCTATTTGTGTTTTGTGTTAAATTATGATAAAGAGCTGGCCACCTGTTTTTCTCAGTGGCCCATGTGGTAGAGATGAGGAGTATGGAAACAGCCTTCTGCAGGGGTAGCCATGGACCTCTTTTGCACAAGAGCCTGAACGCAGAAAGGCTGAAAAGATAAGCCGACCTCCGTACCTGCAAACCCCCTCCTGTAGCGCTGAACCTGCAGCCCTCCCCTCTTTCACTGAGAGCTCAGATACAGAAAAGCCACACCAGCTTGTTCCTGTCCCTGGCAGTGGGCCAAAGTTAGGGCAACCCCTCCACATAGTTGTACTACAGCAAACACCTTTGAAGATGCCAGACAGAGGTGAGCTCTTAACACTCTACCTCCCTTGGTGCCTGACCACAGAAAGAAAAGCTCTGCATAAGGCCTGTAGACAGCCCTTGGGTNCTGTTGTATCTTCTACATTTGACATTGCTATAGCCTCAAAGAAGAGCTCCGAGCTAACTGGAGCTAGAAGTATGCCGGAGACATCAGAGTGCCAATGTCTGCATGAGGATCAGGGAAAGGAACTTTTCCATAAGCACCAAATGTATACTGTGTGCTGCATTCCTGCTCCCTCAGCCCCCCTCTCCAACCCCTTTCTCTTCTGGAAATTGGGGTGCGAGTGTGTGTGTGTGTGTTGGTGACTGTTGGTTAGGAGTGTTTGTGTACACTCTCTTGTCCCGGAGCTCTCATCTAAGGCCAAACCCCAATGTGTTAGCTGTCTCCCATTTCTCTCACAGTGTGTGTAGAGGCATTGTGATACAGTTTCTGTTTTACCTTTTTGATTCTTTTACTTATTTGGGTTTTTTTTCCTTTTCTTCTTGGTGATGGGTTCAATAAACTGTTGTCTTTCTAGCAAAGTTGCTTCATTTCCTGTTGAACTCTTGGTGAGAGCTGGTTGTTGTGCTAGAATTACAGGCACCAACCCAAACTGATTTAGACCCTCTTGTTAAACCATTACAACGGGGAGCTACTGTAGAGAGTCTAGCACAGGGATACTGAGATGATCAGGGGGCTGAAGCATCTGCCTTAGAGGAGAGGCTGAGAGTGCTGGGGCTGTTCAAGCTGGAGAGGAGGAGACTGAAGGGAAATCATCAGTGTTTATAAGCATTGGGGGATTATCAGGATGATGGGGCCCAACTCTTTTCATGGGTACCCAGCAACAAGACAAGGGGCTGTGGGTTTAAACTAGAACATAAGACATTCAATTTGTACATAAGGAAAAACTCTTTCACAGTGAGATACGAGCCCTGGCCCGGGCTACCTTGAGAAGCTGTGGAGTCTCCTGCTCTGGTGACATTCAAAACCCACCTGGCACTGTTCTTGTGGGATCTGCTCTAGGCAATCCTGCTTTGCAGGAACATTGGACTGAATGATCTCCAGTGGTCCCTTCCAGCTCTCACTCCATATGGTTCTGTCAAGTGCTCTCCACTGGCACATGTACTTGTCTTCTTGTTTCCACAAGGTCATATCTGAGATGGGCAGTGGATGTAGCTGAAATCATGTTTTTTGAAACACAGGTGGATTCAGGTCAGAAGTGCATTTCTCCTCCACCTTGTTCTCTATCTGTTCTTTGAGACCTCTTGCATGCTGAAAATGGGATCAATAAGTGATCAACATACCAGAGAAAGAGGGTATGTATAGGATTCACAGAGGGCAAAAATGCCACCGTCTCTTGACAGAGCTGCTGCAGGACTTGCGTCAGAAGCTGTGTGTGGCAACAGCAGCAGCTGAAATGCATGCCAGTGTCACAGCTCTGGCTGCAAATAGGTAGAGGTGTTGAGTCAGAAAGTTGTTAGGAGGAGTTTTATTACTTACACATACAGTACAATCTGGTGGTGTGCACTTCGAGGAAGCTTCATGCACAGAGCTGCTTTTAGTTCCTTTGAAGGCTGCCCCATCAGACCTGGGTCTTTTTCTATCATGGCAAGTTTCAGGTTGCAGGTGTATATGTGGGGTGGGTCAGCTCAAGGTGAGCTGAGTGACTCAATCCTGCTAGCAGCAGTGTGTTAGCATGAAGGGTGTCTGCTGCCAGGGGCATAAAAGAGGTCTAGCCAAGCCCTGTAATATGTGTTTGTCTAATCCCCCATAGTGAATTCTGGAGCCTCTCCCACACAGGTATATTCTGACTGGGGATTAATCCAAGAAGATGTCTGGGCGTGTTTTGGAGGGAAGGGAGGGGATTACACTGGCCATGCCAGGGGCACTGGGATGTAATGGAGCAGCCCCAGCCATCAGTCCATAACAAGCCTCATTCCACCCACTCCCCATCTAGGGGTCTTGCTTTCTCAGAGATTAGCAGGAAGCATTTCTGAGCAAGTGCAAAACTGAAAGCCCTTCTCTGCATTCCAGACTTAAAACAACAAAGACGGAAATATTTGGCTGTTCCTCAGGAAAATGGACTTAAGAGTACTTCTTTTTGTCCAGGTCTGTTTATGTGCACCTAGGCAACATAAACAACCCAGGCTGGGCAGTCCCCTACCTGCTGGGGCTGGAACACCACAACCATGCCTGGGACTGAGCTGCAAGGCAGCAGGGTGCAGCGGCAGCATACCCTGCCTACTGCCAGGTGGCTCCCACTCCATGCCGTGCCAGAGCGAGCAGCTCTGTGCCCAGCTGGGCTGCAGGGCGGCAGAGTATGGTGGCAGCATACCCTGTCTGCTGCTGAGTGGTTCCAACTGTGTGCTGTGCTGGCAGAATGCCCTTCCCCTACCCCCACGGGTAGGTGCAGAGAGAAGCGACTAATGCCAATTCCTCTCTGCCTTGAGTGGAACAGAATCACACTGATCATCGCAAACCTGAAGATGCCTTAGTGATGAGCTAACGTTAATGAAGAAAAGCTCCAAAAGCCCAAGTCTCTGAAGGAGAGGGCAAGTCCCTGCTGGTTTACTGCTCCAGTCGCCGTCGTCGTGTTCTCGCCATATGGCCAGCTCATGCAGCCACTGCCATCTCTATTTACAGAGTAGTGGAAAGAGAAGCTGTTGTCACAGCTTGCCACTAAGAAACAGACTGGGGTGCTCGAGTTATTGGGAGAATGGAGCCCAGAAGGGCATTCACTGTTTCAGCTTGGCAAAACTGTCCTCACAAGAAGCTGAAGACTTTGTGACTCTTAAACTTTTGGCAGAATTTTGGGAAGTTGGGATTTGAAGAGTCCTAGAGGCGGGTCTCCCCTGCTGCTGCTGCTGAGCTCTACAGAATGCTTTGCCCATTACCTTCTCTCAGAATGTGTGTAAGGGCATTGCAATGGACTTTCTGTTTTGTTTGTGTCACCTGCTTGGACTTTTTCTTCTTTCTGTGATTAGATACAGATTCAATAAACCCTTTTGTTTCCTCAAGATGTTTTCTCTTGTCTGATAAATTCTATCCCAGAGCCCTCAAGACTGGGTGCCTTTCTGTTTTGGAATGTCTTAACCTGGGCCACAAGGTCAATGAAGCAGGAGGGGGATGAATTGCTCCACGTGCCAGAGCTGAGGCTTTTCTGCAGCCTTTGGTGAAGGCCGTGGTGAGACAGGCTGTGCCCCTGCAGCCCACAGAGGTTAATGGTGTAGCAGGTATCTCCACTGCAGCCCATAGAAGACCCCCACACCAGAAGTGGTGGATGCCTGAAGGTGGTTGTAACCTCATGTGCTGCAACAGACCCCTGGCAGGTCCTATTGGGACAGAAGCCCTCTCTGGAGCATGTTTGCTGCAGGACTTTGTTCCATCTTTAAAAAGTTGGAGAAGGAAGAATCTGTTCTGTGATGTGTCCAGGCACATGGTGTGAAGCATCACCAGTGGGCTTGCTGTAAGCCCTTGTCAGATCAGAAACAGAGAGGCTTTGTGGAAAAACTGAATTGAGCCTGTGCGGACACAAAATGTGAGAGGTCAGGCAGACACATCCTGGACAATGCAGAACTGGATATGAATCAAACGAGCACCTTAGAGCAACCTTCAAATCCCTGAAAGGGATGTCACAAGGCTGGGTAGGATGTTTACAAAGGTAGGGGATGATAGGATGAGGGATCATGGTTTGAAGTTGGAAAGGGGCAGAATAAAGCTAAAGTTGTTGAATCTGAGGGTAGTGGATCACTGGAACAGGCTGCCCAGAGAAGGGGTGGAGGCTTCATCCCTGGAGCCATTCAAGGTCAGGCTGGATGAGACTCTGGGCAATCTGGTCTGGTGAGTGATGGCCCTGCTTGCTGTAGGGGGGATTGGATTAGCTGACCTTTGGCAGTCCATTCCAAGCCAATACATTCTATGATCCTGTGATAGGTCTGATCAAGGTACTTGTCCTGAAATCCTGATCTCAGAGTACTTTACCAAGTGCTGGGTTACCTTATGCCTTCCCTCTGATCCCAAGTGGGGATGGGCACAGATTCAGTGCAGCAGCAGAAGTGCTGCTGAAGCCTGTATATTTTGGCAAGGTATTTCATTCGAGCTCAGCTCTTTCAAGGTTGAGCTCAGTGCTGCCAGTTCTGTGCTAGGATCTTGGCATGGCAAGTTAGTAGCAGACCCAGGAGTGGATCACAAATCCACTGATGAGGGCCGCAGGCTTACTACCCAAGTACCCTCTGGCATGCTCCTGGGAGTTTTCTTCCAGGTTAATTCTGATCCAGGTTTTCCAGCTGTAGAGTCCCATGCAGCAGCATGACCTCATCATCTTTACATTGCTCTGTCACTGCTGTCCTGCCCTCAGTGCTCACAAAGTGAAAGTGAAAATATAGTTGTTTTATAAGAAGGCAGAAGCTGGTGTTCTGATCTTTCTCTGGGATCTTAGAGGCTTCTGAAAGTGCTGTGCAGAAGAGGAAGAGCTGAATGAACTGAGAGCTGGCAAAGCTGTTCAGGTGCACGGGGGAGGGAAGAGAAGCGGCGCAAAGGCTTCCTCAGGCACCAGCAACTTTTGAGGTACTCATGCTGCCTTCTTTAATGGGTCCTATCCTAGAGCAAGTCTTTTACAAATTGCTTCTGTTTCCTCTTTAAGCAGCTACTTGGAAAATCGTCGCTATAAAAAGTCTTTGGCAGTAAGAAAATTACTCATGTGTTTCATCCTTTCTCTATAAGGATGAACATATGTTTCTGGTGCGGGGGACCTTCCTGAATAAACTCACTCCTTTTCACAGCCCTCACTTTCACACAGGTCTGTGCAGTTTCACATTGCTTGTGTGAATGGAAAAACCCAACAGTTTCATCAAATGGTGGCCACGGGTGTGTGACCACAGAAGGAACAGAATCAATCCGATGCAGCAGTTTCATTTTCATGTAATTCCCAAATGTTTTTTCCCTCACTTCCAATTAACCTTTCCCATACCCCCTCACCTCCCATTCCCCTATCCCCCCTTCCCTCCTGACTTTGTAGCTCCTTGGTGTGTTTTGCTAATACCTCATCTACCACTGTTGCCATTTGCAAATTAAGGGTTAATTTGCAGGTCCTATGGAGAGACCTTGCTGGCTCTGGGTTCAGAACCAAACAAAACAGAAAGCGTCAGTCAGTGAGGATATTTGATTTAAAAGAAAAGTACTTAAACCAGCAAAACAGTTCATTCTATTTTGCTTAATGTGCTGAAAGCAGATAATAAAATCTTTGCACTGTTTTCTGATGGTTACTGTGGAAAACTTTTCAAGAGCAGCGTCTGGGAAGTAGTGTACCTCATGCTTAGGGGTTTTGCAGAGATTTCTCCACTTAGCACTGCATCCTATTGTTGCTGTGCTAGCTTGTTGAAACTGTGGAAACAAACTTCACTCACAGGCTTCCTCTAGAAATAGCTGGTTTAGCTCTTCCATTTATTGTTCTTTTTTTAATTGAAAAAGCTTGTTGAGAGTGGCATTAGTCAGATCAAGAAGGTGACACTGATACTAAAAGTAATAAAAGATTATCTCTTACATAACTCCTATACTTTTTCAGGGAAAGCAAGTGGGAACAAAACAACCCTGTGGTCTTCTTAAGTTGTTTTGGTTTTCATTTTGTTGCTTCCTTCCTCCCCTCAGTAGTATTCTTTTCTTCAAACTGATTGAAACTTAAGTCCTGTCTGTGGGATACTTAGGGTACCTGTTAAATAACTTCTGAGAATATCTTGCATTGTTCCATCAAGATGATTCTGCTCCATCCACCATGTGAGCCAGCTCCTAAGGTGCTCAGCAAGTGTAGACCCTGCCACAGACCTGTCCCAGCTCTATACTAGTCTCTATGGGGGCTCCCACTGAAGCAGCAGTCTCTGCTGAGCTGCGTGGAGGCAGAGGTCAGTGAGGCAGAATACAGACTGGAAAGGCAGTGAGTTGCATTACCTTCTAGTAATTACCTTCCTGGAGTAGGAAAATGCAGGAGTCTAAACAGAGTACTGTTAAACAGTGTTCTGCAAAGCAGGAAACAGAGTAGCCTGAGTAGTGGGTGAAGTTGTACAGGCTTAATCTGTGTTTTGGGGGTAAAAAACAACCCCAAACCATCTTAAATTTAAAGGATGGGACATATCTTTAGATTAAAAGAAGGTGAGAAAAGAGGCTGCACTCATGTGATGCTCTGAGTGTTGTTAAGAGGCAATGCCTGCAAGATTCTGTAGGTGAGCAGCAGCCCTGTACCTACAGTGGAAACACTGGTCCCTCGTGTGGTGGGAAGTGGATGGATGGATGGATGGATGGATGGATGGATGGATGGATGGATGGATGGATGGATGGATTGATGGACGGACCTTTAGGAACAATGCCAGGACCTTGGCCCAGTTCAGCATCTCCTGGGCTTGGGCCCCGCTTGGGGGTGTTGAAAACTTGGAGCACTGTAGGGTGTAAAACAGATTTTATTCCAGAGGATATTTTATGGATGATCTCAGATTACCTCCTGTGCCTGTCAGCAGCTGTAGCAGGCTTGTTTTGCAGGTTTCTCCTGTCTCATCATTTTCTAGAAGTCAGGGTGGGAGTCTCAGCAGTTCTAGAGTAGCACAGCTCAGGAAAGATGATCAAGTCCTGACTTCTAGTGAAGAAATAGACTTTAATTACTAATGATGGGTTAATTAAATTGAAAGCTTACTTACCGTGCTTCTCAGATACTTAATAAACCAAAAGGAGTTGTTTTAATGGAAGCTTTGAATGAGAGGTTCCTAGGGGCGAAGCAGTTTGAATTTTCCAGAGGTAGGCTAGTGGGAAAAGTTAGGTGAGTTTTCTAGATTGATTTGCTTTTCTCATGTGGAAAGTGAAACATTTTTTTTTTACTAAAGCATATTTCACAAATTAACAACAGTTTCCTTGAACTGACCGAGCATGAATTTCTGGTGGAATCCAAGATATTTTTATTGAAAAGAAACGCTAGGTTTTTGTTTTGTTTAATTTGAAGTGGTGTTTCCTAGGAGGCCTTTTTGAAATAAAATGTGATTTGACAATGAACAACCCATCTTACATCAAGCAAAACACTCACTGAGCACAACAGATCTTTGTCTTGTTTAGTGTGTGCTTTTGGAAGTGACAGCAACTCGCAGTGTTATTGGCGTTGGAGTGATGTGTGCAGGGTCGCTCCCTTGAGGGGCTGAGAGAACCTGGACATGGAACCTCCTGCCCAACAGGCTCTTCACTCAGTCCATGTGTCTGCAAGTGCTGTGACTGACCCAAAGATGGAAAGGGGGGCCAGTTTGGTATTTGTACCATTCTGTACCTTAGGGTGCAGAAACAGCTGAGCGTTTCATAGAATCATAGAACTGTTCTGGTTGGAAAAGATCTTCAGGATCATTGAGTCCAACCATTAACCCAAATGTCCTATCTCATCACTGAACTATGCCCTTAAGCTCCAGACCTCCACAACTTCTAAATACATCCAGGGATGGTGATTCAACCCCTTCCCTGGGAAGCCTGTTCCAAGGCCTCATGACCCTTTGCATGAAGAAGTTTTTCCTTATGTCTGACCTAAACTTCCCTTGGAGTGACTTCAGGCCATTTCCTCTTGTCCTGTCACTTGTGAGAAGAGACTGACCTCTCTACAACCTCTTTTGTTGTATTCCAGCTGTCTTGGCCAGAAGCAGCTTTGCAGTACTTGACCTGAAAGAAAGATAATGGGTGCTAAACACTATCTTTACTGTCCAGTCAGGGATGACTGATGGAGGAGCCTGCTGAGGCTGCCTTGACGTTGCTGAGGATATACAACAACAGCTAGCAGTGCTGGAGATGGGCACCCAGGGAAGCCTGATGGACTCTCCTTGCTTTCTCTGGTTATGTGTCCTGCTTCTAATCATTGCAGCTCCCCATGCAAGTAAGTTGTCTTGTTTGATCTCATTGCTTTTCACTTCACATGAAACTAAACTCGTTTTAAACACATTACCTCGTTCAGTTGTGTCCAGTTTAAAACTAAGACTACAAAACCAGTGAGGTGAGCAAAGAAATTAAGGAAGTAGAGGTAGAATTGTCTGACCTGTGACACTCACCTGACTTGGGAAGAATAACTTTTTGGATTTAACCAAAGTCAGAGGGGAGTCCTCTCTCTAAAGCTCTTTACCCAGGGCAGACTGAATGAGTAAAACCCTTCAGTCAGCTCTCACTACCCAGCACCAGCATATTCCAGTACTTGAGCCAGGCTGCTTTTGTTTTGGTTTGACTCACAAAACCCAGGAGTTTTAGATCTTCTTTATAGGTTGGACTTGATGATCTCAGAGGTCTTTTCTAGCCTCAGTAGTTCTGTGGCTCTGTGACTGTAGAACTGCTGACTATGGGAACAATAAACTGAACCAGTGGCAGTGACCTGGAACACTGCATCTGATGTTATGTAGCCTGGCAGCTTAGCTGTGAACTCCATTTGTATTGAGATCTGGATGTCTGCTAGACATACACCTGATGGGCTTGTGCCAGGGAGTTCTGGAAAGAATGGAAGTAAGAATGGATGTTTCATCTGAACCTGTCTGGGCAGAGAATTTGAGCTCAACAAGAAAAATGTCTTATGATTAATTTCCTAAGCTGCAAGTTTGCTAGTGGCAGCAGTAGGGGACTGATGTTGTAATGTGGGGGACTGTGTCTCCTAAGCTGTGACTAACATGAAAAGTCTGAGAAGTAAAATGGTAGAAACTAATTTCTCTTTGTTTTAGATATTGCCATGACCAGTGACAAACATGCTGAAGAGACACCAGCCTCCTCCTCTGACAAAACGAATGTGACAGTCTACCGCTGTCAACAGCGTAATAAAGAAATGAACGCAATAGTCAATTATGCAGAGTGTGACAAAATTGCTGAAACACAAAAGAGAGAATTTTCAAATGAAACATTCCAGATGAAGATCAATGACACATGGATCGTTATGTGCTTTCAGCAAGAAGACACTTTTTCTGGAGGAATTTATGTCATTCTCTGGCATAAAGCCAGTGGAATAGGACGATTAAGTGGCATTCCGGATTACAGAAGTAAGTTTTATGGGAAGCCTGGCTATCAACACTAGGCGATATATTTCTGCTTGTGCCACTGCACTGTTACATGTGCAGACAGCACAAGTTTACAGGAGTAAACTTATCTAAATTGTAGACTAAGTTGCAACAGCACAGTGGCACACAGGCTCTGGGGTCTCTGCAACTGGAACAGCTGCTGGTCTTGCTTGTCCTCCTTCTTTGGTTCCTGTGGGTAAATGGAAGGTACACATTTTTTGCCATGATTATTTGCAAAGGAGTTAAATGTAAAATGGTAATGAAGAACTTTTTACAGATTTGTGTTCTTAAATATACGCGAAAGCTTCTTTGCCTTCTTCAAACGTGAAGATTTCCATTACTGGTTTACAGAACAGCTCACCACTGTAGTGAGAAGCAAATCAAAATGCTGACTGGTTGATTTGAGCAGCTGGTAAATAAAAATTATTGAATCATAGACTCACAGAACAGTTTCAGCTGGAAGAGACCTTCAAAATCACTAAGTCCAACCTTTTCCTAGCCCTGTCACCACTAAACCCTGTCCTACAATGCAGCATCTACCCTTCTCTTAAATATTTCCAGGGATGGGGACTAAACCCCTCCCTGGGCAGGCTGTTCCAGTGCCTGACAGCCCTTGCAGGTAAGAAATTCCTCCTGACATCTAACCTGATCCTCCCCTGGCACAGCTTCAGGCCATTTCCCCTTGTCCTATCAAGGCCACTAGGGAGAACAGACCAACCCTGGCCTCTCTACAACCTCTTTTCAATTAGTTGTAGAGAGCAATGAGGTTTCCCTTTGATCTCCTCTTCTCCAGACTAAACAGCCCCAGATGTTTCAGCTGTTCCTCTACCAGCTTGGTGGCCACCTCTGTCCCCTCATCCTCCCTTCAATGTCCCTCTTGTGGTGAGGGGCTCAACACTGGGCACAGGACTCAAGGTGTGGCCTCATCAAAGCTGAGTAGAGGGCAATGATTGTAGCAATCTGCAATTTTTTGAAGGATCTGCCTTTTTAACTCATTAACCTCTTAAGCCTTGGTTGAAGATTACTCACTTATAATGAAAATGTTTATCTTTTTTTTTGTTTTTCTGCTTTCTCAGAAAACACGAGGGATAGCATCACTAGAATATGTTGTGAAGGGAAAATAGACCCCTCAGGGCGTGAGCGTGACCTGAAGTGCTGCACTGGTGTAAAAGACAGAAAATCAGATGCCCACACCACTGAAGAGGGAAGTCTAGGTAAATCTCTTCAAGTTTGGGTTTGCCCTTTGCTTTGAGAGAGTTCTGCCCAGACAGCTTAACAGTTTGACACTGAGAGGGTGGGTGTGCTGTTACAGTCATATCTTGGACCCACAGCTGCCATAGCCATCCAAACTCAGATACTTGCCCCTACTCTGTGTAGGTGCCCAGCTGTGGAAAGTACATCTGTAGGTGTAGCTTTCTGTAGCTGTAGCTATACAGCTATAGATACAGAGATGCTGAAGGAAAGGAGTATGTGATGGGTATGTAACAGGATTTCCAGAAATGCCACTTGCCAATAAATGATAAATGAGACTTTAAAGGACATTTGACACACAGTTATTTTCATATCCAATTTGTTTTCACTATAGAAATCCCTGTCATCTTCCTTAGGTTATGGACAAGCAGGCTGTCTTTACTTGAGACAAGCAAAATCTATTCACCATTGTCTGGGGAAGGTCCTCTTTGTTTTTTGCTGTGGGATCTGAAGTGGGTTTTCTTGCTTGTCTGGGGGGGGTGGAGGGTAACTTTTGTATGTGTGCTGGATGATTCTACTGTTTTTCTTCCAAATTAGACACATATTAAAATAACCTTTCTAGATTTTTATATGTTCAAATTTCAGTGCATTGAGGTCTTTAAAAGTATGGTCAGAATGGATTTCTACAGTAGCCTTTGAGCCTGTCTTTGAAGATACATTAGTTGATATGTTTTGTCCTCACCAGATCCCTGTTTCTGAAATGCACATTATCCAGGCACCATCCAGAATGATTCTGACCTAAAAATATTCTTCCAGCTTTCATTTTATACTTAGTACATGTCTTGTTTTAGTTAAGCTGGTTAAAAATACTGAGATCACTAAGAGACTTAACAGAATTATTGACCTTCTCTGGTTTTCAGGATAAAAGGTCTCACACACATTGGTTTTGGTTACTTCAGATGGATAGATATTCAAAGGCATCCATTGAAGTGGGGGGGTTAAAGATTAGCCTCAAATGTTGATAGAGTAATTTTTTGGCTACAGATATCTTATTGAAGATATCCTAAGCCAGCGGCTGGGTTTTTTCTGGTGTTCATCAGTTCCTTCTTTCATTATTGGCTTTTGTAGGGTAAATGGCAGAAACACCAAGCCCAGTTCTTCCTCTCTGATGTTTTTGAAGCAGGCTCATGTCTTGCAATGGCTGTCTTGATTTGCTTGGACTCTTTATTTTCTCCTACTCTGCAGGAAATTCTCAGAGTTTAATTGGTGAAAAAAGCAGCATTGGCTACACTGCCCTTCTGCTGATTCCTGTGGTTGCTGTAGTAGCAATGGGACTGGTTTATGCTCGACGACGGACCCGGAATGGCCAAGGTGCAGTCTGACAAAATGTTGTGTTTCATATTAGTAACTTGTTTTACAGACTACACTGACAGCAGGGAAAGCATCCAGGGTTTTCTTCCTGGATGTCATTTCAGTTACATTGTTGAGGAGATTGGTAAATGATATTCACAGTGAAGGGGAGGCTGGGCAAACAGCTGGTATGAACTCCACCTCTGCATTTGGTGCCGTGGTGTAGACCTCAGTCAGCTGGTTTTATTAGTGAGATACTAGACCAAATTGTCCAAGGAGTTTGTGGCTGCCCCCTTCTTGGAAGTGTTCAAGGCCAGGTTGGATGGGGTCTTGAGCAACCTAGACCAGGAGGGAAGTGTCACTTCCAACCAATCCATCCTCTGATTCTGAAAAAAAAAGCACAGAGTAAACTTCCTCCCTGACACAGTAACACATCCCAGTGATTGCAGTGCTCAGCCTTAGCTCCAATTCCTTGGAGCAATTTCAGACTGAAGCACTGCTGTACAGCTCTCCCTGCAGAGCCATAGCCCAGCTCAGGAGACTGCTGAACACTCAGATGTGGGCTGACAGATCCTTTAGGTGAATGGTTCCCAGTCACAGCTCTGCCCACTAAAGAGAAAATTTTAATTTAAGAAAGAATGGTTTGTTAACTAGCTCTAAGGGGTGAATTGATTCTGCAAGCTAATGCACATGGAAAGGGCTGGGATTAAACAGGGAGATGTGAATAAAATCGGGAAATAGCTGCCTTCCTTTGTTTTGCCCTCTGTGTTGCCCCCCACTTCTCTCCACTTTAAGTGAGATAATGTTAAACCGCCTCTTACTTCAGAAGTAGTTGTTCTATGGCAGTTCTATTGTTGTTCTATTGAGTAAAGAACTTGGGATGCAAACCTGTTATCATACAGTAAAACATCACTCCTGTCCTATAGGATGGGGATTTGTGGACACAAAAATCTGCTTGAGGTGGCCACCAGTGAATTGCTCAGGAATTTCAGACAAATATAAGCTGGGAAAAAACAGCTGCAAGTCTGTTAGCTTGATCATTTAATATATAAATAAATCCTTACTAATACTAGTGTTTTTTGTGCTATTGTTTCCCTAGGGCCTGTCATAATAATTCCTCAGATTGTTAGAGGTAAGTTTTGACTTTCTGGAGGTTTAATTATGACAAAGGGTGAAATCGTCATTGTGGTCACTGCCTAGAGATCCTCGCACTCCAGATTTACTACCATAAATGCAGACAATTGGATTATTCTCACTGAAATTAACCGGTGCCTTTGGTAGCCTCACAGGTTTTCCCCTTCAATTCTGCAGCTGAAAGCAAAAACACGTGTGCCTCTGATGTGTAAAACCTCACATCTGTTGGGAAAACATCTACAAGTGAGAAAACCAGGCCCTACACCAGCACCACCCCTCTCAGTAATGACTTCTAGACTTCAACTGAAGAAGCAAATTCACTTTACACAAGACATCCTGGTAATTTCCACAAGTTACCTTCACCAAATCCATGGGGTTACTGGGGATTGTGCTTGCCACAGTCATCCGGCTCCAGGCCTTTGTGAGCCATGCAAGAAGCTCCCAAGATCAACCATCCTCTCCTGATGCTTTGCTGAGGACAAAAGTCATCACAAGACAGGTGTGGCTTGGCAGCACAAAGTTAAACCAGCTGAATTCTGTCAATGGTTTTCATGATTGACACTCTCAGATTATCTTAAATTCTTCAGAGAGCTCTGTCTGTGCTCAGATAGGATGTGCTGAACTCTGAGGCAGCCTTTCAGGCTGAACACAAGTATGATACCCACCTCCCTGACAAACGAAGTCATGACTTTAGAGGTGTCCTTGCCTGTGGCAGGGAAGTTGGAGTAGATGATCTTTAAGGGCTTTTCCAACCACAGCCATGCTATGATTTTACAGTGGGATACATTCGACAGTACCTCCAGTGGGTAGGAAAGCAGTGATGTACCTGCTCTGGTTCCTTATCAGAAAAGATTACAATATTTCTGCATCTGAAGGCAGATTTGGGTGTTGTGTGTGCAGACAGCAGGTGAGGAAAGCCCTAAGGAATCTCTGTCTGGTAGTTCACAGGTGAAGTGTCACCTTCAGGTGTGATCTATCGTTCACTCTTGTTTGGAATACATCCACAAAATTTTCTGTAAGATTTGATCTAAGTTTTACTTTTGATCAAAAGTCAGCAGCAGCATGATCAGAAAAGCAGATCTGTGAAACAGGACAAATACTTGCTTGATCATTTGTATGTAGTTTCATTAATTCACATGGTTTAATAGCCTGTAGCTGAAACTTCCAGCAGGAAATCTCAAAGGATACTGGATTTGAGTTGCATGACTCTTGAAATTTGCTACAATCAAATGTAAGGGGGAAAGGTCATAATGAAAGATACCCAAAAAGAAGTCATTCATTCATTTGTTTTAGAAGGACGAAAAAGCCTCTTTGCTTAAATCTGGCTCTTGTTTGGCACAGGACACCAGTGCTGTTCTGGGTTGGAGGGTTTTTCCTTGTTCAAAGGATGCTTTACACTCAAGTTGATCTAAAATACCCTTTAACTCCCAGCTTCCTTGTTGGATTTTGCATTTTCAATTTTAATGTTGCAAAACACAGTCAAAACTTCATTGAGCATTGGCAATACCCAGCTACTCAAAGGCCTTTAGGTATTTATCAAGAGTGTAATTTTTGCTGATCCAGTCTCTTACATCACGTTGAATGCTTCTTCAGTAAGCCAAAGCTAAGGTTACCCATAAAGAGTGCAGACTGCAAGGATTTAGAGACAGAGTAAAAAGTTGTTTCCTTTTCATACAGCACCTTAGCACAGTTGCAGCCCCTGTTTCCATCCCCCCCGCCTCACCGCCCCAAACAGGACTGCTGTGTTTGACAGAGTAATCTCTAAAATGAGGCAGAGGTTTGCATGGGATAAAAAAGACCAATTCTTTCAAGAAATAGCATATCCGGTGCTGCAGCCTGGGGAAAGGAGCACTCAGACCAATATGGGCCTTTTACTTTGTCACTGCAGCTAGCAGCTAGCTAGCACTGATTCTGTTTCCCTCTGCTCTAAGTAGTGGGAAGGACCAAGTACTCCAGCTTACACAGCCAAGCTGTATTCTGCACTTCTGGAAGCTCACAGTTCTGTCTGCTTTATTTTCTTACACCTAGAAAAATGCTCTCTTACAAGTTAAGCCATGCCAGTTGTTATATGTTGTCCTTTAGTGAGAAAACCAAACGTACGGAAGAATCTACAGGTGTGCTCAGATGTGGTGTTCAAAGGCTGCTGACGCTGGGCGGTGTCGGTGTAAGCTCAGATTTGGAGTTCTTTGTGAAAGAGACTAAGCAATGTTTGAAAACTCACCTTGTATTAAGTCGAAGAATTTAGGTTTCATGTGGTGCCTGTTTCATTTCTACCTTTTAACACCAGCTGGGGCCAGAGAGCTGGCCATCTTTGGAGAAGAAAGGTTACACAGGCACCTCCACCCAACACCCATCGCTTAGCTGAGTCGCTCAGTGCAAGTCACAGACTGATCCTTATGGCTCACCCAAGCACACCAGCCCTACAACTCTGCTTTCTACTGATTATGTAGACGCCATCATCTGATAGCTGGAATTTCATTTTCATTATTTCTGTTATTACACTCAATAAAATAAAGCATCAGCTTAAACCCTGGCTGTTGACTGCTAACCTGTGGTGATTGCATTGTTATTTGGCAGGTTCATCTGCTTCACAGAGCATCACCATGACGTGATTCTCAAACTCATAGTTCACTATCATTGTCATAATTTACTGCTTCAACATTACAAAAGACAGGGACTAACTGGGCTGATTAGGGGTCTGAACAACAGGTCTGATGGGGAGAAGCTGAAGGAGCTGGGGCTGTTCAGCCTGGAGAAGGGGAGGCTGAGGGGAGACCTCATTGCTCTTTACATCTAACTGAAGGGAGGTTGTAGTGAGGTGGGTGTTGGCCTCTTCTCCCTAGGGACTAGTGGTAGGACAAGAGGAAATGGCATCAAGTTGTGCCAGGGGAGGTTCCAATTGGATCTCAGGAGAAACTTCTTCCCAGAAAGAATGGGGAGGCCTTAGAACAGGCTGCCCAGGGAGGGGGTGGAGGCACCGTCCCTGGAGGCATTCAACAAGCAGGTAGACATGGTGTTTCAGAAGATGAGTTAGTGGTTGGGTGTTGTAAGGTGGGCAGTTAGACTTCATGATATTGAAGATCTTTTCCAACCTTGATGATTCTGTCTCCTTGCATTTACTTTTGTGTCTAGTAGTGACCCTTTCTTTGTAGGGCTAACTGAGAGCTCATTTCACAACACAATATGAAATTCTAAGCTTTCAAGTGCTCAGGAATCTTTGGGAACACACTATACCCTATGGATTCACACAGAGAACAGTGCCCAAAGGCAGAGATGAGCTTTTTGTGATACTGAGGAGGGAGTAGGAGCTATATGTGAACTGCAGCTGGAATTCACTTTTGCTGGGGACTTGCATCTCTTGTGTCCTGCAGCCCCTACAGAACATGAAGAAATGTGAAGCCAGGACCTATGTGGGATGCTTAAGCCATAGTGTTGCTTGGAAATGCTGCACATTGTCATTACCAAGATGCAAATCAAACCTTTGGTTTTTGTACAGTAATTTAAAGTTTACCTGAACTCATCATCTTGCTCATCATCTTGCTCAACATCAACTTGCTCCTTACAAAGCCAAGACATTTGTGTTTGCAGCCACCAAGCAGGTAGTCTGCTAAGCTCCTACATTTCCAGTAAGTCCATAACATGGAGGTAATTACCTGAGTTTGGTGCTGTGAAGAACAGCTTTAAGCCTACCTACATTTTCTCAGTTGACTGTAAAGAAAAGGTAGGTGCTCACCATAGAGATTCTTTGTAATCTTAATGTCAGAGTTTGCTCACTAGTAGGAAATGGTGGGTGTCAAGTGTGAGGTCAAGATACACCTCAAGAGAAATCTCTCTTCCTCCTCTTACATTCATTTTGCCACCATGGCAAAAGCAGCGTGTTGCTAACTTCTTTTAGTAAACAGCTGACGTAGCTGGAACAGACCAACTTGTGGCATACAGCCTTTTCTTCTGATCTTTGATTCATCAGATACGGGAGAACAACTGAGAAGACCTCTAAAGATGCTGTGGATAATGTGTTTCCCAACTGCATCTCTCTTTCTTCTGCTTCTCCCGTGCCTCTCTGGCCAGAACGGTATGTACAGCATGTCCATTTGCTTTCACAACTTTCAATCTTCTATTTCCTCTTTTTTTCTGTAGTCTATTATTGCAGGCAGAACTTTACTACACAGAAATTACTCTTTGTAGAAAGAGTGGAAGCTGTTCTCCTGGTAATTCAACATGAATTGTATCAGTGTGGTTAAGATTGAAGGGGGAGCCGGCTGCTAGATTAAATTAATATTAATGTTTACTTGAAATGGATTATTAGAGGTGTAATAAAACCTTACTAGAACACCCTTTGCTGAATATTATTGTGGCAATTGAGAGTACAAGCCAAGGGAACACTTGGGGGAAACAGTGGTTCTCTGAGAAGAGGCACAGGAAAAAGATGATTGAACAGTACTTATTACCCCCATGACCATTGACATTGGAAAGGATGGTAATTTGAGAAGAAAGTGTTATCCATAAATCAGCATATCTGGAAAGAAGATGCAGTGAAGCTGCTGAGAATATTTATTTTGAGAGCCTCTGCTGTTCTTTAGTTAGTGATTGCTGAGGAGTCACTACTGACTTCTGCAATTAAACTCTTCAACTTCTACTCCGACCTTTTGGAGAAAACAGTTGATAAGCTGTATCATTAGCTCAGTGGGTTCATAGAATCATTAGGGATTAGAAGGGACCTCGAAAGATCATCTAGTCCAATCCCCCTGCCACAGCAGGAGCACCTAGACCAAGTCACAGAGGAGAACATTATGGATTGGAAGTGACCTCAAAAGATCATCCAGTCCGATCCCCCTGCTACAGCAGGATCACTCAGACCAAGTCCAGGCAGGTTTCAGATGTCTCCAGAGAAGGAGACTCCACAAGCCCCACCGGCAGCCTCCTTCAATGCCCTGTCACCCTCACTGGGAGAAGGGTTATTACCTGAAGTGTGAATCAGCTTAACATATACTGAGTTTAGGCTCATGCAGATGGATTTCTTGGGCTTTCCTTTCCTGCTTGTAAAGTCTGAGTTCTCTGCTCTTTGCCAGCCTTCTACATCACCCCATTTCTCCGTTGCTCTGGAAAGTAATTGGTAACAACTCCTGAGTGACCTTAGTTCATTCTCTAAGTGTTGTAGGAGGAATGTCCTCGTGTCTGTCCAGGTTGGACTGACCTACTGTATATAAATCATGATCCGGTCTCTCTGTGTTTACCTCTAGGTTTGTTCTCTTAATAAAATAAATTGTTTTAAGTATGTAGGGTCCTTAATCTGCCTGGAAGCACAGTAATTTTGCCCTTCCTATACCAATTTTGTCCTAGATGTGCAATACTCTATATTTAATTTCCTTCCCTTGCCTTTAATGCAATTTCTTCTAGATTCTTCCTGTTTGATCCCTGTGTTCCCCACCATTCATTTCATAAGCACTTACTGCTCGGTTTCTTTTGCTGCTGTGTTCAGTAGAAAACTCAGAGTACTTTTTATGCCTTTGCTACATAGAATAGGCTGGAGTTAACTACTTCGGCAGTTCTCTTCCTAAGAGGCTGCATTATCCAGTTTCCTGAGGTTGCTAAAACCTCCTTTCTAAAAATTTTCTTCCATTCTCTGCCTTTTTTTGTGTACTTCTGGCTTCTAGATTTAGATGCTCAACCAGCTGCATTTATTGGGCTAAGTTCAGTGAAGCTTGTACTTCAAAAACTAATAGAATCGTACTGGGAATCTGTGGAGCAGAGTGAATTTTTTAGACAGTGACAGAAGCCACTGTTTTGTGAAGGTTTTTTTAAGCTTGAGTGGGTCATTGAGTCTGTGCAACTCAATGAGCATGAAAGTTTTTACAGGTTTCAGGATAGCCAAGACACGCCCTGTGCATGCTACCTCTTTGCTATCCTGAGAGTCCAGCCTTCCATGGTGATTCTTTTGACAGAGGAGTTCTTTTTGAAAACCACTTTGATACGAACAGATCAAGAACCCTGACATTGTCATTTCAATTTCATTTTTTAGGTGAAGAAAATGAACAAACAACAGATATTATCAGTGTTTCTGAAGGAGACTCCATCAGCATAACTTGCTCAATCAAATATTCAGAAAACGAATTGGGAACATACTTGACAACTAGCATTCAGTCACTCAACGTGCTCTATGTGTCCAGGCAGAATACTTCCTATAGCCCTCCTACTTTGGCTAATCGCATCAAGTATTTAAGTGAAGGAAAGAATCTCAGGATAACTCTACATGACGTGCAGGAATCTGATGCTAACATCTACCAATGTTCTAAGTATATTATGGATGGAGGCTATCACAAAATACTGTATGGGAAGACAACAATAGTAGTGGTGAAAGGTATTGCAATTCCACCTTCTATAGAACAAATTAATAAAAGTAGTGATTTATGTTAAATCAAAGATTAGGAGGAAGTATAATGGGAGGGAGAATCTTACAGACCTTCGTCCATGAGTGCTCATGTAACATAGTGATTTGAAGGAAAGTGTGGGTCTGTTCCCTGAAAAGATGAATAAAATATGTTAGACAGAACAGTACCAAGAAAGTCCCCAGAACATGAATTCATGACAAATTTAATCTTAGCTGCAGGTTTTCACTTGAGTCACAGCTTGCTGCAGCAGCTTGGACACAATGACAACTCGTAGCTCTTTCCAAAACAATCAGTCAAATCTTTATGAATAATCAAAAAAGCCTTTTATTTTTATTTTTTTAGTGGTTTTTGCAAATCTCTCTTGGTTTTACTATTTCACCTTACATGGAAATTTGATAAGAATCAGGAAGCTGGTGCTAGGAAACATTTGCAATTTGGGCATAAAAAGATGAGGGGTTTTCTTCTCTTCTTAACAAAGAGTTGATGGATTACTCTGGGTAGGGGAAGAATTTTTCTATCTTTTTCCTTCATTTTTTTGGAACCTGGTTGAACTAATTCTTCTGTGTACTTACCCTTCTCATGAGGGTGGGTGTCAGAAATTTTGGGGGATCCTTTCTTTCCTGTCCCCAAGGCATGCAAATCCAAATCGATAGCTGCATCACTAGAAGCCATTTATATCTATAAAGACTTCTCACCACCTTTCTTAGGCTTCTCTTTTCATTCTTCTTGACTGTGCTTCTCAAATAAATCCCACCTTGTTGATTATTGTTTCTCCAAATTGTTTTATTAAATTACCACATTTCTTCTTTGAGTTCTGATCCTCTTCTCTAAATGCTCACAGCCTTCCCAGACTTAGCCTTTGTGTGAGTGGGGGAATTTGTGTCTTCGTTCCATCATCCACGTTAATGATAATGTCAAACAGAACAGGGCCTGTACTCAGAGGAGCCTAGCTGAACACTGAGCTGTTGATAACCATTTATGAAGACCATTTTCAGCATTGATGGTACCCACATCGTATAATTTCATCCAGACCAATAGTCCCCAGATCCTTCTGTGGCTTAATCTCATTTGAGAAAATAGACAGTGATCCTTGCCTCAGGGACAAAGTTCATGAAGCTGTGTTTTCTTAGGAGAGCTCACCAGATGTACTTTTTAAGTAGGTGGAGACTTTTTACAAGTAGGTAAACATTTAGTTAGTTGCCCTTTCATATCCTGGGGCAGGAGAACATGAAATGTCTCTCTTTTCAAGGCTCATGTAAAGGTAGCCCCTGAAAGAAATAATTTTATCTAGATTTCTGTGGTCTCTCCTTTCTGCCTTTGACCTCTGCATTTGCTCCCTAGTGAAAATGTGCCGAGTGAAGTATGTGGTTAGCCATCACCTCTCTTGTTTTTAGCTAAAACCAGTGAAGATGTTGAACAGTCACCACTCCATGTGACTCCTCTGCAAGGAGAGTCCATCAAAATTACCTGTGTGTTGAGAAACTCACTTGGAGATGAAGGGATCTACTTGCTCAGAACTCACATGCAACGTGAAAGAGTGCTCCATGTTTCAGGCCAGAACATTCCAACTATTCATCCTGCCTTTGCTGATCGCTTGGAGTATTCAAAGGAAGAAAAGAAATTAGTGGTAACTCTCCACAAGCTACAGGAAAACGACAGTGATATATACGTGTGTGCTGGGGTGCTGAAAAATTCCTCTTCCCTCTCAGCGAGTAAAAGTGGCACCATGATGCTCATTAAAGGTACTGTCCTTTTACTTGGTTAGCCGCAAGTAACTACGGATGTGTTGTAATACAAATGGTGGGCTAAAAGCTCCAGAACTTTAGTCACGACAGGTCAGGCATTAATATATGCTAGACTTCCTTCAGTGCCTGGGAGAGTCTAGACACTGCTCAGACTTCTCTGTGCCCTGTTGTACTGGGACACAGAAACAGGCACCATGTTTCCACGTGCCCTGTACAACCAGAGGGAAATTGTAGAAGAGAACATTTGCTATAATACTGCATCTAAAATAAAAAAGGTTGCGATCAGACAACAGACACTTTGGTGTGTCCCGGAGTAATTCCTAGGAAACTGAATCAGTATCTTTAGCATCAGTTTTTTGACCTTAATGTGACACAAATGCCTTTTAGAAACCATTCTCTGTGGCTAGTCTTTGTGTTTAAAAATAGGTCACAGTAGGGAGTGCAGAGCAAGTCCTCAGGAGTTTACTTAAAGCCCAGATGATCTCACACTCCCTCATTATACACTGAACACACTGTGAACCTGTGTTCCAAAGGCAGGGCTGAGGTTTGTTGTGCAGTGAGGTGGTGTAGCTTTTGCTGAGATGAAGACAAACTATAGGTGTTGCTGTAATAACTGCAGTAAAACATTTTCTGCTTCCATTATGACTGTGCTGGTCCCTGGTATGTTTGCTATTGCCTTTGTAGTACTCCTCACTGACCCTTTATGTGCCACCTGCAGTCATCACCAGCCTCTACAAAAGCACAGGGAATGCCAGTGACACACTAACACAGTAACAGGTACAGCTGTGTGTAGTGTGCTGCTGCTACCTGTTTTCTTGATGGGCAGCAAATACATTTTTTTCATAATAAAACCAGGATTCTACATCTTAATAATAATAACAATAATAATAGTATCATTTTACCCACAGAATTGGGGCAGACAGACTGCAGTAATCTTTCCTGGGGCATCTCTGCTCTTGCCATCATGGTAGCAATACTGCTTGCTGCACTGGCGTGCTTTTACTTGTACCATGTCACCGTAAGTATGCTGTCACCATGTCAAATCACAGATGAATTTCAATTGAGTGATACCTGCCTTAGATATTGTTTATAAATAGTGACTGAGTCAAGAAAACACTTGAGAAACCTAAGGATTCAGATTTTTTCCACTGTCTCCTCTTTGCTCTTGTTTAATGTCTCCCAGCTGTAAACTCTTGGCCATAAGGATCTTATAAAGACCTTCCAATCCCTAAAAGGGACTGTCTGAAGGCTGGGGAAGACTGTTCACAAGGGCAGGGAATGATAGGATGAGGGGTCATGATTTGAAGCTGGAAAAGGGCAGAGGGAGACTGGACAGGAGGACAAAGTTGTTGAATCTGAGGGTGGAGGATCCCTGGAACAGGCTGCCCAGAGAGGGGATGGAGGCCCCATCCCTGGAGCCATTCAAGGTCAGGCTGGATGGGGCTCTGGGCAATTGGTTCCGGTTAGAAATGGCCCTGCTTGTTGTAGGGGGTTTGGACTAGATGACCTTTGGAGATCCCTTCCAACCCAGCACATTCCATGATCTTTACATCTTATGTTTCTGTTGCAATTGGTAAATGAGATCTCGTTTGCATCTGAGATCCCTCTCAAGTAAACCTCTGTAAACCTCAAGTAAACCATCCAACCATGTGTTGGATGGCTCTACCTGAACAGAACACCTCACTATTGTTTTACTTCCTTCCATTTATTATATATTTGGTGTCAGGTGGGGATGCAGGTCTGTAATACATGTAAGAAAGTTCGGAGGGGAAGGTAAGTGCAACAAGAAACTATAAAATAACCTAATATCTGAAAGTAGCTGTGGGAGAACAATTCTGCCCTGTCCT
Organism: Upupa epops; assembly: GCA_013397515.1. Lineage (NCBI taxonomy): Eukaryota > Metazoa > Chordata > Aves > Bucerotiformes > Upupidae > Upupa > Upupa epops. The sequence goes on along the minus strand of VZRI01002138.1, from coordinate 713,218 downwards.
AGAAAAAAAGAGTGACCATGACATTTTTCCTTTCTTGAGATTATTTACATTCATATTCTGCAGAAAGTGCCCAGAAATTATTCATCTCTGGTAGATCCTTTTGAGATCATTCAAAATTAACTGAGTATGGCTCATAGGCCAGACCTTGCTCTCACCTTGTCGCTCTGAATCAGTGCCACTGAAAACGGGTGGAGTATCATCATTCAGGTAAAACCAAGTGGCCCCATGGGAACTGGTCTTGTGTGTTATAGTAACCAAGTAAGGATGAACCTTATTTATCCTGGGGTCACAGTTAGATCCACCTCTTGAAGGAACTTTTAGTGAAAATGGATCAGACCGACAACTGAAAATTGAATGGGTTGACAATTTCTGTCTAATTCCCCGAGAGCTGGATGTGTGGTGAGAGTTATTTTAAAAACACATTTCCACTTCAAACTGATAGACTCCTGAGATGTAAATTGACCCCTCAGTCAGGATCTTTTCAAGCTCTGTTCTGAATGACTGTTTTCTTTGTTTGTAGATGAAGAAGTATTTGCAGAAAAGAAAAGTAAATGCAGTGTATGAAGATATGTCCTACAGTTCCCGAAGAAACACCTTGATCAGAAGCAACACTTACTCTGCTACCAATTAAGCTTTTGACAGCTGAGACCATGTGTAGATCCTTTACAGGTCCCTCTGAGAGCTGCCTTATCATCCTGACGGTGTAGCTGAACTGGAAATGCTGCCATAGAATCATAGAATCCTGACTGCTGGAAAGGACCTGCAGGATGATCAAGTCCAGCCCTTGTTCCAACTTCTCCCCAACCCCTAGACCATGGCCTCAATTGCTCTATCTACTCGTTTTTTAAACACCTCCAGGAATGGTTACTGCACCATCTCCCTGGGCAGCCTGTTCCAATGCCCAACCACTCTCTCATAAAGAGCTTCTTCCTGATATCCAACCTAAACCTCTCCTGATGCAGCTTGAGCCATTTCCCCTGTACCTATAATTACTAATTTGGAAGAAGAGAACAGCTCCACCCTTACTACAACCTCCTTTTAGGTAGTTGTATAGCATAATAAGGTCTTGTCTCAGCCTCCTATTCTCTAGACTAAATAACCCCAGTTCCCTCAGCCACTCCTTATATGGCCTGTTTTCTAGACCTCTCCCCAGTCTCCTTGCCCTTCTCTGGCCCCACTCCAGCACCCAAAATTAGACCCAGTACTCAATGTGTGGTCTCATGAGTGCAGAGTATGGGGGCACCATCACCTCCCTACCTCTGCTGGCTACACCATTCCTGGTGCAGGCTAGGATACCGTTGGCCTTCTTGGTCACCTAGGCACACATCTACCCTCTTCAAAAAAACTGCCTCATTTCCAAAGCTTTTTTGATAACACGTGATTTTTTTTTTTCATGTGCAGAAAATACAGAGAGGCCAAGGTACCCTGCTCATGTGTCTGCAGCTTAGTGAGGAAAGCAGCATTTTTGGACTCTGTATTTGGCTAGATGCAACATATGGGCTCATTTCTCTGAGTGAGAAGTAATCCTCTCAGGAAGGTGGAATAGATGGAGGGGTCTGGTTCTGAGCTCCGGTAAGTGCTCAGGAAGGACCCCAACAGGCCTGCTTAATCACACGGACATATGCATATATGGCTAATAATAAAACACGTAGGCATGGATGATAGTTCTCTTAGGAGTTGTGGTGTGTCTGCTCAAGAGCTCAGGTACCTCAAACTACTTGAGAATCACAGCACAGATATCTATTCTGAGGAGATCTCAGAAATGTGGTGCCAGAGTGCACTGCATGTGAAGTGCTGGGTATGTACAGGCTGGTGTATTCAAATACCATAACTATCCCACAAGAAGGCAGTGAGTCTAGATTTTAAACTGCTGACTTTGCCAGAAAAACTGGTATCATGCAGGTCTTGACATGGTTAACATGTCAGAGGATTAGAACTGGCACATGATGGTCTTATGGGACAGCAGAAACAGTAATGACATTCCAGTGTTGTCTCAGACTCCCGATGTCTCAGAGCTCCATAGGAAACTGCAGGCCATGGCACTACCCTGCACAATACAAAGTGAACTGATTTGGGGTAAAGCCAATTCTCACAATCCAATCTGGGCACGGATGAGTGATCCAACATCTCTGTGAACAAGGGAATTTACCAAAACTTCACATCTGTTAAGCAGAAACTAATTGTTTAGTGAGGGCTTAGAGCAGGTCACTACTATGAGCTTAACTCTCCCCTAGCTAAGGAAGGGCTGCAGCTCCCTCCAGGGCTGGTTTGGTTTTACAGAGCTGTGGAAAGTCAGCAATCTTCTATGCCCAGAGGACTGTCAAATCACCTTCTTACAAGGCAGGATTGACAGGGTTGACTTGTGGTTTCTGAGGACAGGCTGAGACTAGAATTTTTCTTTATTGATGTATTTGTTTATTTTTTTTTGAGGGATTTGGGTCAATTTACCATTGATGAGAGATCCTCCCTCTCTGGAGGTGAGCCCTGCTCAGATCTCAGCTTCCTAAGCCAAGCCCCATTGAGGAGAGCCCATTTCCTTCTAGTGTCCCTCGTGAAATGCTGCGCACCAGATCCAAGGGAGAAATCTGCTCACCGGGGGGGCTGGTGGAAGAGTAGAATTGCTGTGTAAGCACAGAGGTGCCTGCTGACTGCAGACTCTGCAATCGTCATGAAGCTGAACCTGCATAACTTTGTGTTTGTAACTGGGCCTTTGTGCAGTTGCCTGATATTTTCATACTTGTATTAAAGACTTGCATGCATCTTGCAAATCACCACTATGTAGTGAATGGACTGTTCATTACAGTATTCTGGTTTTGAGGGGTTTTTTAAGTGGAGTTGATGGGGTTGTTCAGCCTGAAGAGGAGAAGGCTCTAGGGGGACCTTATAGTGAGCTTTCCACCCCTGAAAGTGGCTGTCAGAAGGCTGGGGAAGACTGTTCCAAAGGGCAGGGAATGATAGGATGAGGGGTCATGGTTTGAAGCTGGAAAAGGAGAGATTTAGACTGGACTTGAGGAAAACGTTGTTGAGTCTGAGAGTAGGGGAATCCTGGAACAGGCTGCCCAGAGAGGGGGTGGAGGCCCCATCACTGGAGTCATTGAAGGTCAGGCTGGCTGGGGCTCTGGGCCATATATTCTGGTCAGAGATGGCCCTGCTTGTTCCAGAAGGATTGGACTAGGCATCCTTTGGAGGTCTCTTCCAACCCAGCACATTCTAGGATTCTAAAAGCTTCTTACAAAATGCTCCTAATACCACGTCAATAGACGGCACAGTAAGGATTTTGCACTTCACTGACATCATCTATGTGTGGGATTTTTTAATTTTAAAGCTCATCAGTAAAGTAAATAGCAAAGAACATTTCAGAAGATGTATATTCGTGCAATCCTTTCCTAGCAGCTATGATACAATAACATGAAGAGCTATAAATGTCCAGTGGAGATGGGGAAGAGACAGATGGCACTGGGGAAGCTAGTGGCACCTTGTGGCTGGTCACAGCAACTGAGGGCCAGGTAAAATGTGGAGTAGGAGATGGTGCTTCACCACTCTTGACCCTCTTTAATATCTCCATAAGCACAACCCAAGTACAGTCCTATGTCCCCTCTCAGAAGTTCCTTGTCCCTTCTCTCTATCCATGCCTATGGGGAGCAACTTTGCTCACAGGATGAAAGAGTGAGACTCTCCCATTATCGTGTCTGAAGGGCTGTGGCTGACCTGATCCATTGCAGGAGGGGTTGGCAGGGACAGCCCATTGCCATGTTGTCACCACAGTGTCCTCCCGTGCTGAGCAGGCCTGGGCATGAATCTTGGCCATGCAAAGCCCTGTTTGATCAAGGCAGAAATGACCCTCTGCAGACCCCAAGGACAGCAACAAGACCAAGCAGAGCAAGTCTCAATGTTCCCTACAGCATTTATGGAGTCATAGAATGGTTTAGGTTAGAAGAACACTGAACATCACCCAATACCAGTCCCTGCCACCGGCAGGGACATCTTCCACTAGACCAGGTTGCTCAAATCCCATCCAAACTGGTCTTGAACAATTCTAGGGAGGGGACATCCACAACTTCTCTATTTAGGTATTTCTTCTCTGTCTGAGTGATTTCTGTCTTTGTCCCTGGACAAGCCCAGCTCAAGGGTGAATGCAGAGAATATGTAGTAGCTCCTGATCTAGAAACTAACCTGCCCATAGTCAATCAACGTTCATCATGTTTCCATTTTTGGAAATTGGTTAATTAGAAAAAGGAGGGTCCCAGAGGGATGGGGGGGTGGGGTGGTGTTGAGATGAGCAAACTGGCATTTGAGACCAGCATTGTGTAATAATAGCTCTCTGCAAACATGACCACAGCTGTGAAAAAAACAAGCTGTGAAAGGAAACAATAGTGGAGGTGGTTTTTTTGACTAGGAAAGCCTAGCTGAGGAAAACAACTTATGAGCAAGACATTTCACAAGTTATACTTGTGTAAAGAGGTAGTGAATCAACCCCACATTTAATCTGAGCAGTGGTGAATTAAGTGCTTGCAAAGAACTGCTGTAGAAATAGCTCAGGAGTTCAGAGTGAGGGGCTGAGTGTTTGGCTGCTGTTGGAGAGGTCCTATGATGCAATGTGGCCTCAGAGCTTCCCTGGACAGCAGGCAAACTGAATTTTTCACCTCCACACTTGAAAACAGAGTAGCTCTGGGATTGTCCTGTTGTCTTTGCTGTTTTTCTGTCTCCTGACCCTGCACTGGGGTGGGAAATTACTTTCAAGGACAGGTGAGAGGTGCAGGATCTGAGGCTAGGCCAGGACGCACAGCACTGAGAATGGTTTCAGGGTGGTAGTGAGGTCTCCTGCCCAATTTCATGCTATAAATGACAGAAACTGCAGCTGCAAGGAAAGAGGCCTTGGGTGGGGGAGCAGAACTGCAGCTCAGAGTTTACCAAAGAGGGATGGAGAAACCTGAGGCAGCTAAGCAGAGACACTAGGACAGGAGCAGAGAAAACTAACAGGCTAGGTACAGGCAATGTGAGAAGTGACTCAGGGGACCAGCTGTAGATGAAGTGACCCAGGCTGAGCTTTCAACAAGGTGAGGATTCATCAGAAAGATCTTTTGACTGTTTGCAAAACTGGAGAGACCAGCCAGCACACCTAGATTTCTGCTGATGGAGCTCCATTTATTTAAATTTAAATTATTATTTAAATTTTGCTGATGGACTCCATTTATTTAAATTTAACTGAAGAAGCATTTTAACACTTCAAGTGAGACGCACGTGCTTGAACTTAGATCCCAAGGAGATCCGTAAGCTGAGTTGAGTCAAAAACACTGTCCAGGATAGAAGTACGTTCTCTTCTTGTTGTGGTTTGTAATGTTTTATAGGACACCAGATTATTTCCATGACTTTTCTGCAAACAAAAGTATTTTGTACTTCTACCAGTTCTCAGTGCTACATGACCTATCCGTGCAGCCCGCACTGGGAAAGTTGCCTGGATTTGGCTTCTTCCACCCATCTGTCACCACAAGTTGCTGCTTGTGGTCATTTTTCCATCCAATAACTCATGTAGGACACGCTGTTATTGTTTGGAGGATACAATCAAAATACATCCAGCACTCTTGTTCTGGAGAAGACAAGCTACTCACTGGTGATTTCTCATGGCCCCTTTGTTAGTGTAGAAAAGTACTTCCCTTCATGGCACACGGTTATTTGTAAGCACTTGTTTTTCAAGGTGTTTAGTTTCTTTTTGAACATTTCATACCACTCACCTTGCCGTCATGTCTTAGCAGTCAGCTTACAGTCAAGTTGAAAACAGGCAGGGGTTTTCTGGTAGTTGACAGATTTGGGGTTCACATGGTTTAGAGTGATGAGGCTCTGAAAAGGTGTCTTGCTGCCATTGTTTTAATCAGACTTCTATTTAATAGGGTTCTGCTCTAGTTATTGAATTCTTCTGCTCAACAGCTACTTTTTAAGAGTATTTTTGTTGTCATGAGTTGCTTTTAGGACTCTTTCAATTGCTTCAGTGATGACTGATACTGGCTATGTGTGGCATGCAAGGAATCTTCAAATTCCATTTGAAATTTTAACTTCCTTTTAGCAAATCTCTTAAAATTCTAATCCTTCCCATCAGTAAGGATCCTTCTGAACCTTACTTATCTTTACTGATCCTTGTAATTCTCACTGATCCTTGCTCTCACATTCACTCCAAGCATCCTACCTTGTCTGCACTATTTTCACATGCAGAGGAGTGGCTTAATGTTAAGAGATCTCTGTTCTTTTCATTCAAAAAAGTGAAATAAAATACTGAGCCCATTGCTAACATTAATGCTAATTAATTGAAGTGTTGTTATAATACAGTTTGTACACCTACACTACTGGTCCAGCCCAAAGTGACTCTGCTGCGTACAAAAAACCTGTTAGTAGGGCTGAATGGACTCCTGTGCAACTACTTCATAGTAACAATCATTTTGCTTTTAGGTGGTTCCTGACTTCAGCAACTGGCTGGTATATTTCTGAAAGTTCCCAGAGAGCATGTCCATGTCACCCAGAAGACAGCCACCTGAGCTGTTAGAAATGGTTTGGTGCACTTGCATGCTTCTGACTATACTAGGAGTAACACCTAAGCATTACAGATGCCAAGGGAAAGATGTTATATCTTTCTTTCTGTGAATCAGTAACTCTCTCTGGGGAATCTTTTAAACTCACTGCTCTTGGCAGTTCATGCCATCCCGAGACATTCGGTTGCTCTCTTCATAACCCAGTGGAAATATTAACAGGGTTTTTCATTCAAGGAATCTGGCCGATCTCTGGAATTCAGGAGCTGGTACTGTGGCCACAAATTTGTTAGAACACAGATTGCTAATTCACACTTCCTCACACAAGATGTGAAAGCTTACTTTGGTACTGCTTGTACAAGTCTTACTTTAACAACGGGTCTAACGATGGCATCCTCAGATGGCAGAATCATTACTCTTCTCTGAAAAAAAGAAAGAGCTTTGGTTTTGGAGGTGCTCTTTCTCTGCACCTAGTGACTTACAACACTTGGAGGAGACTTTTGAGGAATACAAGGGCCAGTTTATTGCCCATGGTTCACACTCTGTATCAGAATCATAATTGGCAGTAAGCGTGTGGGTGAATGACATTTAAGGTATATAGCTCCCTTCTCATCTGGTTTGTAAGGGTGATGGTGAGATGACATTTTGCTTGAGTGTCTTTGACTTCTGGGAACGAAACTTTTAAGAAGTGCTCTGTAATTTCACAGAGTCACAGAAGGGTGGGGGTTGGAAGAGATCTCTGTGGATCATCTAGTCCAACCCCCTGCAAAAACCAAAAATCAGGTTCACCTAGGACAGGCCATACAAGAACATCCAAGTGGGATTTGAAAGCCACCAGAGCAGGAATCTCCACCACCTCTCTATGCAACCTGTGCCAGGGCTCCATCACCCTCACAGTAAAGTTTGTCCTGATGCTGAGGTGGAACTCCTGTGCTCCATCTTGTACTTGTTGCCCCTCTTCCTATCACGTCGCACCACAGAAAAGAGACTGGCCCCTTCCTCCTGAAACCCACTCCTCAGGTATTTATAGACATTAATAAGATTCCCTTTCAGCCTTCTCTTATTCAGACTAAACAGTGCCAGTTGTTTCAGGCTTTCCCTGTAGAAGAGGTGTTCATGTGTCTTAATCATCCTCATAGCGCTCTATTGGAGCCTCCCCAGTAGATTCCTGTCTGTCTTGAATTGGTGAGCCCAGAACTAGACACAGTGCTCCAGGTGTGGTTGTATCAGGGCAGCGTAGAGGGGGAGAAGGAGCTCCTTTGACCTACTGGATACTCATTTCTGGATGCACCCCAGGATACTATTGGCCTTCGTGGCCACAAGGGCACACTGCTGTCCCATGGGTAAATTACTGTCCACCAGGACTCCAATGTTTTATTTCCATGGGCCTATTTTTCAGTAGAACAACCCCTAATTTATACTGGAGTATGGTGGTGGTCCTCCTCAGGTGCAGGACTCTACACTTATCCTTGTTGAACTTCATTAGGTCCCCCTCTGCCCAGCTCTCCAGTCTGTCTAGGTCCTGTCCTTGGGGAGTTCTCTGCTATTCACTCACGGTAATGCTCACAGAGAAAACTTCTTCAGAGAGTCTTCTCAAAGTGGCGGCAGTCTGTGACAAAACTCAGCAGCTTTTGGGCTCAAACCTCTTTCTTTCAAAACAGAAAACCTGTTCAAGGTTTTTAAAAAGCCATTTAAAAGAAACTGCCTGTGTGGTTTCACACTGTGGGTGTAAAAGCTGCAGCTGCTGGTGGCTGTCAATGCTAAAATTAAAAAATGGTCTTCTTCAGAGAGCCGCATGTGCTGTCTTGCAGAGGCTGTTCTGGAAATACTGTTGTTGCATGCAGAAATAGGTAAACATAATTTTGTCCCAGGCAAAACAGGAAACAGAGGAAAGCTTCTTGCAGATTTTCAACTCACCAAGAAACTCGTATGAACACACTGAACTGAGGCTTTGCAGGTTTCAGACTTGCTCAGAATTAGATGAACCAGACAGGATCCACCTTTGCAAGGGTGTCAGTTGTTCTGGTTCTTCAGTGGGTAAAACTCACCATTATGATAACAGCAAGTTAGCAAACAGTCTCAGTGCACTTGGCTGGAGGTAGAGATGGGCCCCTCTTTCAATGGTACTAATTTAATAGCAAGATCTAAAACTAAGACCTGAGGGCACCACTTTGGTGGAACAAAAAGAGAGGCAGAAATAATCAGAGTAAGAATAATTACAGTCATTAACAACAAGCTTTCTTCAGCCAGCTTCTCTCAGGCTGTTCCTGTGCCTCAAGAAAATAATTGTGGTCTTTGTGGCAAAGGTGCATGATCTGGCTGCTGCAGGGATGCTCGAGATGTGATGTTTCTGCCACCCAGTACTGCTACAGAGTGGGTTCAGCAGGTCTGGCTTATCACCCACCATCCTAAGAGATCCCCTCATGATAATGTCCTGGCAGCAGATTGTGGTGTGCTTGGGAGGGCTGTGACACTGCTTTAGCAGAGCAGAAAGCTCACCAAACACAGCTTCACTGGCCCTTCTCTGCCACCTTCAACAGCCAGGTACCCAACCTGTTGTTCCTCACTGCTGCTCTCTCATTTTCTGCACTGGCTGTGACCAGTGGGAACAGTCTCCTGCGGGCACAAGACCAGCCTGCACCAACAATGTTCTCCTGCTAGTAAACTCTTCTGGTTTACTAACAAGCAGATGGGGTTCAGATTGTTATAAAGAACACATGAAAGTACCTCGTGGGCTCAGCAAAGCCACCTTCAGCTCTGGCAGCTCCTGCTGTTTGGGCAGAACCACAGTCCTACTGGCAATGGCCAGTATTTGAATAGGTCTTGATCCAATGGGATCATTATCATAGGATCATAGAATCACCCCAAGGTTCATGCTAACATGCTCATGTGAAAGGCCATCTTCATCCTGGGACATTAGGGAGAAATTTTTTCACTGAAAGGGTCATCAGATCTTGGAACAGGCTGCCCAGGGAGACGACAGAGCCACCATCCCTGGATGTGTTTACACATCATTCAGATGTGGTGCTTAGAGATCTGGTCTATGGGTGAAATTGAGAGAGCAGAGCTAATGATTGGACTTGATGATCTCAAGAGACTTTTCCATGATTCTGTGACCTAAGGACCAACCAGCAGATTATTAGCATCGACATGTTCAACACATTACCAGTTCTGAAAGGTTCTTCATGGGTTGAAAGTGTCTTTGCTGTCAGGAGGAACTTTTTCAGAGGAAGTGCTCAGTGTCCTCAGTGTCCTCATTCATTTCTCTTTAAGTGACACTAATTTCCCTACATTACACAGCTGGGGACAGAGGCCACTTAGAGCAGCAGGAGGTGAGAAACTGCTTTCCTAATTAAGGTTCCCTGCAGTTTAAATGGAAGGTAATGAGGTAGAGCTGAGGCTTCTTGAGGTGTGCAGGGATTCACAGCATAAAGCAGAGGCAGAAGAGGAAGAGGCTGGTTTGCTGGAGGTGTTATCTGGGTTTTCCAGGTAAGTGCTGTGTTTTGTTGTTGATTCTAAAGATACTATATTAACAAAGAAACGACAAAGAGAGAGAAGTTCTTTAGTCCTGTCTTCTGTTTCCTTGGCTTTCTAGTAACTGTGAGTCCTGCAGCCTTCAATTTGCAAAAGTGGTAGGCAATAGCTGACTTACTGTTTTGTTGGTGATTTTAGAGAGGAACCTAGCTAGAGATGTGCATGAAGCACCATTGCAGTGGGTTCATCATTGTGGCCCTGAGATCAGTAGAAGATTGATCTCAGCAAAGTAACCCAGGTCTGAGTATTAGCCTGCTGGGTTAAAGGTGTGAAGCACAAGCTCATGTGGGCAGATGTACAGTGAATGTTTGAAGCTGAGTTAATTGTGAAAATACTCTGGTGCAACAACAGGGGAAACTCACAGTTCTGAAGTATATAGAAAAGGACAAGGGTTAAGGGTGCTCATCTGCTCTGAGGAAGATGCAGTGCTGCTGTGAGAAGGTGCTGTTATTTCTTGTTGTCTCCAGAGACCCCATCAGCCAGCACACTATTGAGCATGCATTGTACTCAAGCAGTGGTCTCAACCAAGTCAGCAACTGCCTGAGAGGACCCTTCAAACTCTTACAGTTCTGCTGTCTCTCGGTTGTTGTCTTGGATGCAACATTTTGTATCTTGTGTACTGGCTGTCATCCCCTTCCTACTACACTTTCTGTGTCCTTGTCTAGTGAAGATAACTTTACCATTTTCAGCTATGTGTAAACCTGTGGTTAAAAAGGCAGGAAGATGCAGTGTCTGCTGAGCCACTAGACAGAGTGTGGTGAGTTGTGCTGTAGTATTTTTGTTGGCAGCATATTTCCCCAGCAGCAAGCTTAGTCTGAGAACTGGAAGCCAAGCTGTATTTTTATTCTGTAGTGCTTATCTCCTTGCCTTTGTGAATCGCTTGTTTCCTTTCCAGCTGAACAGACACGTTCTTGAGAATAGCAAGTATGATCTCCGAGGTGCATCAGTTTGCTTCATAAAATAGTAGTTAAATCTACCTCTACTACTTTGAAAAAACCTTACTAGTTGAGGAGAAAGGAGGAAACAGGTTGTTACTATGACATTCTATAACCTTGAGGAAAAGGAAATACCAGAGAAGAGAATCCGTACTCAATGGGTCTCAAATGGGTTTAGCTTTTGCTTTTGTTCACATCAGTGAAAGAATGCGTGAAGGACTGTGGATATTATAGTAGGAGTTGGCATCATTACTTAACAAAGAATTCAAAACACCTATTAGTGCTTAAAAACCTTTATACTATCACACTATTATTAATCTGCTCCCATGCTTGACTTGAGGCTCCACTAGCCACCCCACTGGGCAGCTCAATGAATGTAGAAAGGAGCCCTCTGGCTTGCGAACAATGTCCTTTTTTATTTTTTTAAGAGAATGGAAGATGATGTGTGTTACTGAAGCAAGGGAAGAGACCTCTTGAGGGATGCTGAAGCAGAAGCAATGGGCTAGGACCAACAGAGATCAGAGCTGAGAAATAATACAATGTATTTGGTTGAAAAGGATGTCCAAGGGTCACTTATTCCAATCCCCTACAACAAGCTGGGACACTTGTAACTAGAACAGGTTGCTCAGAGCCCCATCAAACCTGATGGCTATAAAGGACTCTGAGAATCTATGTGTGTACTACAAAAAAACTATTATCTGAATCTAGTCCTAGAGCATCCTAGTGATGAAGTGCTTGCCCAGCCTGTTCCTGAAGGGTTCTCTGGTGGTAGTTTTGTATTTCATGGTCTGTGCTAGAGTCTAACTTCCTCCTTGTTTGTCTGACTTGCTCTTGAGCTCTACCCAAAACACAGCGTATAATTGGGTGTGTCAGTAAACAAAAGTACTCTCTTCTGGGTAATGTCAGTGAAAGGGGTTGGACTGCAGTAGGGGACCTCGAAGGTACTGCGGCCTGAGGAGAGATTCGCTGCTGGTAGCAACGAAAACAATTATAAGGGAATTGTGACTCCTGTGCAGATAGAGATGCATCATGTGGAGGGCCTTCATAAGCAAACAGGCCAATTCACCTACCAATGAGCATTTTTGTGAGGAGGAGAATCTGCCTCCTGGATGGACAATGAGGGCAGCAGCTGACTGTCATGTTCTGGCATGTCAATGGCAGTGCTGAAAGCTTTCTTCTTGCATTACTTCTTGTACATTCTCTGCCTCCCATCATGAACCTATTATTATCAAGCATTCATCAGAGGAAGATTTTCATCTGTACCTTTTGCATTAGTCAGGTTTAGGAGTATTTTAGTGATTTTTTTTTTTCATGCTGCCTTTAGGATTTGGGTACCAGGGATAAAACAGTAGCCTCTTTAATTTTCTATATCCAGGATTTCTAAGTCATAATAATTCTTTTGAAGATTTGTCTTAATGACAGATCTTTAACTTGGAGTCTTCCTCCCAGGAAAAATAAGATTGCAACTGAAAATTTGTGAAACCACTTGAGAGTCTCTGCAACTTGACAATGACCCCTGGATAGGTAATGCGGGTAGCTGTATTCTCATCATTTACCTTACTCCAAGGGGCTTACATTTAACCTCAGAGTGTAATAAATGGCTGCAGTTTCCTCATACTCCACATAGAAAAATACATATAGGAGTATGGGGAGTTTGACTCGACAGTCTTTTGAGGCCCCTTCCAATCCCTAACACAGTGATTCCCATTTGAGTAACTCTTTGAGGTGCTGTAGCAAAGCAGGCAATAATGAGCTAGTTCAGCTGAGTTTTCAATATCAGCCTCCAGTACTTGTTTTTATACACAATTTTTGTTCGTGTTACTGTCTGATTTCTGTTTTTTCAGACTGTGAAAGACCTGATTTTCTGTTTAGGAAAACTTAATCATGGTTCCTTTCCTCTGACAGGCAGGTGTCTTGTTTGCTGGTGTGTAACTTGGATTTAGGAGTAGACAACAGACTGCTGATAACTTGTCAAGAGCAGAGTGGTACTGTTACTTCTGGTACTTTATAAAGGGGTGTGCAGAGCTCATGAAGAGGATAACCCTCTCCTATCATGCTTGCTAGCTGTCAATCCAGGATGCTTGATATGGAGAAACAGTTACAGCATCTGTTTATACACACAGCTCAATTTTTTTTACCTCTATGCTCTGCTTTGTGGCACAGAGGAGAACAAGAGGTGCTGTTGTGGTCAGAACAGCACCTCTGAGTGACTAACGGATGGACTTGTGCACCACATCCTCTACACTTGGTACATTAAGACCACATTTACACTAGGGTTGCTGGTGAGTGTTTTTTTTTAACCTAAAATAGTAAATGAGAACCAGTTTCTGTTCTGAATGCAGTCTGTGTAGGCTGGTTCCAGGGGACACAGGTTTTGGCTGGGATGGGGGATGGTGCTTCACAATCCTCCTTTTCAGACATTTTCCAAGTAGTCACCATTTCTGACTTCTAAAGGGAAAGAGAACCAACCCTGAAGCATAACATTCTCTGATAGGAAACAGATGGATAATTTTGTTATTTTCAAAGATCACTTGCTATGAGAAATCCCATCTGGGAAGGCAGGGCAGGCGGACTTGCTCTGCAGCTCTAAGGAGCTCTTAGGTTGTTTACTTTGAGTTCTTAGCAAAGAATTTTCCAACCTCATCTGCTTATGTTGGAGTCTGCCACTGTATCCTGCTGGCTTTGCATTAGCAAGTCTTTAGCTTAGCAAATGGATTAAAAGGATGTGAGCTAGTCAAGTGCTTTTAACGTTGTGTAGCGAGAGCAGGTTGAATGTTTTCACCAGAAGAAAACTACCAGAGCAATGCTTATTTGAAACCACAAGATAAAAGCAGCAGCAGCTTAGTAGACTAAACTGCAAATCTAACCTTGCAGACCCAAGAGTCACAGAGCTGTTGAGCTTCAGCAGCTGTTATTAGATCTCTCCTCATGTGTCTATCCTACATGTATATTTGTGTGAGGACTGGTGGCTCTATGTAAATCTAATAAGAGTTCCTCTGGATCTTCTCCTTCCCACCTTTTATAACTGCGTGCTGTAGCTCTTCTCTGTTAACAGAGTCTTGGCAAGAAAAAAGAGTGAAGCTCTCATAGCTGGAGGAAAACAAGCAAGTCTTGGGCATCCTGCAAAGGTCAATATGTGAAGATGCTGTACAGGGGGCTGACTCTAAATTTAGGACCCTTGATGTGGCTAAAGCTTCTGTGTGCAAGAGGGCTCCTGTCATGTAATGAGGTTTTGTAACTCTTCCTTTTTCTCTCTCCTGGCCTCTGCTAACTGAATGCAGGGAATAGCACACAGTGATTAGAAACACTCTATAGAATCATAGAATATATTGCATTGGAAGAGACCTACAAAGGTCACCTAGCCCACCCCACTCCCCCCCAAGCAGGGGCATCTCTAACTAGAACAGATTGCTCAGAGCTCCATCAAGCCTGACCTTCTGATGGCTCATTGTCAGATATTGGTCCCCCCAGAGTGTTCTCTCCAGGCTGAACAATGTTAACTTTCTCAGCCTCTCCTTGTAAGAGAGGGGTTCTGGCCTTCTCTGGTTGCACTCCAACAGGTCCCCATCTTTCTTGTCTTGGGGTCTCCAGAACGAGATGCAGTATTTCCAGTAATGTCTTTCTTTGACCTAGAATGCTTTGCCAACATTCCAAGAAATGGGTAAGGTGCTAGAGAGTTCAAAACACATGATTAAATGACTGGCATGAATGCACTTCACTCAGCTGCCCTTTTGCTGACCTTCAGTTGCCCATAAAGCAGAAGTGCGCCTCCAAGGCTGCTTGTAAATTCTGCAGAAGCAGCAGGATGCTAACAGAAAAAGATCCCAAGGAGCTGGGTGTCTCCTACAGAACCCCGCCCCTGCTACCTCTTGTTCTGCTCCATGGACTGTAGAAGGCCATCAGTTCAGATGGATTTGGACTGGAATCACAGCCCATGCCCCAGGGACTCTTTGTAAAGCATTGGCAGTGGAACTGGGAGCATCCCAGCAATACTGCTGTGTAGGGGAGAAAGGTGAAAACAATGCAGCAGCTTCCAGCCATTTTGTTCTTATGCAGGGCTTTTATGAAAGGACTTCAACTTGCTTTACACTGAGATTGCAAGACACTGTTGTTAAATACATTTTAAACAGCTAATTATTTAATTATTAGGGCTTAACAGCCAGGCCACAGATATGCATCAATTACAGAGCCACAATATCTGCAGTAAATGTTTCTCAACCCATAATCAAATGTGGCTTAATTAGGCAATGCTGGGAGAACAGTCATAATAAATAGAGTGGGTAAGAGTTGCCTTTATAATTGAGATTTAATCAGTGAACTCTTGTATGTTCATTGAATAATTGATTATTCTACACATTTATCAAGGATTAAAAACTCAGTGGTAGATATGCAAATCCCCTCATATTAAATACATCTGAAATTCTCAAATAGCATTTAATGCTTATTATCATTCTGATTAAATCTAAATGACATGCACAGTGTAGATGGCTCTTCTGCAGTGAGCAATTTTATTGTTATTTATCTTCCCCCCCACCCCCAAGCTAAACTCCTTGTGTGTGTGTTGCTTTGGAAGTAGTTGTAGATGGACAGAAATAAGCTGAGGGGAAGTGGAGATGACATCTTGTACTCTGTGGAATGAGCAGTCTCTCCTGTATGTGGCAGCCCAAAATGTATTTATGCTGGCTGCTGGTGAATAGACTGAAGCAAATGAAGCAGCCACATGTGTTGGAAGATGTGGTAACCCTCTCTGAAGGGTTGCTATCACACTTAATGCTGTGTGTGGTAAAGCATGTATATAGAAATGTCCGAAAATCCCAAAACCCCATGTGCAGAAACAATGACTGTGTGAGATGGGAATGGTGCTGGAGTTACCTAAGAACAGCATGAGGTGTTCCACTGACTGGTTGCATCTCTCATTGTAGAGACACTACCCCCTGTAAAGCCCACGAGAAGCAGCTCTGGGTCTTCTGGTGAACATGTTCTGAGAGCAGCTTCAGCTTACTCAAGCTGTAGAATCTCAGAATAGTTTAGGTTGGAAAGGATCTTGGAAGTCATGTGCTCCAGCCTTTCTGCCATGGGCAGTGACCAAATCGCAACTAGACTTGGTTGCTCAAGGCTCAAATCCCATCAGAAGACAGTTTTTTGCTAAGGGGTAAAAACAGAATAAAGAATGCGAAGGAATATGGAGTTGTGGTTAGCGATGACAGCTCATGTCTGAAGTGAGAGAGGAGTGGCAGATTAAAGCCTGATTAAAAGGAGAAGTACTATTTCAGCCAAGGATGGGTCACAGGACTGTGCCTTGGCACATCCCCCTTCACTTTGTTTTGTGTAGCCTGTGCACTGTCTCACACTGCTGTGAGCAATGAATGTTTCTGGTTCTTGGAAGCAAGGAGTGGAATATTACAGGTAGGAGCCACCAAGCCAACAGACTTTAGTGAATGCTAAACTGTTCAGAGCAGGCCAGAGCTATTGCTGTTTAATTCCTGCACCTATTCTTTCCCTTATTTGTGATTAGTGCTGGGTGGTGATGGCAGAGCAGGTGTCTGCCAGGAAGAGCTCTCATTGCTGGTCTAGTGTGTGAAGTCAGTTTCCATATATATGTTTTAGTGGAACCAGTGATTTTCACTTTGTAAGATTTGTAGACTCCTAAATATTTTCAGTATGGGGCTGAGATTGTGGGTTATTGATTAACTAGCAGTAGTGTACATCCCTTTATCCTTTGCAGATGCTCTGGAGGGCAATTCTCTGGCCTGCCTTTCTAAGCCCCTTGTCCACAGCCTGAAGATCCCTTCTCCAAATTCAGGAAAAATGAGCCAAATGGCCACTGTGCATAGCGGGTGGTTTGCTTTCTGGTTTTCAAGCAGTACTTGCCAGCTTCAATTTGAACGCAAGAGGGTGATGTTTCCTCAGGAATGTGTCTGTGTGCTGCGGGGTGACCCCCCCCTCTTAGGGGAAAGTGCTCCTGAGAGAAATCGTCTTGCAGCGCGGTAGCGTTAGCCTTGCTCCTGCTTGGCGTTGTGATCAGCGCTGAAGGATGCTCTGGAGCTGGGTGGACACCAGGACGTGCCACACTTGAGCTACTTCTCATCTCTGCCTGGGAAGCTGCAGTACTATTAAATCTGAACAACAATTATCCCCCCCGGTGAAAGTCCTTCGCTTCGGTGTTTTCAGAGGTGCGAGCTGTTGCCAGGTCTGTGTCCTTGTCATTTCTACAGGGTATTCATCTTTCACCCGTGGCGTGCAAATACCTCAGTTCCCACTGCTGATTGCACCACCTCTACCTGACAGCCCAGAGCAGGAGGAACTGCTGCCGCCCCAGGCAGGGATTAGAATTCTTTATGGTGTCTGGGCAGTGCTGAGCGAAGAGCCGTCTTTGGGATAAGCACATCCCGTTCCTGCACACCAGGTCTTACCTTCCCCCAGCTCATCTTCCTTGCAGTGTGCTGGTTCAGGGATGTAAATCTTAGGAGTCAGGGAGCAGTGATGGCTCTGCTAGGTAGGAGAGATGACATGGGTTAGTCTAAACAGCCCCTGAATCACCACTGCTTGGATGTTTGTTAAATCCTGTCTGCCATGAAGTACTGAGGCTGTGAGTACCAGATGCCACTGCTACACCACTACCCTGACTTGCCATGCTCAGGTCTGCCCCAGCCTTGTTGCAAATCTGCTCTGTACTGCAGGTGATTCTTCAAGATTGTTGGCCTGCATTGATCTAACAGGTTTAGCTCTGTGCTTAGATCCAAGATGATGCAATGATGCCCAAGAACACAACAGGAGTCATCTTGAAATATTTCGGAGGTTCAGTTGCACACAGGCTTTGGCCCCTTTATGGGTGAATAAGTGAAAAGGGTTGGGTGCCTTAGGAGAGAGTGTCTGACATCAGTGACAGCCTCCAACCATGTACCCTAACAGGTGTTTTCTTACAAATTAAAGGTAGTGAAGGAGCTATAAAGTGCACTGGACTGTGCCCTGTTCAGAGCCTTCCTTTTGGACTTCTTTTTGGACTGTTAAGGGTTCATGATGTGCCAACAGTATTGATCTCCTCCTTGAACTAAGTGAATGGTAACTCACCCTACTCCATGCAGTCTCCCAAAACAGCAATGGATTTGGGATTGTCTCCTTCAGTTGCCATCTGACTCAGTGATGCCTTGTTCTGGGCAGTGTCTCAACCTCTGGTAGCAGCAGTGTGATGAGTCAAATCTCCAGAACTCCAACCTTGTCCAGAGTTCTGGATGCCTTGGTGGAAATGTAACCCCTGCTCTTGGAACCTAAGTGAGGCAATGGAGAGCAAATTGCTGCAGACTAAATATATGGTCAGGATGTGTTGGAAGTTGGCTGTGTTGCTGGCTTGGAGTATAGCCAGGGAGCAAGGGGAGAGAGGGTCATCTTTCTCTCTGTGTTAAACTGGGTAATACTGGGAATCCTCTGGAAGACTTAAATATGGTTTTGGAAGGGAAGAGCTGGAAAAGATTTAGCTATAAAAAGCTGGATGGAGGCTGAAGGGTGCACTGTGTCTGGGAACTGTGAGAAGGGATCAGCCATCAGTTTTGAGGCAGGATGAATTTGGAAGCAGATAATCTTTCACACTACTTCAGGGTAGGACTTTGGCACCTCCCTATGAACCAGGAGATGGACTTCTGCTATGATCCATTCCATGATCTGCAGTTCAGTTTGATCGTTTGTAGGAGCTGTGCTCCATGTTGGTGGCAGTTCCTCTGGGGCTCTGTGTATCCTTCCCAAAAGGACACAACCCAAATAGAGATGACTTGTCTCGCCTGCTTGACTGTAACTAATTGCTAATGTTGTTACAGCGGAAAGAATGCTATGAGGCTGAATTAGAGCTTTGTGTTTTAATTGGCTTATTTTTGTATTTCACCTGGTTTGCTCAGTGAAATTAGAATGGACTTTGCTTACTTTTTCTGCTCAGAGTCACTTCCTGGCCCTTTGCCCAGACCAGAAGAGCCTGAAGCTTGTAGCACTGAATGCTGATTAGAAGCAGGGCCAAACTCTACTATACAGCAAGCGCTCTGCTTTGACTAAGAAGACTGCTTGTAACGATGACTGTGACCTTTACTTTTACTCTCCTACAAGCTGGAAAATCCAACTTGATGGTGCTTGAAGGTTTTAAAAGTTTTGTCGCTGGGTAATGCTTATTATTGTGGATAGTGATTAGAAGGGAAACCAAGAATCCTCATCAGTGTTCTAAGAGCCAATAGCTGTCAGAACATTTTGGCTTTGTGCCGTGAGATAAGGAGCATGACATGTCAGATGGAGTCTAAAGACTGAAATGCTCTTCAGCTGAGCATCCTGTCTGTAGGCAGCATGTTACCAGAACAGCTCTTCCAGGAGTCACACTGGTTGTACTCTTTTCCCTAGGAAGTGAAGAGAGGGCTTCACCTTACAGCCAATTCATGAAAAAAACCTCTGTTTGATCACCTGTCCTCACTCTGCAGGTGGATAGTGCAATAGATCTTATTTTGGGGCTTCAAATGCAACAAGCAGCTTCTGTAGTGCTGCTCAAGCTGCCTCAAATTTCCTGTAAAGATGGCTTTGCTTGCCCGGTAGTCATCCATCTGGGAAAAGTCAGGAGGCACTCTGCACCCGTACCATCCATAGGCACAGCAACTCCTCTGAGAAGTACTTCTTAGAAAGAGTCACTGAGTGCAGTGAGGACGTGGAAACAGCTGTGTGGACTCAACAGACAGACCTTTGTGAGAGGCTTTAAAATACCATGGGGTAGCTGGTATAAACCTCCTATTCCAATGTCACTGGAGCTGAGCATGTTTCCATCACCCGAGGCTTGAGCTTTTTATTTATCTGAAAAGTTCCCCAAGGTGACCCTGCTCTGGCCCTGCTGCCAGCTGACAGGGAGGGGTTTGCTTCTCAGGAGTCTATTATTTCAATCTGTAGATACATGCTTCCTTCTGCTGGAGTTTGAAGACACTGTCACCTTCTGTGCCACCAGCTCTTCTGAAGGCTTCCCTGTGCCTTTGTGGGGATGCAGATGGCACTTGGGGCACAGGAGAAACTGTCTGCTGGGGAGCTGCTAATGAGATGGGGTTTGTACTCTGCTGGAGGCACATGGCTCAGCAAAAACGCAGCCTGGAGTAGGCTAGGTGTGAAGTGTGCTGTAGGTGAGGGATTGCAACACTCATCTGTTCCAGCATTCATTAGGCTATCAGTTGGTTTATCTATAGCAGTATGTATCTGCTTGCTGGAAAGTATTGAGTAACTGGTTATAAATGATAGTTGTTAGCATTTCTGCTGTTGAATTCTTCCCCTAGTACTACTCAGCACATGCTGATGCATGTTTGTGTGTATGTGGTTTGGTCTCCTTCACGCACATGGGTTAAACTTCAGAAGGAGGGACACCTCCTGTGTGTAAATATGCCCTGTGCTTAAACTGTGTGTGTTTTCACAAGGATTTACAAGGTTATTGCCTTTTCAAAAGGAATCAGGACCATACTTGCAGCTACAAATAATTTCTTTCTTTCTTGTCTGCCCTCTCGCTATGTAGGGCGGAAGGACTAGAAAGATGTGAGGTATTTTCTCCCCAGGTGGCTAAGGGGGCAGTAAGAATGCTTCAAAACATTAAAAGAGAAGATACTCTGTTCATCTGATTTACAAATTGTAGTCCTGCCTAAGGAGAAAGGGCACAGCCATGGCTCCAGCTACCCAGAGGGTAATTTAGAGCTGGAAAAAGCAGAACAACTCTTCCAGGATAAAAGACAATGAAATCTGCAACTTCCAGCAATTTTTAACTGGCTGTATAAAGCTGCTAAATAACAAGAGTATGGTCCCACCCTGACATAGTGATACAGTACCCTGACACACCATAAAGCACTTCCAGTTTGGGGTGCATGATAGGTAGTTTACTGATTTATTTGCTGTTTCAGCTGACAGTGATAGATCAAATCAGGAAAACGAGGAGGGTAGGAGGAAGGGATTTAAGATCTTAGACTCACCAGCTTCCCGTGGGTTTCATTCCCACAGGCAAGCATTGGTGAGCATTCCCCATTTTGTTTCTTCACTGATTAAACTAAGAAACCAAAGCAAAGGACATGCAGGAGAAAAGGGTTAAAGGATTAGGAGATGGTCTTTGAGCTGCCATGTGGCAAGGTAATGAGGCATGAATTATTAAAATGACTTCAATTATAACTGGCAGCCACATGCACCAGTTTTGCATTGGCTTTCTTTCTCTCTGCAGAAAGACAGGTTTGCAAGAGTTTATGGTTTGAGAGAGATGCTCTTCTAGAAGACTCGGGTTCATAAACAGAGGCATTTGTCACTGGCCAGGCTGTTTTCGTGGTTTGGGAAGCTGAAGTGTCAATGAAATGGATATGGCTCAGCAGCAAGATAAATGTGCTTGTTGAGAACCTATAGGGATGGGGTACTACCAGGTCGCTGAAAGGACATGGCTGTTGTTGGCCTCAACAAGGGTGAGCTATGAGGTGCTGGTCATATCTTGCTAATAATAATTACTTTCACAATGTTTTGACCTTAATGGAAGCAGCAGTGTGTTTATACCTTGTACTCTGATGCTCGTATATAGCTCAAAATAGCAGCTTGAGAATTCCTCTGCTCAGAGGTTTATAGACAGTGATCAGATTGATTTATGCTCAGCCTCTGTAAGGACAGACAGCACACTGCTGGCTGGCTTCCCCATGTTTCTTCATGATCTAAATGCCTATAGAAACAGAAATACTGTCATGAATAGCTCTGTCTGGTGACTGCTAAATTTTTTTGCACAGAAGTCTGTATTTTGGGTTGGAATGACCAACCTTATGTCTGATTTTTCTTGAGAAAACTCATGGCCACAAAGACCCACCAGTAAAAATATGATTTGTGGTGCTTGCTCCAGCAGATGGCTGCAGATAGATCCTGGGGAGATCAGAAATTAATGACTGCTCCAGGAAGAATAATTTGCCTAACAGGCTTTTTGCTACTCTTGAGTTGCCTGAAGGTAGGATGGAAGGAGAACTGAGCCCAGTGGGGCTCAGAGCAGTGAGTAAATACTGAAATGTGAGGGATTCTAAAGTCTTTCAGTTACTTTTCTTTACAGCAGCAAAATGTTCATCCTTAGAATTTGGAAAGATGGTGGCTGGAGGCTGCTGCCAGGTGAATTAATCTCTATAATTTGATCTTAACAGGAGAAAAAAAGCCAAGGCAAAAGTGACCTTTTCAATTTGACTTCAGACACAGAATTACCTCAGTGCAAAAGGGGTGCTGTGAGAGCACTGTGCAAAGTTAAAGTTCTCATCCTGCTGTGGCCGCTCATCACAGCTCCTAGCAGGTATGGTGTTCATGGGGCAGTATCTGATCCATGGGCCAGCCACGAGAGGGCAAAACAGGAGCAAAAACTTCGGCCAAAATTGATTCATCAGGCAGGGAAACAAGCATGAAGGTGGCTGCTGTGTCAGACTGGGCAGCCTGGGAGGAGAGTGGAGCTGTGGCCCATGCTGGGAGCTTGCTGGGTGAGCGATGAATAAGAAACCTCTGCAGGGCCTGGCTGATGCCATTGTTCCTAGTGTTCCTAGTCATGGCAGGCAGCACTCTGCCCAGCTCCTCTCAGAAATATGAGTTATTAACATGGAACAACAGCAGGAAGGCTTTTGCACTGGGGCTTATACAATATCCCCTTTATAGTTCCTGGTTTTCCCCTCTCAGAGCAGAGCTGTTTTTCTTTGGCCACGGGTGAGATGAGGGTTGGTTTGTGCTGCAGCCCTGGCAGCAGGTGACCCTTTCTCTAGTTATTCCACAGAGTTTTCCTTTGCAGCCTGGGTAGAAATAGAGGCCAGGTTCCCCCTGGGATTTCTGGATGACAACTGGCTTTTTCCAATGCATTCAATGCAGTCTCCTCTCAGGAGCAGTGGAGAAGCGTGGGGGGATGAGGAGGGAGACAGCATTCCTTGCTGCTACATTCACATAGTTCCTGGCACCAGCCAGCTCAGCAAGCTCCTCCTGAAACTGCTCCAGACTCTGAAATCACTTCTATTAGGAAACCATTCATGCTCCAACCAGAGCCCTAGCTGACTCTTTAAAGACCTAGAACAGCACTGACAGTGGTCAGGAGCCTCTGCTGCTGCCTGGCTTGTTTTGGCAGGGCTGAGGGTCTCTGCTGTGACCAGGCCAGAGCTCTCAGTTGTTCTCGGGCAGTAGCTGTGTTGTTTCCTCACATAATTTGTTCTTCCTGCCTGTTTTACAGAACTAGAATCCAACTCCACTCTATTTTCTTGTTTGTCCTTAATGCTACCCTCCTCTAATTCATAAGAAGAAAGGCAGCACCACTGTATCAACTCCTCTTGCTGCCAGTGCTGTTACAGGAGCTGCCTGCATGCTGTGGGTGTCAGGGCTAAAATATTGCCACAGTCTGAAAAGCTTATGAGGCTTTCAAGAAATACATAAGGTAAAAAATACCCTTTTATGCTCTAAGGTACTTCTGCAGCAGCAAGACATGGACCGTCTGTTGTGATGACCCCAAGGACCTGGGCAGGACAGGACCATGGCTAATCCTGGCTCTGAAATGCTCCTCCTGCCCACCTTCCCTCCTGAGCCTGTTGTTACATCCCTCTCTGAGGTGGGTATGTCAGCCCAGTCATGCTGTTACCTGCTGAACTGCACCGGGCTTGTTTCAGGGTTTAAATTGCCTCTTTGCTTGTCTTTCTCTAGTGATGGTTCATTTTGATTGATCAGCTTTGAGCTGGGCGTGAAGGCAGCTCTGGCTGCCTCATTACTGGCACTGCTGAGCTTTGGATAAAGCTGCTGTCTACCTTTTAAAGCCCCTGCCTGTTGCAGCTCCTCTGCTAGAATTGCTCCTTTTGCTGTCAATAGGAAAATCCCCTGGGCCTTTCTGGAGCTTTCCAAAGGTATTTGTACCCAACTAATTTGGAAATCTTGGTCCTCTAGGCTTCTGGTTGATGGCAAAATCATCCTTTTAAATCCTGTAGATGGAAGACAGAACAATGAGAAATGAAGCAGCACCAGTATAAGAAAAGATAAATTAACAGTTCCTTAGCAGGCAAGGCAGAGCCCTGAGTGCTGGCTGATGCTGGGTGACAGTCTATCACAGATAGATTACTCAGTATTCCTGGGAACTGGTCTATATAATAATAATAATCCAGGACCATAACTCTCAATCTGTTTTAAACCCACTGCTTTCTGTAGCCTTTTTGAGTCAAATCTTCCCACCTGTAAAGCTGGATAATAGTAGTTTCCTCCCAGAAGAGCCGCCAGCGCTGGCTAGAAGCTGCTCTGTGTTAGCCCATTAAGGAAACAGTGGCTATTGTTAATCACTCCCCATATTTTTTCAACGTTCTGCACAAATAAATTCTGTTTGGTTTGGTTTTCAAAACTTGGAATCAGTGCCTGGACCAAATTACATCTGGAAGCTGAGAGTTACAAGGGAAGACGTCCAAATGCTGCTTAGTTTGTTCTGTAAGGGACAGAACTGCTGAGGCTGCATCACTTGTGGCTCCTGAGCTCAGTGCCAGCACACAGAATTCCCTCCTTTACAGCTTTTCCACTTCACATGCCAAGTATCCAGCTCTTCAGTCTGTTATAAATCTTTCCTAATTCTGTAATTGCCTTGGTAGTGATTATAGGCAGACTCTTGTTGATCCTTCTGTGGTTTTCCTTTATCCACGTTTTCTGTGGGCTTTTTTATTGTTGTTGATTCTCTTTTCCAGTTCCTTGCTTCCCTTTTCCAGTTCTAGCAGGCCCCATGGCTCTGGTCCAGTGTCTTCCCTCCAAGCGACAGGCAGAGCCCCCTTTGCATCTGGGTCTGCCTCTCCATCACGAGCTGTCAGGGGGAAGGGGCACCTTGTGCTTCTTACATGCCTGCAAATATGGGAAGCGAGCGTGTAAGTTCATGCACTGAAGTATCTGCTCCAAATTACACTTGCAGCACTGGGAGTTGTATTCAGGGATTTATTTGGAAATAGTGGCAGGCAGACGGTTGAGCACAGCTTTTAAGTAGGATTGTACCATTCCCTAAGTGCTCATGGATGTCTCTAAGCAGCTACAACAGCAGCAAAACAGTGGTGCCTGGCTGTTTGCTTGGCATGTGCTCAAGTCTTCAGCCAGGCTGGTTGCTGCTGCTGAGGAGGGGGTCAGAACAGAGTCATGGACTGTATTGGGTTGGAAGGAACCTCTCATGGTCATCTAGTCCAACCTCCCTACAACAAGCAGGGCCATCACTCACCAGACCAGATTGCCCAGAGCCCTATCCAGCCTGACTTTGAATGGCTCTAGAGATGGAGCCTCCACCACCTCTGTGGGCAGCCTGTTTCAAGGATCCCCCACCCTCAGTTTCAACAACTTTTTCTTCCTGTCCAGCCTCCCTCCGTCCTCTTCCACCTTCAGACCATGATCCCTCATCCTATTGTTACATGAACTTTCCCTGCAGCTGGTCAGTCTCACACTTCTTGTGCTTCCTTCCAGTGCAACAGGACCAGTCAGCCTGGTTTTCACAGGCCCAGCACCTCTACCCCTGCTCCCTTGTTTTCTTCCTCTAGAGTCATGTGTTTTCACTTCTTGAAACTACTTGTGAAAATGAGCCTGATAATGCAGCTGACCAAGGGCAGGCACTAGGGTAAGCCCTGGCAATGGGGGTGTGTGTGTGGGGTGATGCCTGATTAAAAGCACAGACATTCTCACTTGGTGGCAGGTAGGATCCAGATCTCTCCTGTGCAGCTTTGTACGGACAGGTTTGACACAAGGCTATGGTGGTTGCTTCATTCCTAGAGTTTCAACTAAAACTCAAACCCATAAAAGCCATAAACCAGGGTTGTATATTGGTGAAAAATGGATTGAGATTTGAGGGAGCTGAGAGTTTGACTTTGACCTGGTTTTGGTTTTGAAGCTGGCAGCTAGTTCCACAAGTGCTCAGCTGGCATTTCTGAAAGCAGCCCAAGGTTTATACAGTGGTTCTTAAGGGAAGGAACTCATGTGGGTCAGATCATGGAGCACCTTGAAGTATTTTGTTTTCATAGACTGGGGCTATTCAAAATGGAAAATGCTTGTGACCTTTCATTCAGACTTCCTCTTCATTCAGGGGCTTTCCTTCCATTGAATGGGCGTTCACTGCCACCTTTCATTTTAATTTTGTCTTTTGGGTTGAAGTGAGTTACCCTTCCCTAACTAAGGGAGAGGTGGTGCTGTGAAAATGGCCATCTGATCTACCTTGTGGTTAAGCAGATGTTATCTTGTTTGGTAATGAGTTTCTGCCTTGAGTAATTGGACATTCTTTTTGGTTCCTCTTCTTTAGAGCAGAACAAAACCTGCTCATTTGATCTGAGTAATTGCTTCATTAAGTTATTTGCTCCCTCACCATAACTATCAGCCCAAAGAACAGCATGGCCATCAACGCATATAGGATGATACTGTAAGCCTTTTGGTCTCTGGTTCTTCATTATCAGACAGAATCACAGGGAAAGGAGTTAAGAAAAACAGCTGAATCATTTACCTCTTAACCACATGCACTTGGGACCACAGAGGCTGGCTGTTGGTAGCTGTGCTGTGTCCTAACCAAGTGAACCAGTCCCTGGAAAAAGCGGAGGGCTAATGCAGGAGATGTTAGCTCAGCACAGCTGCCTTTTCTGCTGTTCTGAGCATTGTGAATTGATGCTGAACTATGTTTTTCTACTGTGGAGCAGGGAAGGGGAGAGCTGGATGAAACCCTGGCCACTGTCAAGAATAATATGGCTTGGAACTAAAGTGTAGTAGGTCTTAGCTGTGGTGATGGTTTATGCCACTGCTGCTCGTTGTGTTGAATCATCCTGGGTTTGGCTAGCACACTTGCATGTCTGTATGGATGCACAATTCATGGGTGAACACAGTCCCCTTGTTCATTTGTTGAGCTACATGGGTTTAACTGAGATTTCAGCTGGACCCAGCTCCTCCCAGTCACATCTGACTGACCCAGCTCCATGATTCACTGGTTTTGTTGCTCATGAATAACAGATCACCCCAAATGTATTTCATCAGCCTGTCCTTTATTTCCTCATTGCAAGTGTGAGAGCCAGGCTGTGGCATCTGAACAGCTGAAGGATTTGCATTCTCCTAGTGGAAATCAGAGCTGGAGGCTTCTCAGGTGTGAATTCTGCTGAGTTACCCCCTAGCATTGGGGGAAGGAGTTCTAGGTCACTGCTGATCTGTCCTCTAGACCTCTGTGTGGTGTTCTAAGCAAAGCCTGTATTTCCCAGAAATGTTATCAGAAACTCTGATCACTGGCCTGATTGCTATCTCCCTCCCCTAGATCTGAGCAGGTATGTTTTCATAAGGGATAATCCACCAAGCTCAGAGTTGGTAGACCCAACATTCCAGCAGCTGTAAAACTAGGTAGTAACAAGTTAGCCCTGAGTTTTAATCACAGTTTGGGCAGCTCTTTCTCACGGTCATTAAAAAATAAAGCTCTGGTTTTAGGGTTTGGGTTTTTTTACAACTAAATGGGGAAAATTATGAACTTGGGTAGCTGGAGTGTTGTGAGGCTGAACTAGCTGTGGTACAACTGATTGAGCAAGCACTCTGTTAGGGCTGTGGGGCAAAGGGGAGGTGATCAGTGATGCCACGATAGCATAATTTCCTCAAGAAGGTGGCACAAAGGAGAGCAGGGCCCTTGCACATGCAGCAGCACCTAAAGCCACCTTTAGTGCTGCCAGGGTAATTGCAGGCTCTAGTAATGAGGGTAGCAGTTGGTAAAAAGCCACAAGATGATCTGTGCAGTCTCCTTCCCCTCCTGCTTCCTCCCCCTTGAATCTAGGGGCTCTCTGAGGTGAAGTTCACAGTGACCACTGTAGCTAGGGTGTAGGGCTTCCATTCCATTCCCAGTTTGGCAGTTGCCTCCCTGTGCTTGACAGGGTGGTGTGGCTGGTGCAGAGCAGGGTGAAAGACTTATCTCTCTGGCCTCACAGCTGCAAAATAGCAATTGGTCAGGAACAAAAAGGAGCTTTAAGGATCATATATAAACAGGGCTGGAGAGGAGGATGTGTGTGGCTTACATTCCTGACACCTGAGCTGCTACCTCTAACTCAGTCAGGGATACTGTTCCCCAAAAAGGGGGCTCAGGTCTGCTGTGCTGTCTGCTTAGTAGTTCTTTAAATAGTTCTTTAGATTGTAAATTCCTGCTTATCCTTGTTGTTGGTCACCCAGAGAGCTCTGCTTTCTCCCATAGCAGCAATTTTTGCCTACCAGGCAATGTCTTAGAGCACCAGGACAGCACTGAGTAACGCTCAGCCTCCTCACACCTCTCCCTGGGAAAATTCAATCATCTTCCCCTTTTGCAAGATGAGAAACCTAGACTGAGGTTGAATGAGTCAGTTGGGGAGATGCAACTAGATAGCTCAGCATACCCTAATGTATGTCTGTGTGCTAGTACATGAGATTGCATGGGTTTCCTTGGGGGCTCACCCTGTCCTTATTTTTATACTTTCCTATTCTCTTTTACTTGGTGCTGTTGCCTCTGTCAGCCTCTCCCTCACCTTGACCCTCTCCTGGGCCTCTTATTCCCTGTCCCAGACCACCATATGTAGCTGGTAGTGCTCATCTCTCTCGTGCTCCTGTAATCACTGTATCACTGGGTTTAGTTTGAGAGATTGAGTATGCCTGTGCAGGACCCCCACATGTTGGGGAATGTACTTGTGTGAGGGAGGCTGCTGGGTGAGAGGCAGCACATACCACTTGCAGAAAATGGTTTTCATGCCTGCTGTGAAACCATAGGGTGTGTGTAGACTAAGCCACGAGGAACCAGATGCTGAGAGCATCACAGCTGGGTAAGGCTCAGCAGCTACTGCTGGAGGTCAGTGAAGCAGGTGCCACTAGGCTTAAAGGAGCCTGCCAACCCTCATCCAGTGCAAAAGACCCCTGCTATGGGTGTGGAGTTGGGCATCACAAGATGTGGACAGTGAGGTGCATGCAGCCTCAAAGTCCTGTTCTGCTCCTCTGCTGGCACCATGCTGGCATGGGGAGGGGGGGGATAGTTAGGGAGGGGAAGAAAGGGCATGGGATGCATTTGGTAGAGGGGATGTCCAGGGCTGTTGGGGAATGAGTGCTTATGGCAGGTCAGATCCAAGCACTTCTGGCAGGGCAGAATACTCATGTCTCACACAAAGCCTCTGCCTGTGCTGTGGCCAGGCTGAGTGAGCAGCCTGAATCCCTCTCTTTTGGGAACAACAAATTCCCTTATTAATGGGGGGGGGGGGGGCTATAAATGATTTACCTATTTGAAGCTTGTAGGATCTGCATTATATTAAACATTAACCTGCCCTTTGGAGCCAAGTAACTGCTTCTCTTGGTAATTCCTAGGCTGAGTAGCCAAATAAAAGGATTCTTTGTCAGACAGTATTGGGGGGGGTAGAAGCATAGAAAAAGGCTAAAGGGATTTTTATCTCATCATGTTTGTTGGGCCCTGCAGTGGAAAGTCTGTTCCACAATTTGCTGTTTGTATTTGTGCAGTCAGGCTGATCAGGTGGCTGTACCCCAGTCATAGTTCCAAACATGCTGCTCACCAGCAGCCCTGGGAGCATGGGCAGCCTTCACACATGTGGAACTATGTAATTCATGTGTGCTCATGTAATCACACAATCATGGAATCATAGAATGTATTGGGTTGGAAAGCACTACCAAATGCCATCTAGTCCAACCCTCTTACAGCAAGCAGGGTCTCTAACCGGAACAGATTGCCCAGAGCCCCATACAGTCTGGCCTTCCATGTCCCCAAGACGGGGCCTCTACCCCTTCTCTGGGCAGCCTGTTCCAGGGATTCCCCACCCTCAGATTCAATAACTTTTTCCTCCTGTCCAGCCTCACTCTGCCCTTTTCCAGCTTCAAACCATGACTCCTCATCTTATCATTCCCTGCCCTTGGAAACACTCTTCCCCAGCCTTCTGACAGCCCCTTTCAGGGCCCAGGCCTTTTTTCTCTTTGTGCTGAACAGCCTTAACTCTGAGCCTGTCCCCATAGCAGAGAGGCTCCAGTCCTTTTAGTGTTTTTGTGGTCTGCTCTGCAGCTGCTCCAACAGCTGCTCAGTCAGGCACAAGTGGACATTTACCTGCATGCAAGAGGAGTGGAAAGTTGACTATGATCTTCTGTAAAGTCTAATCTTGTCAGTGATGAACGTTAAAAGTAGTGATGCCTGCTAGAGATGCAGGTAAGAGTAGAGGAAGGGAGAGCAGAGCAGGGGGTTTAGTGCTCAGGAGTGAGTTTTGTGCCTGACTCTGCCCTTGCTGGATGAACAAGGTGGGGCAAGTCACTGTGCTATTGTTTCTCCTCCCTGAATTGTGACTAATGATTTCAAAAGGACTTGTGGGAAGAGTACTACACTGTAACCACAGCTTAGCTGTATGTTTACTTAAGTAACAGGATTTGGGGAATCAAAAGTGCTCTTGGAGTCTGTTTTTGACTGGCATCTCTCCCTGATGGAGACCAACCTCTAACAGTAACGCTGGTTCTGCAGCAGCAGATTGACTTGTTGCTGCTACGGACATGGAGTCCTTGAGTGCTACAGGGCAGAGTCTGGCTCCTCAGCACTGACACCCCTTATGACTTCAATCAGCTCTTAAGTTGTGTCCTAAAGCCCCAGATAGGCTTAGTCTTTTTTAGTTTCATATTTCACAGAGGCAATAATCTATGTCTGAGAAACACTAACAAATACTGGTGGGGCCGTATCCTCTTAATCTAGGTCATCTGCGCTCTCCTCTGTCCCTGAGCAATGCCAAAGGTTAGAGCTGGAGGGCAGAGCCTTGACCTGGTAGACTTGTCCCGTGTGGATGGGACTTGTGCTCTGTACCCTCACGTGGGTGACTCACCTGTGCTGGTTGTGCAAATCTTTCCGGGGATCAGCCCAGTCCTTCCTCCAGTGGTTTATGCTCCCGCCCTTCACTGTGCCGTTAGTCATAGCTGCTCTTAGTGTACTGCCTTCCGGGCTGTGTTCCTCATGTCCCCAGCTTGCGTGTTGTGACCAGCTGTCCAACGCGCAGTTCACAAGCGTGTCTGCTCCCGGCAGAGCCAGTGCATAACGAACAGCAAAATGGAACTTCCTCTTCCTTAGTAACCTCCAGGAGATGCCAGATCGTGGTGCTTTGGGGAGCTGGTTAGGGGGTAATTTGTTCTTTATCATCCCCCCGAGCACCCAGTAACTGCTGGCTTGTGGCTCTCGCTGCCTTGTAAGCCTGCAGCAGCATTTTGCTCGACTTACAGCCTTGTACAAATCCTTTACACGGGAGCTGAGGAGGAAAGAGGTGCTTACACTGCGGGGTGCTGACGGACCAGGAATGCACTTTGAACTAGAAACTGCCCGCGTTGAGAGGGCTGAACTGAGCTGCTCCGACAGCAGAATGCTGAATCAAACCTGTGGGGTGTGCCTGGCTAGAGACGTGAAATTCCCTCTGTTCCCTTTACTGCACCAGCTAAATACACTGGGATTTCCAGGGTTCAGAGGTGGCAGGAATAATCCCCAGAGGCCATTCGTTTCCCCCCAGGATAACACGCAGCTCCTGGGGAGGCTGAGCCCTGCTCTACCCCTGCTTGTGCCAGAAGAGTTGGAACAGCCCAGAACTGTGTGTGCCTGATTAGGAAAGGTGTGTGTGTGAGTTAATCAGGGAGCTGGGCTGTCTCTCAGCTGGAGCCAAGCGTGTGGATGCAGCGGTGGAGCACGCGTCCCCTCCCTATCCCTGCCCACGTCAACAAAAGGATCTCGCCTACAGCGCCGCACGCCAGGGACCACTTGGCCCAGCACCTCACCCAGCCGGCCTTGCTCCTGCTCCTATGTCCCAGCTTGAAGTGACGGCATGAAGAAATCCTCATACTCAGGTGAGCAAGGGCCTCTCTTTGCTCTGTACTAGAAGAAAAAGCTTGTAATTACCCCCTAAAGTAAAACTTACACCTGACCTTCTCCCTCCAAGTGTCTCTGTAGTACAGTAAGCAGCTGTTTCACAGCGTATAAACAAGTTAACTTGTTAGTGGAAAAGGATTAAAAAGCAAAATAAACCCAGGGAGGCAGCTTGTTTCGGGCAAATTCAGCGTTGGTGGTACAGCCCTTGTTATTCAGATGTACCTGTGCCAGCATGGGCTGAGCTCCAAAGCCAGGCAGCAGCTTGTAGTTAAGCCAGGATGGTGGTGGTGTGTGGCAGCGGCTGCTTTTGGGGCCGGAGGGGATTCTAAACCAGAGGTAGAAACAACTGGGATCACCCAGTGCTATAGGACTATCCTCTTCCTACTCCTCATACTGGCTTTTTGGGTCTTGCTCTGTCCCCTTACTGCTGCAGGCTCACACAGGCTCATTGATCCCCAGTGAATGTGGGAGCAGCACTTGTGACTGATGTGATTTCTCTGAGCTTTCTCTGAAAGGCTGCCAGTAATCCCAAAAACTGACTGGTACACGAGCCTCCTACTCAAGGTTCATCACTCACCCTGTAAAGATCAGCTTCCCCTGCCAGCACCTCCAGGTGCAGGACTTCGCTCCACAGCTGATTTCTGCTTGGCTCCAGCTATGAGCCAGTGACCTTGTGTCCTGTAAGCACAGTTCTGCCTCGGCTTCATACTGGCTGCCATGGGGATGAGGTGTCATGGCATTGGCTTCCTTCTGATGTCCTGAGTCACAGGTCTGGCCTCAGCACAGGGGCACCAGAGTCAGCTGTTGTGCTGGGAATCACTGGGGCCACATCACAGCCAACAGGACTCAGCTTGAGCTTATTAGTCACAGGAACTGGGGTTTGTCTTTACTCAGATAATTCCCTCTGTGATACTGCTGCCAGTTTATTGTTAAAAGTAATCAGTCACATTTCTCTCTCCCAGGTTTCTCTTGTCTCATTAGTGTTGCTAAATGGAC
The DNA here is from genome assembly GCA_013397515.1 of Upupa epops. NCBI lineage: Eukaryota > Metazoa > Chordata > Aves > Bucerotiformes > Upupidae > Upupa > Upupa epops. The sequence continues at coordinate 680,408 of VZRI01002138.1, read as the reverse complement.
TGCCAGGGAAGTTTTATTAGGGCTTGTATGCTGGGAACCAGAGAAAGCCTAAGTGTGGTTATTAGCACGTTGTAATGGATTAAAGTGGGTATTAATGGCTGTGCATTGTGTACAGAGGAACCTGTTACTGAGGCAGGCAGTGGCTAAAGGAGCCCAGGAGCAGTGCAAAAGCAGTCTGGAGACAACTGGCTGTCATAAGGAAAAGCTGCCAGTGTTGTGTGAGCTGATGTTATGACTTCTTGCAGATGAAGCCAAGTGACCCTTAATTGCTTTGCTGCTTTGGGGCCAGTTGTGCCAGAGAGGAGCTGTGGCACTGCAAAGCCACTGAGATGACCAATGGCTCTGGTCAGTGTCCAAACCCGTCTCCATTTGGTATTGCAGCTGAGGTCATTTGGTGTCTGATCAGCACCTCTAATTCAACAGGCACTGCAGTTTTATTTCAGAAGCAATCTGTTTGCTTTGAGATTTCTGTTGGTACAGTGGAACTGTTTAGCCAGGGTGCTTGCACTGAAGCAACAAGATAACAGCACTATGGCCACTGCTGATGTTCTTGTGAGTAGCTCACACTTGCAAAGGCTTTGCTTCCAGCATTGCAGCTCCTAACTGCTCTGCTGGGGCATTGACTCTCACTAGTTCATTGAGCAAACAGGCTTTAGGTGAATCTTCCACTGCACTGGAGAGCTGCTACCTCTGTAGTAGCAGATTCTATAAATTCTATAAAAGCCACTGCTTTACAAATCAGGGAGCAGTGATGGTAACTTGTGTCTGAGAATTTCATAATGAATCTGGATTGCTTCTCCAAGGCATAAGATGTGCAGAGTGGTGTAGAACCTCTGAACTTTCTACTGCTAGAGGAACTGGTGAGGTGACACAGTGATTTCTCAGCCATGAAGACTGCTGCTTCCCAAGCACATTGCTGACAGCCTCTGACAGGCTGGAAGTGTGGTGTCTAGTGAAGAATATCCAGAAGATTATGACAACAGGAAACAAAAATCACCTTCTAAACAGTTATTGAGGTTAGCAAGCATCCCTCACTCATCTTGTTCACTTCTCTCCAGTACCGTCTGGTTCTGTTCTGTAGACTGAGGATTTCATTTGAATTCTTAAGGTTGAAGCTCCATCTCCATCCTCATCTGAGCACAGTACTGTTGCTCTAGAGTTCTCAATGTTAGCAGGCTCTGCCCCACCCTGGGTGAGATGTAGGTTTCCTAAAGCACTTCAGAAGAAATCATTGCCTGTCTGCTGTGTCTGAGCACATGCTGTGTAGGTGTGGCTGGGTAGGGCTTGCCTCTGGATGCTTAGCCTCTTACCAGCAGAGAGGCTTAGACCTTTGTGTCGTAGGTACGGGGATGTGCGGCTCATCCTGATAGCACTTTTTTTCCTCAAACTTTGTGATAGCAGTTGGAGGAGGAGAGAAGGTGAAAAGTTTAGAAGTGAGCAATAACCATTATCAAAGTCAGATCTTACATGTTTGCCTTAGGGACCTCTATTATTTCAGATGCTTAAGGCAAAGAGACCCTACTTTGAGATGTTTTACTTCTTCTGGAATACTATTTGTGTAGGGATTTCTCAGTGCTCATTTTCCATTACTCACACACAATTGCTTTGCCAGAGCAGCAATAGCCAGCACTGGTGACAAATGACAGGATAAATTATAGGGATTTTCAAGGTTGGTGCAAATTGCTTTGGCCAAGGACGGTGTGCAGTTTCAGGTTTATGTGTGGGGTGTTGGCCTGTGCTGGAATAAGGATTGCTGTAATTACAGGACCCTCGGAACTATCCACAGTGACTGTGTGACCAATTCTTCCCTAAATTGTAGACTACTAACTTATTTTTTTGGGCACTCGGGGGAAAATAACCCCTTGTATACGAGCTACAGAAGAAGCTGTAGGAGTAACAACTGTGACCTGATCCTTGCCTTCTGATTTGGGGAAATTTCTTTTTTTGACAACTCATGGGGAGAAAAATGATTCACTGTAAAACACAGACAATAGCATACAAGTCAAAATGGAGCTTCTGGCATTATTTAGACTGAGGACCTTTGTGGAAAGGGTTCTGTCCCCTGATGAGTTGCTTTATGTTGTCCCAGGATCCCCTCTTGTGATCCACTATGTTGCCTTGGTGTGAACAACACACAGAGTCTTGAAGATGCTGAACACCTGCAGCAGTAGCATATACAGGTATTAGCAGGCAAATGGAGTTCATACCCCACTAACAGGTTCTATGTCTGTACTCTGGTATGTGCAACTGGTGGAGAGAAGCCAGTGAGCTCTTGCTGGATGTAAGAGCTGTAGCTGATGTGCAGCTGTAGCAGCACAGGGACAGGTGCTGCAGCTAACACCCATTGGGCAGTAGCTGAGGGAGCTGTTAAAGTGCAGTGAAAAAGCAGTGGGTAGACTTGACCCCTCCAAACATGCTGATCAAGGTTTGTGGCTGGCTGGGCACTGCCAGTTGTGGCGACTTAGAATAGTGGCTGCAGGCAGACATGCACTGAGATGATCTGGAAGAAGTAAGACTGGCTCCTTTCATTGAGTCACTCAATGCTTTAAAGGTCACGATTGTAAATGCTGCTGGGTGGGATAGGGATGACCTGGTGTCTGCAGAGCCTCATTGTTCTCTTCCAACCTGGATCTCATCTCCTGTCAGCTAGCAGGCTTTGTGGCTGTGTAAGGCATGGAAAAATGAAGAGTTGTTCAGATTGATTTTTATATTTTTGAATTTGGTTCACTTGGCAAGCTTGTAGCATCAAGGAAGAAATATTGCTTGGATCCAACCAAAGCACTAGTTTTAGATTTGAATTTCTGTTCAAAATGACAAAGAGCTGCTTCTGCAATATATAAAACCAACAAAGCCATTTTTGTTCAGCTCAGACTCACTGGTCACCCTTATTCCCTCAAACCTGTGCTGCTGGGCCAACAGGCTATCATTTAAAACAAATGATTGTACTGAGGATTTGCAGTCAGTTGCAATGAGCTAGTCTGTGGCTGTTCACACCTGTTGCTCAGAGCCTGAACTCGGACAATGCCTCCACCAGCTTAAATGAATGAATTATCCTGTTGCCCCATGTCCACTTATCTCCATGAGAAATGGCTCTGCCTGTGTCTGTTGTGTTTAGCTGCTGTGCATGCAGCAAAGCACTCTGTGGTTTTGCTGTAACAAGCTGGTTAATGAGGAGGCTCAGCAGGTACTGGCAAGGCTGTGCAGTGCTTATACAAATAGTGCAGTAAGAAAAAGCAACAGCCTTCAGGAAGGATTCTGTAGAATAGCAGGAGCAGAACTGCCAAGGTTTCTGTTCTATCCTGTGTCGTCATTGTCTGGTGGGACAGTTACCTTTGAAGCCTGAGGTGTTGGAGCAACTCACTGTACCCCAGCAGGTGGTTACTGAGCCCTATTTGTGTTTCTCCTTTAATAAAAGCCAGAAGTTTCTATGCTGGTTTGTGATGTTTGCAGTGACTCCTATTCCTCAGCTTGCCCAGCTCTCTTGTTCCTGCATCCTTACCTTTTCCACCTTCCCGGTCTCCGCAGTTGAGCAGAACAATGAAGCCTGGGCTAGGCATCTTTCCTTTCCCACAAATGGAAGAGCAGTGTAGAAGCATGTGTCAAGTCAGTGCAACTGTGAGGGAAGGTGAAAGGGAAGAAGGGTTAGGAAAGAGTTTTGGAACCCAGGAGTAAAGGGAAGTAGAGGAATGGTGTTTGCAGTGCCCCTGTGGAGTGAACTGCCCCAGGAACACCAGTCCCTTGTTTGAGGCTGAGGAAGTTTTGTGTGATGTGATTGTGTTGGCATTATGATACCTTATATACTGAAGTAGCAGGAAAGAAAATAACAAGTACAAAGGCACAAACTGGTTTCTTCATATTCCAAGAATAGCAGGAGGCTGCTTCACAGACAGAGGTCTCAGCATTTCAGTTGCAGGATGCTGAAAGCTTTGCAGGTTGGCTTGGCCAGCTGTGTGCAGGATCTGCATCCTTGGATCCATGTGAAAGCTGGTTAATATCGAAGGTCCATGGTTCTCTGTCCTTTCTTTAAAACCTCAAAATAGAACAAACGTGATGCAGTTCCTGCATGGTGAAAACTTTCAGACAGTTGCATCTGACTAGTCCACACCTCGCACTCACTTTCCAAAAAACCCCACTTGTCACACCTTCTGCTGGTGGGTTTTCTTCCTGAGTCTTGCCAAACTTAGCTCTGTACTTCCTTGCTGCAAAAAATGAGGTGAGACGGTGAGTGAGGTACCCAACAAAAAGCATGACTGTGTTTTACTTGCATGCTGACAGAACACATAGCTATAAATGTCAGCTTAACCTGTCATCGTGTTTCTGATGTCTTATGATGATTGATGCAGTCTTGCTACAGAAAGACTCTCCTGTAGCAGCAGCATGCTGTGCTGCGGTGGTGGGATGATGGGGACTGGTCTGCTTGGGTGCTCTGCTGTGCCAGGTTTGGCTGACATGTGCAGGCAGTGGTGGAGCTTTGCTTCAGGTAGCAAAACATCCCAGCATTTGTTAGGAAATCGTTGGGAGAAGGGAGTCCAGCCCATGGATAAATCCAAATAATAAAACCACAGCATGCAGATGTGCAGAAAGTAACAAAAAGCTATGTGGGGCCCAGTGGGGTGATTATCTGCTTCCCCACAACACCAATGGTGTCCTCCTTGGTCACCTTAGGTGGGTGTCAAGTGGTGCCATGTGGAATGGGGTGATGTTGCTGCTGAGAAGAACTCCCTGCCTGCAGGGAAATCCCTAAAGTAATGCTGCTGGTTACCAGAGAGTGAGTTGAAGCTTCTCGTGTGAGGCCAACCTGTCCCTGCTTAGCTAAGTGACATCTTGACCAACCTGTCCCTGCTTAGCTAAGTGACATCTTGAGTTTTGCAGCATGAAGTGAGATCCTAATCCAAAGCCCGTGGAAGAGGAGGGGATTTTGTACTGCAGTTATATCTGAAGATTTAATCTTTCAGATGTGGGAGGTCTCTGCTTGCTTTTCAAAGTTTCCTGGTGGGATCCACTTGTCTGCAGGGCTGACAGACTGGCCATGCCGGTGTGTTTAACACTACACTGGGGACTTTCCCTTCCTACACAGTGTCCTCAGAAAGAGCAGCTGTGCTGGTGCTGTCCTTGTTCCCTGTGGAGATCACACACCCCAAGCAGTGATGTGGTGGGAGACAGCAGAATCACTGGTGAGTCAACTGGTTCCCACACTGGTCTGTGATGACTTACCAGTGACAAGGACGGCTCAAAGCACCCTTTAAAGGGTTTGTGTTTAAGAGCGGGGCCCACAGCTGCCTGCTTTTGTTCTTCTAAGTGATCTGAGATGGAACACCCAGTCCATCACCTCAGAAACCCAAAAGGGAATCCTGGCTTTATGCTTCCATCATGTGCACAATATAGCTTCTTCCAGAGCTCACTAGGATTCAGGCATCTCTAGAACATAAGACAGCATCAGCATAGAGTGGCACTGGGAGGATGGGAACAGAAAATATTTGTCCGGTGCAGTGTTTGTGGAACCAACTGACACTGCTGGGCAGAAAGGGGCTGGTTGGAAAGTTCTTGCTCAGGGATTAATGTTTGTTATTGCATTACAGCAGGCTGAAGCACATTATATTGTCTCTATGACCTGAACTTCTAATCTCAGGTAGGGAAAGCTCCAGTCTGATGCCTGGAGCGTGTAGCTGTTCCCTCCTTTTCCTTCAGACAACAGGCTGCCTTCACGGCTTCCAGGTTGAGCAGACAGAATTTAAACTGGGGGGACAACTGTAAGCTGGAACTAGCAGCAAAAGAGGATTTTTTTTTTCCTCTTTCCATGCCAGCTGTGTATTATTGACAGGAAACATTTTGCAGGGCTGAGATTCGTTTAAATGAGTGTAGGGGGAGGAGACAGCTAAAGGCATAATGGAAATGAAAAAGATCATGGAAATGCTCAAAAAGGACCATAATTTCCTGGTGTGGGAGTGCTGCTATTCTGGGCACTGAGGGAATAACAGAGCTTGGGCTCTGGTTTCCCAGGGGAGACAGTGGTCACTGAGGCCAGCAGAGGACCCACCTCCCTTTGGAACTCTTCCTGAGGTCTTGTGGGGCTAAACCTAAAGCAGCTTCTGAGGACACAGAGTGCCTGACCCTCAGTCTTTCCCTTAGCTCACCCACAGTTAGCTCCCTTTGCAGACTGCAGTGATAATGCCAGGGAAACTGAGCCCGTATACTTGGGAGAGTGAGTTGGAGTCCTGATTTTCTAGAGCTGCCTTTGAGTACAAATCCTCTTTGACATTGATGTTATTCGGGGAAAAGGGGCACTGCCTGTAGCTTTATATAATGGACAGAACACACAAAGGAAATGAGCATGAGATGCCCTCAGCAATTACTGCTGCTGCTGGATGACTCAGTGGCTGAGCTGGAAGTGCCTGGACACGTACAAATACAAGTGCTGAGGAGAACAGATCTAAGCATGTTACAAGTCAGGACAAAGGACCTGCACATGATAGACCATGGGAGGTGGCAGCAGGGTTTGTTTGCAGGAGTTTAAGGCTGATGAAAATCTGAGTTAAGGAGGCTGGAGGCTTTGTTTTGCCTGGAGGAAAAGTACAGCTCTGGGCTGCAGAAAAGCAAATGTTGCTCACAGCTCTGCTAGTGTTGAGTTCCCAGCCTACCCAGGGCTGTGATCCCTACAGCTGCTTTGCTTTCCTAATATTCAGTTTCCATTCTCCATCCTGTGTGACTTAATTTGTTTTAATTAAAAGCAATACATATGTATTTAAATCGGAATGAGGATGAAACCCAATTCATTGCCTGTATAGGATTTAATTTGAAGTTGATGCTGTTGCCAGTCCTGCCCTGAAATGCCAAAATCTTCCTCATCCTCTGGTTTGCTTTGGAGAATGCTTTAGCCCTCACTGAATTTCAGTGCTCTAGTGAGGAAAAGGAGGCACACATGCTATACTGCTGTTATCTGTGGTCAGTTGTTAGAATCACAAGGAAATCCTTAAATTTGGGCCTTTATGTGCTCTTACAATCCAGTCTCTCCCTTTATTTTATCTAACTGGACCTAATCCTGAAAAAATGTGAGTCTGAGTTGTGCCCAGGCTGTACCAAACCCAGCACATCCCACATGTGATTTCAAATGTGGTTGTCTTTAATTATATTTTAGTAGATGGGTTATGACTCTTGGAGCTGTTGAGTATTTGCTAACAGTTCAGACTTAGGCAGCCTGACATTGCTGTAGCTAATTGCTCTTTGATGTTAATTGTCATCCTAATTCCTCTGCATCTGTAAACTCTTTCCCAGTTTGCTGTACTGACAACCAAGATGCTTCAGTTGTTGAGTCCCACATTTGAGTGTGGAAATGCTGTTGGTGCTGTGGGTTGTCAAAGGATGTCGTGGCTTGGGTGGTCTCCCACCCCATCCTGCTAAGCAGCTGCAGTACAAGGCTGTGATTTATTTCCCAGAGCAGACTTTTGTCAGATAAACCTCCCAACAGTGATGTGGGAGAATATGACAGCTGATTCCTGCTGTTAATGGGAAAGATGAGTTCAGCCCTTGCAAGCTTGATCTGTGTTTCAAACTTGCCTCCATGGCAGAGTGGCTCTGTTCAGTGTGCTCCTTCCTGGACCAGCTCCTCTTTAGGAAATCAGCATCAGGCATGGATGTTTTAAAATGCACGTCAGGCTTTTTGCCTCATGTGGTGGCCAGTGGGGAGGAGGATGTCTCAGGCTGAGGGGTTTTGTGTATTTGGCTTTGCTGAGTTTAAGATTGTCATGGGAAAAGCAGAAGCCCTGTGCTTGAGCAGTGTTGGAGAGGGAATAGTTAAAAGTTGTTCCATAGTAACTGTCTGGATTAATGCTCAGACCTTACTAGAACTTTGAAGCCTAGACCATGACTGTAAGTATGGGAATATTTGGGAATGGATATAAGCCAGGAAAAGCCTCCCATGTCAATGTCCTGGGTGCTTGTTCCTGCATGCATCTGTGTTAAACCCTTTATAGACTGATCCTGTTCCTTGGTGGGCAGTTTGTGGGCTGCTGTTGGCAAAGTCTGTGACACAGGAGTGGCAGTGGTTTCAGACACTGGGAAGCAAAGAGCTGGAAGGACAGTCCCAGGCCCAGTCACAGTCCCTGGTGAGCAAAACCTGACCTTAGCCCTGAGTAAGAATAAAGAATTCTTATTCATATCTTACTCATAGAATCATAGAATGTTCCAGGCTGGAAGGGACCTCCAGAGGTCATCCTGTCCAACCTCCCTACACAAGCAGGGACATCTCTACTTAGGTCAGGTTGCTCAGAGCTTCATCAAGCCTGACCTTAAATGACTCCAGGGATGGGGCCCCAACCACCTCTCCAGGCAGCCCATTGCAGTGATCAGCCACCCCAAACTGAATAACTTTTTTCTACTATCCAGCCTGAATCTCTCCCAGCTTGAACCTAGTGTTCCTTGTGTAAACCCTTTGGAATAGACCTTCCCCTGCCTTCATGTAGGGCCCCTTCAGGTACTGGAAGGTACCGTGGGGAAGGCATGTGGAGCCATTTCCATCTGATAGATGCACTGTCAGAGAGGTGTAGTGGAGGTGAGAAGTGTGTTCCACAGGTTAGGTGTACACAAGAGCGAGGTTCAGCAGACGGAAAATCAGAAGATCTGCCAGCAGAATGAGCTCCTGGATGGAGATTAATGGGGGAAGACCAGTACAAGAATGTGGAGAGACCAGGAGCAAAGGCTGGGCCTAAGAGGGCAGGAAGATGCTGACCCAGCACATGGCACAGTTCATTCACAGTGCTGCCAGGCTTAGGAAGCAGAGATTGAATGAAGGAAGTGACTTTGCAGCTGAACAGAGCCTGTTTCTTTCTCAGACACCCCAGAAGACATTTGGAACAGAGAATCACAGAATCTTAGGGTTGGAAGAGCCTAACATTACAGGGGCCATTGCTTACCAGACCGGATTGGCCAGAGCCCCATCCAGCCTGACCTTGAATGGCTCCAGGGATGGGGTCTTCACCCCCCCTCTAGGCAGCCTGTTCCATTTTTGCAGCTCTCTGCCAACACAGACACTAGGGCAGTTGCTTTACTCAAGACTCTCCATGCTCTACCCGGACATGACCTTGTTTGGATTTCTAGGGGAGCACACAGTTTGCCAGGGTGGGTTTGTTTGCATTTCTGAGCAAATACCTGGCTGTCACGTGGAGCTGGGGCAGTTGGTGCACAGCACTTTGTCTGGTTCCAAGATACTTGCAGTTTCAAGGCAAAATCATGGCTTTGTAATTCAACCTGCAGGAATTCCTGTTAACCCTGTTGAGTAGAGGATGTCTTGGTGTTTTTATGAGGCTCTACCCCTCCCTCAGCACTCACAGAACAGCCAGGCTGGAGCAGGCAGCCATGCAGATCTGACAGGAGCTCTCTGCTAGCTGCAAGGCTGCCCATGTGTGAGCAGGTTTCTTGGCTTTTTTTTGTGTAGCTGACCTGTCCTGGCTTTCCTACACAGGAGGGAAGCTGAAGGGCATAACAGATAAACAAGCTGTTCGAGTGCAAACAAACTCTTGAACCTGTGCTGTAACGGTTTCTTGCATTGAGGATCCCGCATGTAGTGTTAAGGGTTTGCAAAGGGAGCTCTAATTCTCATCCTCCGTGAGGTGGACTCCTACTGGGGCTGAGCCTGGATGCTGCTGACTGTCTCTTCTGACAGCTGCCTTCCACAGCTCAGCTCACAGTTAGCTCCTGCCCACCTTCCTGCAAACACCTGCCTTGAGTTCTTGTCACCCCAAGCTGCTTTGGTAGCTGAGGATGATAAAATCTGGATTCAGCCCACATGGGACATGAATCTTTTGTAAGAACCTGCTGCAACCGCCAACTTGAGGGAGTCTAATATGCATAATATGTATGGATATATTAAATACCTTTATATAATACATATCGTATTAGACCTTTGCACCAGTCCTTGCTTAATCACATCTTATTTGGTTGGTTTGTTTGTTCACTCCAGTGCCTTCGGGTTCATTTGACTTCTACTATTGTCTAACAGACTGGCACTTCATAGCCACTTGGGATCCTCTTCATCTTCTATAATCTAATTGCAGTTACTGATGGTTAACAAATGATGTATCCTGAGGTCAGAACACAGCCAGGAGATCAGGCTTGGGATTAAAAACTGCTTTGGCAATATCCCTCAGAACATGCTGGAAGCGTCCAAGCCCTCATTGCATGTTATGGGCAAAATAAGACGGTAAAACAAGTAGAGACCTCTGCTTCAGGGGCTTAGCAGCCTCCTCTGCTTTTTAAACTGCGTAATCATAATCTTTGCAAGGTTAAACTCTGCTTCTGTTGTGGGTGGTTGTTTATTAATTTCAGATTCTTGTGGAATAAACTGCTGGTGACAGGTGCCCCAGAGGCTGGGAGGTGATGGCTTTGTTTGTACACAGAGGACGCCAGGGGCACGAGAGGTGACAACTGCCTCTGGAGAGATGCGGCTGTTTCTCGCCTTCTCTGCCTGGTAGTGGCTTTGCTCTGTGCTTGTAGGGCAGAGCTCCACGAGGTGGAGTTTGGGGCCTGTCATGGGGATAGGCTGTGTGTCTCCTCTCGGGTGCTCCCAGAGCCTTCCCACGTGTCCACGGGAAATTGTCTGTGAAAGACATGGGATTATGCTGCTTCATCGGCTAGGAAATGGAGCTGCAGAGGAACAAGCTGCTTCACGACCAGGTTGTGGTAGAATCAGATACCCCTGCTCCTGGTCTAATGAGCATGCAGATAAGCAGAGTGCTTTCTATTCCTGTAAGTGTCTTCAGGCTCTCAGACATTGATCTTAAAGCTGGGAGAGCACTATTATCCTGCATTACAGATGAATGGGGCCTGGAAGCAAACAGGCTGGAATTTAATTTTGCCTAAGTTGAGCCATCTAAAAGCATCACTGCATCAGAGCTGGGCTCTGCAGCCTATCTGCAGCCAAGAGTTGTCATATGAATCACCTTATCTCCCACCCCTGTCTGGAGATGGAGTGTGACTCACTGGCTCCACAGCCTGATTGACCATGGAAGGGGTCCAGGGCTCCGGTGGAGATGTTTAATAGCGAACACTCAGGTGGGGGCTCTGCTGATGCTTCCAGGTGTCTGTAGTGGAGCAAGCGATTAAACCCATGCCTTTGGGGATCTCCAGTTATGATCCTACCTGACCCTCCTTCCTTTACAGACACGAAAGCACAAATGTCTTTACTCTGAGGGTGACAGAGCCCTGTCACAGGCTGCCCAGAAAGGTGGTGAAGTGTCCTGCTCTGGAGACATTCAAAACCCGCTTGGATGTTCCTGTGTGACTGGTTCTAGGTGATCTTGCTCTGGCATGGGGGTTGAACTAGATCTCCAGCAGTGTGTTGTCATCCTCCCCACCAACATTCTATTCTGCTGTGGCCACCAGCTTGCAGCGGTACAGCAAGCGACTGCTTTGTGTACCAGCAGTTTCCAAAAGAAGTGCCAGCATCTTTCTGTGAAGCTTTAGTGGCTTCCCAAACCTGCTCAGGACACTTCTTTTTGAGGAACACCTGGGTCACGACAAGCACCATGACAGATCTGATGTCTCTAATATGGCAAATGTGTTTGTCTGTCCTAGTGAACTTTCTTCTTTGGCTTCAGTACTGATCACCAAGAAGTGCTTTCATGGGGAGAAAGAGAGGTTCCAGCAGGAAGCTTGCTGAGACAGCACAGAAACATTTTCTACCAGTGATCTCAGCCTCTGGAGATAAGGCTGGAATTTTGACACCCCCCAGAGCATCCTCCCTTGGCCCCTTATTGAGCCTGCCCCTCTGGATAGGGGAGGGAGGTTCCTGCCCTGGCAATGCTCCTGCAGGGGATAAAAAGGATTGGGCAGGTTTGGGCTAAAGGCCCATGGCAGTGCCATGGGTTCCCTCTGGAAAACAGGTATTGGAGTTGTATGACCGGGAAAGATGCTGCTTGGGTAAGGTCAGCTTGTGTAATAAACTCTGGAGGTGCAGAACTTGTCAGAAGAGACCTGAGCCTCCAAACAAAACTTTTCAGGTTTGGCAGTCTGTCCATGCATTGTGGCAGGTTACACAGTGTGGGTCACTACTTATGGCTTGAGGTGTGAGTCCACTAGCTTCACCACGGTGGGACTCTGCTCTCGTGCCACTGCTTAGCACAGCGCGTTGTCTCAGTGGTTGATATGGGGGGGTTTGGGTTACTCAGCAGCTGCAGGCTGAGCTGTCCAAGGAGCATCCGCATCAATATAAAGCAGATCTCAGCCCTGTGTGTACAGGGGTGTTTGATACAGGAATCACAGCAACAGCCTTTTTTCTTGAAGGATTTCCATAGTGGAGTCTGAACATTGGTATCGTTGGGGTGAGTGACCTGAGGGAGGGCTCTGCACCGGGCTCAGACCTCTGCTGCCTGGCTCTATTACACAAGGCGTGTTCCACAGACAATGCTGCCTTTCAGTCAGACCTACAGAATAGGCTTTGTGTGTCCTTGTGCAAGCCTTCTCTTCAGAGAGCAAAGCTTCCTTAGAGGCTGTGGGCAGTGTTCAGTGGCTTGAAGTATTTTCCACCTGTGCCAGAAGTGATTTCACCCTGCCTTTTGCCACTGCTGAGCTGTTTAGTGGTGCCAGGTGCTGCTTTTCCTTGCTGGCAGCAGCAGAAACAGAGGAGTGAGTTGTACCGGGATCACTTAGTACCCAGGGAGAAGAGTGTAGTCAAGTAGAGTAGTATCAAGTAGAGGTGGTTCCTGCAGCTGAGGTTGATTTAGAAGACGCTATTCATTCTCTTGCTGCCTCTCTGTAGTGCTGACTGTTGGAGAGCATGGCTTGGCAGAAAGGTAGGTGTTGGGTCTAGGATTATTTTGTCCCTTGCAGAGATGTAAAAGCATAAGCTAGGTAAGATAACAGTGTTTGTGTTGACTCTACACCTCTGTTCTTAATTTAGTGCTTTAGTGCTGGTCCTTTACTCCTGTGGTTTGTAGCAGGAAGACACAACAGATGGGTTCTGGGGCTCAGTGTGGGCAGCGGGTACTTCTGAGAATGTAGTCCTCCTTTAAATGCTTCATCTAAGAGAGACCAAGAAGGAGAGGGGGAGCTCACAGGAAATTCAATCTCAGCGTTGACTCTCACCCCAGTACAGATGCAGCCATAAGTCACTTGTGAGTTTGGGGCTGCGGTTGGACTTTCCGTGGGTGTCTGGCCTTGAGATGGGAGAGAGAACTGTGTGCAGCTCCTTTTAGCATAGAGCTGAGCTGTGCTGCAGCTTGTAAAAGCACTTTTGCAAAGTCTAGTGTAAGCTGATCTGTAATGTTAGGCGCTCAAATGCATCCCAAAAGCTGGCTGAAGTTCTCTTCCAATTTCCCTGCTGCAGCCACTATTTAATGTAATTGTAAGATACAAGGGAAAACATTCAAAGAATGTTATTAGCTTATGCAACTGGATTGCTTCTTGGGGCAGATTTAATAGGAGAAAACCCTCAATTGTATGGGCCCAGGCCTCCATTGTAGTCTCAAATTGTAACTTCCCTTCTTCTCTGGTGTTTAAGGCAGGCAGATATTAATTACCTCAGTCTGTAGATTCCTGCAAAAAATGATCCGGGCACGATGAAAGAACGATGTTTTCTTCTTGTTCCTGGGAGCAGGGGAAGTGTGTGACACCTCACTTTACAGGCAAAGAAGATGGGGAGGAGGAAAGTTTTATGTACAGTTTGTCATGGTAGAGCCATGGTGGCAGCTCAGTGGTTTCTGACTCTGACATCTCCAGATGGCTTTGCCCCCACAGCCAAGTTGATCTTCCCTGGCCAGCCACCTCAGCATCTTCCTGGGGCAGGTTAGCCTTCACTGAGCAGAGAATCAAGTTGTTGCTGGAGTTGGGGTTAAAGATACATATTAGAATGTGAATATTTGATGTCCTGAGGGAGAAGCAGTGACTCTTCAGCACATGTAGGGCTACCCAGGAAGCTGGTTTCTGAAGTGCAGCCTGGATCTTGGGCTTTCTAATTTGCAGATAATTCTGCATAATATCAGTGTGTGGCTGAGGTCCTAGCAAAGCAGTTCAGACTCATTGTATGAACCCATGACTACTAAGTGCCCATGCTCCAGCTGCTGCTGCACTGGTGGTGCTGGGCTGAGAGGGCTCCTGAGAGTGTTCGTAGCCTGAAGTATATTCGTGCGGATGCTCAGTGCAGAAAGAGAAGTGATTGTTATTCACCTGAGGTTAATGCTTTTCCAAGACTACCTGTTCCCCATCAAGCTGCCAGATGTTTGTGAAGGAGGACCATGAAGATGATCAGAGGGATGGAGACCTCCTATAGAGGACAGCTGCAAGAGATAAAGCCTGGAGAAGAGGAGCCTCCAGGGAGACCTCAGAGCAGCCTTTCATTACCTCAGTGGGGGCTATAAGGAAGCTGGGGAAAGGTTTTTCAACAAGAGTTTGTAGTGGCAGGACCAGGGGAAATAGCTTGAAGCTAGAAGAGGGCAGATTTAGGTCGGATATTAGGGAGAAATTCTTTGTGGTGAGGGTGTCAAGGTACTGGAAAAGGCTGTCCCCAGGGTGGTTGTGGTTGCTCTGTCACCCCTAGAAGTGTTTAAGGCCAGAATGGATGGGGCTCTGGGCAGCCTGGTCTAGTGAGAAGTGCCTCTGCTCATGGCAGGAAAGTTAGAACAAGGTGACACTTAAGATCCCATACAAGCTAAGTCATTCTATGAATCTTGACCCTGTGTATTTGCCGGAGTCTCTGCCTAGGGAGGGAATGGGGTTTAGTGCCTGTGAATGAGCTGTTGGTCACTGAAGCTGAAGAGTCCTCAGCAGCCAGGTCTGTTCTGAGTGTCCTGATGGCTACAGGCACTGTCACACCTCTGCCTAGCAGTACAGTAGGTCATCCGAGTGTGTCACCCAGGCTCAAGAGAATCCTTAACCTCTGCCCTTTGTCGTCTACAGCCCTTTAGCTAATGAGCTGCTGCCTCTTTGTTCTCAGCTTTTCGCCTTTGTACACCCCCAGTCCTTTCTGGGAAAAATCAACATTTGCCTTTCAGAGCCTGGCAAACAGAGGGGGTCTGTATTACATCCTGATGGCAGCCCCAGGCTCGCAGGGCTCCAGTGATAAATCCAGTGATGTTTGTGGTGGGGGACCGTCTGAAACCCGAGTTTGGGAGCTCTGTGTGTGTGAAACGAGAGCAGGGAGGCAGGGAGCGGACACTGAACAAATGCTGTGGCTGGAAAATAAAATTTTGGTTGTGTTGGGGTTTCATAAAACAGCAAAAAATTGATTTCAGTGCTAAGTAAGGATGCTTTGGGTTGTTTTTTTTTTACTTTTGTAATTTTACTTTTGTAATCCAAAGTAACACATTGCTGCTTGGTGTGCTAAAGCCACATGTAGCGTCAGAGTGCAGCAGAGAGCCAGATGCCGAGCCAGGAGGTTTTACTCCAGGAGTTCTCCTGTGTGGTCAGACCCAAAGCGCTATGGGGAGTGGGGGGGGCAGCCATGGGGTAGCTTGGGAGTATTTGATCCGTATGGAAATACCACACTGCAGTTTTAAAATTCCTTTCTCCTCCCTCAAACCTGACAATTATTTTATCCAACTCATCCATGGCCATTGCCAGATGAACCTGAGGAGATTAGGTGCATTTGCAAGTCTGGATGCTGTAAAGGTTTGGAGAGGGGAGATTGGAAGGCAAAGGATGAGCAGCGACCACTTGCTTTGTTCTCTGTTTGCACAGTGCTCTGTGTGCTAAGCCTTATGCTTCATCCATTCAGGCTCCTAAGGACTCTGTGCTGTTAATATTAATCATTAACTAAGACACTGCTAACTTGCTGAAGATCTTGTAGCAGCTGGCTGATAGAAGAACTTGAGCATTTCCCTCCTGCTCATCCCCACTGGGATGCTGGGTTCTGCAGGAACAAATGGGACCAGATCCAAGCTTCTCTCGGAGTGACTTTGTGAGCTGCCCCATATTCTTGCCAAGCTCCCTTATTTAGCCAAAATGCTGTGAGGACCCTATTGTAGTTCTTGGGGCCTGCTTTGGGCTCTGGGCAGCCCGGAAGCTAAGGAGTGTGAGCAAATGAGGAGCGTAGTGAAGACAGGATAGATTTAGAGAGAGATGATCTCTTTGGAAATCTGGTTAGCTTCAACAGTGACCTAGAAATTATTGTAGACTTGACAGTAGTTACCAGGTCCCTTCCCTGTGAGTGTATCTTCGCAAGAAGAGCTTTCTTCTTCATAACTCCTTTCCCTTTCCCTCCTGCTGTGAAGTGAAAGAATTGCATAAACCAGCCAAACTGACAAGACATACAAAAGCCCCATTTTTCCAGTCCTTTCCAATTAGTGTGGACACCTGCATTACAAATACGCAGTGGTACAAGTCATCTGATGTGTCAGAGTGGTGACATGGCCTCTCTTCTGCTGCCCAGCGGCATTACCCAACCACTGTAACCAGAAGGATCCCACATGATGACTAACGTGCTTTTTCGTATGGAAAATTGCTTGTACTAATTATTATTTGTGTGCTTTCATGATTGCCCAGGGTATCTCTGAGTGGCTGTCAGCTGTGAGGAATGTGCGGCCAGTAAGAACAGATGATCACCATGAAATGATCTGGTTCTTTCTATGAAGTGAATATCTGAGTGTTGAGTTTGCTCACCTCAGAATAAACACATGGGAGGAGTCATGGCCTCTGCTCTTTTGAAGCCGTTTTAACTATTGAGCAACTTGCTAAAGCATTTGAGGTCTCTCCAACATATTAAATTTGACATTAAGATTGAAAGTCTCTGGAAAGTCAAGATTTCGCTCCAGAATGAACTTGAATTCACAATGACCAAATAAAAACATGCGGTGTGGGTTTTGCAGGTCAGTTAAGGCGATCTTCTGGCACTGAGCTTTATGGACACAACATTTCCTTTCCTGAGAATTACTACAATTTAATTTGAGTTAAAAATTTTGAATCAAAGCCTGAACTTGAGCCAAGGCTAAAGGTCTGGGTCCTCGTCATCATGTGCCACAACGTACAAGGCTGTTCCTTCTGTGTAACTTAGCCCTTAGCTGAGGCCAGGAGCTCTGCTGGGCTTGGAGAAGCCTCTCTAATATTGGAAGCAAGAGGCTTAATTCTTGCTGCTTCTTATCATTAACACAAGCTTTTGGAGCCTTTTTGTAGTGAGAATGAGTTTGGCACATGCTAGCAGCAGAAAGTTGTGGTAGGAACACATGCATCTTGCTAATGCCAATTTTCCTGTGGTTTCCTTGAGGGTTATCTGTAATCCAGCCTCCGGACGGGTTCACTCGATGTGTGAATTCATGGCTCCACTTGTATCCAACAGAGCTGTGCTGATTAGCAGCACTGTCTGGCCCCAGCCTGATGATATCCAGCTCCCACACCAGCAAAATGGGTGCTGCTGGTTTAGGCTGTTTGTTCTGCACTTCACTATTGACCCAGACACCTCCAGCCTCCTACAGCCTGCTGGTGCACCCATGTGGTGGTAGCTGTGTCAGGAGAAGGTGGGCTGCTCCTCAGCCTGTAATAGGTGCCCCCTGGCATAAGCATCCCTCCATCCCACCAGCATCCCAGTGAATGCTCAGTTTGCTGCCAGAGATATTTGATCCAGAATGCGACCAAGCACATGGGTTGAAGGGTTTTTTCTAGCTGTACTCAGCTTCTTTCTGAAGAGTCTCTATTACACAGGATCTGGAAAAGCGTCTTTCATTCTTCAGTACATGTTTCTGATTAGTGCTGGAAATGAACATGGATTTTTTTTTCCCCTTTTTTAAAAACATATTCCTTTTGAGGTTATTGTTGCAAGTGGATTTCAAGTTAACGGAAGGGGAGTTGTAGTTGTGTGTTTCATCGGACTTAGGCTTGAAGCAATGGAGCAGACTTGGCTCTTCTGCAAGCAGCTGTCTCTCCCATGCAGTCCTCAGCTCCTGCAGACCCCTTTCCAGTGCCACCCACAGCTCCATGTGCAGGGCTCTACCTCTGAAGGCTGTATCCTATGTCAGCTGCAGCTCAGTCTCCAGCAGCTGGTGTGGAATGTTGGAGAAGCCACTCAGGTTGTGGATGTGCTGGGTGGGTCAAACCACCTGTGGGTTATCCTCCTCCTGTTAACAGCCCAAGGCTTCGTTGCCAATCAAGTCTTCTCCAATCTTTTTATCTAAGGAGCACTTCGAGCTGAGGGAGGATGAAACACAGCTGTTGGGGAAAGCAGTTCTCTTGCACCCTGTCTGGATAGGCTCTCTAAATAGATAAAATACATTTCACACTTCCTAGAATCCTGACCAGATGATCCTAAGATCGTTGTGGTGGGTGTGCACATCCTAAAAGGGAGTGGAAAACTGTCCCAGCAATGTGCACTGGTACCTGTGCCAGCTCTGTATCCTCTGCAGGTCAGACAGAGTGGCAACCTTGCTCTCCTACCCAACCGAGCTGACAGCAGGATGGCCTGAGGACTGCAATGGGCAGGCTAGGCTGTAGGAGGTAGGACTGAGTGCCTGAGTGGTGTTCAGGCTGGTGCAGATCCTGCCCTGGAGGGATCCAACTCCAAATTGTCAGTGTGCTGTAGGTGCCTCTGAAGTAGTGTTTTGTTGTGGGGGGCCTCTCACCACCCCACTGCCAGCAGTATTGAAGTCTAGAGATGGATCTGTGACTTGTTCCATACCTATACACCCCAGGACAGGTGTCCATAGGAGGATACTGGTCTTGGGTGGAGACATGTCTCCAGCGCTCTCTGAACACCCAGCTGCATCCATGCTGGGTGAAAAAGGCAGCTGAATGATCTGATCTCAAACCCACCAGTAAATACATTTAACAGAAGCAGGGGTCACGCTGGCTGCTCAGGAGAGCTGGTGCAGCTTTGCTTACTGCAGCACAGTGTGGGATGTCTCCTGCTGGTTTTGGCCTGTCTCTTGCTGACCTGACCTTTGTTTGCTTAGGGTTCTTTTGTTTGTTTGTGTTTTGTTTTTGCTGGACTGCTGGAGAGCGGGAGTTCCTGGGTTACATTCTCCATTGTTTGCCTGCACCCTAGGGTTTCTCTCAATGATGGAACTTCCTCATTTGTTCTCTAGGCTTTTACGCCATATGGGTGTTGTGGCACAGATCACTTACTGTGAGGAGAAAATAAATCTTGAGCAGTCGTGTGGTTACTGTTGTGTGTATCCATGAAATTTTTGGGATGTATCATGCAAAATCTCAGATAGGTTTTGGAGAATGTATATGTTGTCTGTGTTGGAGGTGAAGATTTCTGGCCATCCTCTTATTAGCAGTAGTTGAGATTTGGCAAAATCAACTGCAAAGGACACTCTGTTCCTCCAGAGAGGCGGGGTTCAGTTTCCCTGCTGCTTTGTACCACGTCTGCATCCTCTGCATCAAGGCAAATATCTCTAGGACGCTCTTGTTTCTGGAATGCTTTACATCCACGGCGTGTCAGATCAGCAGCTGCAAGAAGCACAAAATAGTAGGACATTTGGGTTAATATTGTCTGGAGGGAATGATTTAAACGTGAGCCTGGCTGGGGTCTGGCTTGCGCTGATACAACCCAATGGGAGCAATTCTTGGCTTTGGCAGTTGCAAAGGAGACCCCGGTGAAGCCCAGTGTCCTTCAGTACTGCTGCCTTTCTGCTGTGCCATATGGTCCCAGCCTGTGGATCTGGAGGGGATTAGGCGCTGATTATAAAACATGAAAAAATATTGCTCGGCCTGCGAGCCAAGGTGAGGTTAAGCTCTGCGAATGCTGGAACTTTGTCCTGCTGCGGCACATCCGCTGGGTTGAATGAACTGTTCTTGGATTGACTGAGTTGAACTGCTGGGCTCTTCGATTCTGAAGTCATTCTGTGGGGACGTGGGGAAGTGCTCCTCGTTTTAGCTAAATAAAGCACATTTTACTGTGTTCCTTTGTCCAGCATGCTACAGTAAATTTACAGCATGGCCTGAGGGTGTTTGAACTGTGTTAAGAGAGAAGACTTATAGACACCGTGTCTGGGCTGGAAACCTTTGATTTTCATTTTGCAGCCCCATGCCCAAACCCAGGGCCCAGCCTGCTGCTTCCATGCTATAAATAGAAGTAACCCCACAAAGAGCTCAGCATGTCCATGCTCTTCACTGCTGCCCACGCTGTGGCTTCCTGGCAGTGTTCACAGCAGCATATTTTTAGTTGTTGCTTTCTCATTATTTTTGGGGGGTTTTGGACAGATCTCTTCCTGTCTTGCCAGGCTGCCAGCTTTCCCTGCTGTTTATCTGCTTTCCAGGACTCTGTCTGGATCCTCCTGCGGTGGAGGGGCAGTGGGACTTCATGGGATAACAAGCTTGGCTCAGACTCTATGGTGCTCCCTCCTCATTCCAGCCTTGCTGCTAAGGTGTTGGCCAGCCTGGATGAATTTCTTGTTCACTCCTTATTTCCTCTTTTGTTGGAAGGGGATTAGCAGCATTATTCTCTATTATTAATGCTGTTAACAGTGGGGAGAGCAGCTGCCATCACAGAAATCTCCTGTTCGTGCTGTCTCAAATATAGCACAAATCAATTCAGCTGGTCCCCTTTTGGGTTTACTGATTCCAAAAGGGTGTGAATAGTAACCACAGACCCCAGAGAAGCCCTCTGAGACAGGGCAGGTAAGCAAATTCTCAGAAAAGTTTGCACAGAAGGTCAGGACAGAGCCAGGGCACAGATGCTCTGATGGCTCTGCCGCACTGGATACTCCAGGTCCTGTGTGTATTTTTCCGTTGGAGTAGTTGCTAAAGGGAAGAAAACATATTTCCAATGTGTGATCGTGTCCAAGCTTGTCCAGGCTCCTTGCTCTTCTTCCATCCTGCCTTGCCACAGCCTGAATGAAGTCTTTGAACTCAAAGGGTGTATTTAACTAGCTCAGTGTGGCTGTGTACCTGTGTTCCCCCCTGTGCCACCAACAAGGGACATTTTCCTCGGGTTTTGAGCAGCTATGAGAAGCCAGATTTCAACACTGCACCTTGTCCCCACAGAAACAGAGTGCAGGTGCTGGTTCTCTGAGAAGAGCTGTGTCTTGAGTGCTCTTGCAGCTTGTCTGGAGAATCATAGAATCATTAAGGTTGCAAGAGGCCTCCATGATCCTCCAGTCCAGCCATCAACCCAACCTCACCCTGACCACTAAACCCTTCTCCCTAGCACCATGTCTATGCATTTTTTGAACCCCTCCAGGGAGAGACTCCACCACCTCCCTGAGCACCCTGTTCCAGCCCCGACCACTCTGTCAGTGAAACATTTTTTGCTGACGTGTAAACCTCCCCTGGCACAGAAGTGCTCTTTAAAACTCTGCTGAGTAGAGGAAAAGTTCCTTTTCATTCTTGCCTGATGTCCACAGGATCAGAAGACATTTAGATGGGGGTGGGGGCAGGAAGAATTAAGCAAAAGAAGATTCAGGGCCTGAGTTTCAGAGAAAGAATCATGTGCTTGACATTTATAATGTGAGTTATACCTCCTAGAATCTTCAGCCCTTGTCAGTAATGGGAGCTGCACACTGAGTGCTGTGTGTTGGAGTGGTCTGCCCCATCGCAATGCCCACCACGCTCTTGAGGAGACAGGGAGACAGACTGTGTTCACACACATGAGAGGACAGTCTTGGCTCTATTTTTGTCCCCTTAGTTACTTTGGAGCTAGCTGAGCTGCTGGCTGGGGGTTCTCCCTGCACTACTCTTTCCTTAGGAGTAGCCCTGTGGTTCAGCCACATAATGTAGGCACAGAGGGTTTTTCTGTCAGAAGAGGAAAGGGAGAGAGAAAAATCACACACATACATGCAGATAAATATATAAGTAGAGAGTTCTGACTGTGAGATACTTTTTTCCATGGTGAGCTGCCAGGTAGCTCTTTACCCTTCTCTCCTTTTATCCCAGGGCTCATTAGAATGAAAGTTTTCCTACCATTTCTATATATATATATATATTTTGTTTTGGTATGATGTACTCTCTCAGCTGACAAGGTTGCGGCTATGTTACAAATCCCCATTTAGAGGTGTTCTGCAGCTTAAATGGGTGCTATTTTAATCCCTTTATTTTCCAGTAGGTGTGCTGACGAGCAATATCATCACCCCAAAAATCTGAAAACTGCTTACCTGTTTGCAGGGTAGAAAGCCTGATTCAAAGCACTAGTGTGCTCAGGTGGGGCTTATGTTGAGCTGAGGAGCCTCTGGGGCTCCAGTATGTGATGTCTGGACTGATGGATGCCACTCTGGAGAAGGTTCCTACAGCAGGACTTACCAGAGACTGAGTAGTTGCCTGACCTTCTTGGAATGTGCATATTAAGATTTCATAGTATTTGGAGTAGTTTCAGGGTTTTGTATCTCATGTGAAGTGCTTTACTGCATCTATTGTGTTTATGTTTTCTGTGCTAAAAAAAGAATAACTGAGTCAATTATCACCACTGAGTTGCTGTGTATGGCCAGATTTCAGCCAGGGGCTTGGTAAGGTCAATTCTTGCTGAGATTTTCAGCAGACCTGGGAAACAAGTGTTGTGGCAGTCACCACTTTATGACTGAAGAGCTGGGATGGCGGAGGAATTCAAGGAGTGGCAGAGGGATCAGAAATGTTGCTGTAGCAGTAGGTCCCACTGGCTTGCCTGAAGTCTGGGAGTTCCTAATTGCTTTCTGAAATGAGTTTGGGAATGGAGGAGACAGGTGTGTTTGGGGTTTGTCTGGCAAAGAACTGTATGATGGAAGGTAGATTTAAGATGTCCAGATATCTTTTTCCACACTAGTGCACATGGATTCACCACGAGCTAGCACAGTGAGTACAGTTAATACTTTTTCATTAAGATGGAGCAGAATTAGCCCACTAGCACATTAGTGCTGTGTTCTGGTTGAGCATCTGCCTGGAACATTCAGTTACCATCCCATGTTTCAGCAGGGTTAACCCCACGGAGAGGGGGGTGTTACAACGAATTTTTAGGATGCTGGGTCAATCTAGCCATAAAACAGTCACCTCTTGTTTTGTTGTGATGCTGAACACAGGAGCTGCTGCTGTCCTTGTAGCTGATCTGGCTGAACCAAGCAAAGAGGTTTTCTTGCACGAGCCTCTTTGCTGAGCTCTGCCAGGGAAAGGCTTGTTCTCATCCCTACATTCATCTCTCAGCAAGGAGATCTGTCTCTGGAACTGCTGCTCTCATCTCTGGGTGAAACAAGGTGGCACAGTAACAGTTTCAAACGTTCTCTCTGTTTCAGCAAGTCCTGAATGCATTTGTGGGGTGGTTATGTTTGAATAACAATGCTTGACACCTTCAGAGATAGGTTGCTGTTTCTCCTCAGGTGTTTTTGTGTTTGAAATAGCAGAAAACATTCCTGGGATGGCAGAGACGATTGTGCTCAGCAGATTCCCAACTGGAACTGTGCCTTGTCAGATGCAGAGCCATAGCAGGAAGACTTTTCCATGTACTGCACTCACATGAATTCCCTGGGCTCATTCAACCCTTCTTGCTTTAGGAATCAGCCGGACATCCAGTGGGAGACTTCGGAGGCTCAGTGACCAGACAAGTCCAAGTAAGTTGCATGAATTTCTCTCTTTGAAGCTTCTTCATTCAATACAAATTAACAAGTTAAAATTTAAAAAATTAAGGAATGGCAGAGGTAACTCTCACAAATCACATCTGCTTCTTGTCTACTGGCCTTGGTGTGAAAAGCAGAGCTGGCTCCTAATAAATGCAGAGTTCTCTGTGCAGTGTAGAGAACAGTGTGTATAAAAGAGAGCAGTGTATATATATTAAACACACGCACACATATAAATATATAAAAAATTCACTCAGCTATGGAAAGAGAGAGCAATATAAAAGAAAAGATTAATTACCTGCTGAATGATGGATCCACAGAGTATAATTAGAAAGCCCCATCTCAGTTCAAGGGATCTAACATTGGGCAGCAGAGAGCAGGAAAGGCCTGTGGTTGAAATATAGCTTCAGTCATTAGCAGCTCTTTCAAGCACTCCTTAGCTATTATTTTTTATTGGATGTGGAGACTTATGAATTATATGTGCTTGTGACTGAATTTACCCTCCTAATTGCAGCTTAATGCTTCTGAAGGTGTTTCTGATGCAGAAGGAAGCATGTGGGGGGTGGTTCTTTCTGGAAAACAAGGTGTTTTCCAGCCTTGTCCTGCTACTGCTTTGGCTCTTGGTGCTGGTGTGTCCCTGAGCCCCTGTGCTACGCTGCACATGTGTGATGTGGCTGGGGACTGCCTGGGGACAGAGACATGTCCCTGGTGCTTATCTGTATCAGCCTGTCACAGATCAACCCCTGTGAGTAGACAATTTGACTGTTCTCATCTAGTCTACTCAGAAGGAATCTGCCACAGCCCATTTCTGGGCTTTTCCTTTTGATGGCCCCTTCTGCTGCCTGTGCTACCCTCTCCCATGGACCTGCACTGCAACCCTGTTCAAAATCTTAGAATCACAGAATTATAGAATCATTTGGGTTGGAAAGGACCCTTAAGATCACCTGAGTCCAGCTATTAACCTAAGGTTCCATGTTCCTTAGTAGGTGCTTTGTTGCAGTTGAAAACTTCCTTCACATTTCCTTCTCAGAGTCCGACTGCCCCTTGGCATAACTGCCCCGTTTTCTCCAGGATGCTGACAGGTGTCTCTGCTGCTTGGCCCCACCAGAGCACCACCCATCTCCTCCACACCCTGCTCTGGACATGCTCAAAGCTTTCATCTGTTCCTGTCTCCTTGCTCCTGGTGTCACTCATAGTTGCTCCCTCCAGGCTCAATTTGCTATTTCAATTCATCTTCTCAGCCCCCATATCCTGTCTCAGCTCTCAGATGTACTTATCAAAACAGTTGTGCTCAGCTTTTCCCTCTGTGTGGGTGGGAGCAGAAAGCCACCCTCAGGATGCCTTCCTGGAGTGGTGACTTCAGCATTTTGCTGTATCAAGCATCAGCACATGGGGATTAGTCAGAGACCTCTGGTCAAGCCTGTGCTGAAGTGCCCTAGGAGCTGTGCTGCTGCCTACCTGGTCCTCATCAAACACCAGCGATAAGCACAGGGACGGGTATTGACATTATGACACAGAAGAGTGACAAGGGATGTGGGACACCATGACTCAAGTTGCTCCAGAGGAAGTTTAGCTCAGATATTAGAAAAACTTCTTTATTGAAATGATCCTTAGGCCTTGGCACAGGCTTTCCAGGGAGGGGTTGAATCGCCATCCCTGGGCATGTTTGAAAGTCATGGATATCTGGAGCTCAGGGGTGGGATTTAGCGGTGGCCTTGGGACAGTTGGGTTACTGGTTGGACTTGATTTTAAAGGTCTTTTCCAATCTAACCTAAATGATTCAGTGATTCTGTGATACTGTCCTGCTGCTGGGACACTTGATGCTTTTGCATCTGAAGTTTCACAGCAAATGCACTGTCACCATCTTCAACCCTGATGTAGGGATGTACCAGTGGGAGGATGTAGTTCTGATCAGAATAGGGTACTGTACCTCACACAAATTCTAAATGTCAGGAAAAAAAGCATTGAGTGATAACTCAGCATGGGGTTGTAGTAGTGGTCTGGATGCTACAGCTTCACAGTAACTCTTCTTCAGTCCAGAAGAGCATTCTGAGCTGCGTTTTAAAGCTGAAGCTTCAAAACTGAGCCACCAGTGCAGAAGCTGGTAGTTTTGCACTGACCTGTGTGTATCCTCTGCATGTGCAAAAACACAGTTGCAGTCTCAGCCCTGGCACCACATGTTCTCATATACAGATGTCGGAGGACAGAAAGGGGAATATGGGTACCGCTCCAAAGGCAACTGGAGTGTAGAGACTCTAAACTGACAGACACAGTGTGTTTGCTTGTCCAAGCTTGTTTTTTCTTTCAACTCGAGCTCTATACTTGTCTACTTTTCTGGTGAAAGACCATTTAAATGTTAAATTTTTTTCAAGTTAAAATCGAATGAACGGCTCAGTGTTCCAGTTTACACTGCAGTAAATATTTATGACTCCATATAACTGCAGCTCAATTTCCCCTTGTTTCAGGTCCAGACTTTCCTCTCTGCACATCTGGACTTGTACCCAGAAGCTTTTATTCCTGTAAAAGATGGATTTGGGTTCAGATGACTGAGCAGTGGTTGCAAGTGAAGCATTGCAGAAGGGGGCTGCTTGGGCTCTTTGCCACCCTAAACAAAGAAATGGATGATATGTATGTCCGTGGCCACAGACTCTTGGGATTTAGGCAGCAAAAGAGTCATTCACATATTGCCTTGGGGCATAAAGTGATGGTAGAAACCTGGAAACCTGATGTTAACCTATTCTGGCAACCTTATTCTGTGACTCCTTTCAGGTTTTCTTATCCCTTTCAAAGCGCTGTATGGCACTGGCTTCTAGCATTGCATGGAAAGCAGCAATTCCAGGGCTTTGGAGCTGTGGGTTTTTGTTTTGTGTAGGTCTGCTGCACAGTCCCAGGTAACCCAGTGAGGTGGATGACAATCCACACTGGTCAACGGAGAGATCTAGTAGCCATTAGGAAGTGTCTGAGAGCACTTGCTGTAAGGTGGGAAGAAAAAGACCCTTGCAGACACCTGTGTCCCTGTAGGTTTGTAGGGAACCATCATTTCTCTAGGTACCTACGCTTAGGGAAACGTCAGTCCTATACTTGGTCTCACTTTGTTTATCTTTGACTGCATAAGTGGAATTCATAGCATGCCATAGCTGAGGAATGCCCTGGGAAGGAAAAGGAGCATCTCTTCAAGCATCTCACAGTTGTAATGGGATTCTGGCTATATGAAGAGATGCCACCGTTATTGGTACAGAAGTAACTTCTGATGTCCACCAACTTGGAGGTGCTGAGCTAAATCTAACTAGGGCCTGTTTAGTGGAAGGCAAGTGGAGCTGGGCTCTTCACAGGCTCCTTCTTCCCACAGCATTGCTGGTTCTATTGGTCTGTAGCCTGTGCAGTTCAGTGATGGGCCAGCTTGGGGTTAGGGATTACCATGGACAGGAACACCATCCCAGGGTGCAGCCTGATGGTGGCAGGAGCTGGGAGGACCTGTGCTTGAACACTGGAAAGACAAGGAAGATATCTAGGGCTTGGCATTGTGTGTCGTCATTCCCCAGCCAAACCCCCTCCCCCTCCAGTTAGGACGTGAGACCAAAGCCCTAAGATTGAGTTTGGATGCTCTGTTCAATGTGCAGATATGAGCAGAGAAGGAGGAGATGTCAGGGAAGAAGACTTTTGTAAAGGCTTCCATCAGAGTTCAGAACTGTGGCCCCTAAATTGCCTCCACTGCATGGTTTGAGGAGCTTCGGACAATGGTTTTGCTGAGTTAAGAACAGTGTGTCAGAGAAGTTACTCCCACTTCATTTTCTTACAACTGTACCTGATGGATTTGAAAGGAAGAAATATTTGCTGACATTTGCCATCCGGAGCAAGGATATGTTCCACATCCAGCCACAAAACAGCCCCAGAGCAGCTGGAGTGGAAGAAATCAGCACCGTGTTCCTCCTGGGCAGCCAGCTGTGCTCTGCACTTTGATTTGTTTCCAGTCTACAACTCAGTTATTGCTAAGAGGAAGGAATTTCCCTGGCAGGGGCAATGCAGAAGGGTCCAGGAAAAGGTAGAGTTTACTGATTTAGCTAAACCAGCAAGTTTTTCCTGTGCAGGTGAAGGCATGGAGGAGACCTTCCAGTTGGGTTGTGAGAGAACTGCTCCTGCTCCAGTGCTGTTTGTGTGTCAGGTGCTTTGCTCATGAGAGGTCCCAAAGGGATGGGAAGGGAGCAGGTGCCTTAGCTTTCCTGTTCCACCCTTTGTGAGGCTGCATGGCTGCCTGGAGCTGGGGCAAGCTGCCAGGGCCAGCTGCAATCCACGGCAGGCACAGCTTTTCCATCCAAAAAACAACAGGGCGCAAGCAGTGCCGGTTCTGCACCATCAGCAGTTGGCTGAAGATCAACCACAACTTGTCTCAGTGATTTTGGAAGTGTAGGGCATAATTTAAAGAGGCATAAAGCTCAAGGCCAGCTATCTGGGTTGGATTGGGAAGGGACATGTCATGAAACCTTTACCAGTGCGATTTATCTCCTGAGGACAAAGTGGTGGAATAACAGAATCACTAAGGTTGGAAAGGACCTCGAGTGTCATTAAGTCCAACCTTCCACCCAACACCACCATGACCACTGGACCATGTCCCAGAGTGCTACATCCACTCACCTTTTGAACACCTCCAGGGATGGTGACTCTACCTCTGTTCTGGTCAGCCTGTTCCAACATTTAACTGCTCTTTTCATTACAGGAATTTTTCATAGTTTCCGATCTGAACTTACCCTGATCCAACTTGAGGCCATTTCTGCTGGCCCTGTCACTGGTTATTTGGGAGAAGAGGCCAACACCGGCATCCCTACAACCTCTATTCAGGAAGTCAAAAAGGCAATAAGACCTACTCTCAGCCTCCTCTTCTTCACGCTAAACAATCCCAACTCCCTCAGCCTCTCCTCATAAGATCTGAAGTCCCAAACTGGGCTCTTTTGTATTTACACCACAATGTGAGGCCATTTGTCTGCCCTTTACACTGATGATGGTAGACACAGGGGCCAGAAACTACAGCAGGTGGACAAGTGTGGGCTGGAGGTATAGGACAAGTGATGAGGTGGTTCAATGATGCTGGTTGTAGTGTGAGCCCATGAGCTTTCTATTGGGGCATAAGCTCCAGGACCATGATGGCCTTTCACTGCTGCTCTGGCCAGCACAGCCATGACGTCTGAACAGGAGCCGGGATTTATACAAGTGGGGAGAACAGGTTTACATGAACATTTCAATAGTATAAGGGTAGATAGAGTCATAGGGCTGGAAGGGACCACCAAAGGTCATCTAGTCCAATCCCCCTAGAACAAGCAGGGACATCTCTAATCAGAACAGACTGCCCAGAGTCCCATCCAGCCTGACCTTGAATGACTCCAGGGATGGGGCTTCCAACCACCTCTCTGGGCAGTCTGTTCCAGGGATCCCCCACCCTCAGATTAAAGACAACAAATGTCTTTTTTTCTTTTCTTTCGTTAAGCCTTGCAGCTTCCCTTTAATAGTTACTGAAGTTCTCATTTCATAGCTAGGGCAAACAGAGCAGTAGAGAAGCTGAAAGCTCCACCTTTCACATCTTCAGTGACTCTGCAGATCCTTCCCTGTGGACACTGACATGACAAGTTTTGTGGCCAGGGGTGTGGAAACACACGGCTGTGGGCATGTCTTACACTGGTACATCACTTCAGCAGGTGTCTCTAGTTCAGGATGCTTCACACAGTGAGTTGAAAGCAGAAAAGGCAGTAAATCTTGTTTGTCTCTCTCATTTCAGTACCTGGTCCTGAGGACTGTCTCCTCTGTTCCTGGAGTCTGAAAAAGAACAACTTTAGAGATTGGTTTCTGCGAGGCTACAGGTTAACCAGAAGAGTAGCAATAAACAAAGGAAAAGTCAAAAGCCAGAGGCTCCCTAGTGGAGCGTGTGTGATTACCCTTACATAAGCTGATTCAGAGTGCTATAAAAACCATTAGGTTTTTAAGGGTTTTTTTCCCCAGGGAAGTGCTGTCAGAACTGTTGCACATCTGTAGCTCAGGCATGGGCACCCCCACAACACAGCACAGCCCTTTCACCTTGGTGATGGAGGAGAAGGGTTAACTTGAGGCTTGTGGTTGCAGCCTCATGGCTTTGGATGTGTCCCTACATGAGGTCATATGAATTTCTTGGGGCAGCTTCTGTTCCCCTTTGTTTTAAGCACCGCATTGGTCATCCCAGCTGTGCTGGTCTCAGTGCCAAAGAGTGTCTCTGTGCTCACGCACCACTGGCTCCCCACGGGCTCCCTGGTGACAAGCCCTGGTTTGACATGTGTCCTCTTGGTCCTTCTCATCACAAGGGCAAAGTAGCTCAGGGTGAAGCGTGGTCACCAGCCAGCCTGGAGAGTCCCACGTGCAGTAGTGCAGCTCTGCAGGAACTTCCAGCTCCAGGCAACTACAAGTTAAAGTGAAAAGGCTGCCCTTGCTTCAGGTGCCTGGATTCCTGCACGGACATATACACATGAGAATGGTGCTTGCATAACACAAACACGTGGGCTTCAAGCTGCCTAGGAGAGTCCTGTGGGACTCGCATGTGCTTCAAGCAGCGTTGTGCATTACTTGGATTGAGTGAGGGAATATAAGTGCCTGTGTGCACTGATGGGGAATTAGGATTTCTGGTAGGTGCCCTGGACCTGTTTGCTGCTGAGGGGATGTGCTGAGTATGGCTGTTTATCCTGTTCCTTTACAATACCTGTGACTCATCTCTGTCATTTTCAGTCTTATGGATAGTCCCTAGAGGCTAGTGGATGTTGTGGATGAGCAGGCAGATCTCTTGATGTTTATTTTGTACACCTGGCACTATAAGCTCCGGTATAAGGAACCCAGAGACAATCACATGTAAATCAGTTTAGGAATGACTAAGGATTTAGTGCTCTGTAATGTTTGAAGGGTTTAGCTGCTGCCTGTGCTTTAA
This sequence comes from Upupa epops, assembly GCA_013397515.1. Lineage (NCBI taxonomy): Eukaryota > Metazoa > Chordata > Aves > Bucerotiformes > Upupidae > Upupa > Upupa epops. Next base: position 650,036 of record VZRI01002138.1, on the reverse strand, counting down.
GAGAATCATCTGCCTCACTGGAAGGTGAGATGCGTTTGTTGATGGGTACTGATGAGGTCCACAGGGTTTCCTCAAGGAAAGGAGATAGAGAAGTTCAAGATGTAACTCCTGTGAGACAGTAACCCCAGCCCTTGAATGTGGTTATATATCACCTTGGGACCAGGCTTCTCCAGAGTGAGTTTCTAACTGCCTTTCGAGAGAACCTCACCTGCAACGGAAGGGAGGTGGGAGAGAAGGGAGGTGTCTTGCAAGGGGCATGACCATGGCCATGCCGAGATGTGGCTGACCTATGCAGGAGATGGGCAGGAGCCCTCCTGGGCAGTGAAAGGGCAAGTTCTGGCAAAGGTGGCAATGGGCACTGTAGGAGACCGATGGTTATGGAAGATTGAGGAGGGCATCTAGCACCCTTTCCCGTAGGAACAGGGGAAAACAAGCCAAAGGAGAAAGGAAGGCTGGTGTGTCTTTGTCCTCATGTCCATGTGTAGTTCATGCAGGGTTGGTTACCTGAGCAGCTGCGTGTGGTCACATTTCTCTCAGCAGAATACATACAGCTCCCCGTGGTGTTTCTTTTCTTTGTCTTTTTGTTGCTGAAATGTCAGTTTGCAGATTGCTCTCAGGCATGTTGGCAGAGCAGTTTGTGGCTGCTCAACTTTCCCTGTTCCCCTCAAAGCCTGGTGTCCCTCATCACGTGGGCAGAGGCAGATTCCCAAGCACGGGCTGCCCACCACAGGCATCCTTGGAGCCTCTGAGCCTGATGCATCCAGCAGTGGCTGGTGTTTACCCAAACCTCTAATAGTACCTTAGGCAGAGAGCACAGATTTACCCCTTGGTATATTTATCTGGTGTCCATCACTGTAAAACAGATGCAAATGCAGCCTTTTGTGCCCTTCATTGCCAAGAGATTGGTTGTAAGGCACCTCAGTGGCTGGACTGGTGGGTGAACCTCTGCTGAGGTTTGGGTTGCTGTGAAAGCTGTGTGTCAGCTCCAAGGAAAGCACCAGTGTGCAAGGGGTGTTCCTGACTGCCTGACCTGATAGAGCAGTCCCTCCTTGGCTTGAATTTTTTTGTAGTTTTATGTCGTAGTAGTGTTATTTCATACAATGTGTTGATCTGGAAGGGACCCCCAAAGCTCATCTAGTCAAACCCCCTAGCAGTGAACAGGGCCGTCTCTAACCACAACAGATTGCCCTAAGCCCCATCCAACCCGACCTTGAATGGCTCCAGGGATGGGCCCTCTGCCACCTCTCTAGGCAGCCTGTTCCAGGGATCCCCCCACTCTCAGATTCAACAACTTTTTATTAATGTCCAATCTAAATCTCCCCCACTCCGGTTTAAAACCACTGCACCACACCCTGTCACTGCACACCCTTGTGGTCAGCCCCTCACCAGTTTTCCTGTAGTCTCTTCAGGTACTGGAAGGCTGCTATAAGGTCTTCCCAGAGCCTTCTCTTCTCCAGGCTGAAGAACTCCAGCTCTTTGAGCCTATCCTCAGAGGAGACATGCCCCAGCCCTTTGATCATTTTTGTGGCCTCCTCTGAACCCGCTCCAGCATTATGGTATCAGCAAGTGACAGGCCTGGATGATTCTGCCCCTAAATGCAAATAGAGTCTGCAGCCCAATTCTAGAGAGTTTTCTCTCCTCTAGAGACCTGTCCCTTCATCAGCAGAGTGGGAAGACTTAAAGCAAGACAAGTGGTGGTACCCTCTTGCTGCATCTCTCCCAGGCAGATTCTCTCTCTGGTGTTGCAGGGCAGTAACAGAGTGAGACCCATGTAGAGAGGTCCCTTGCTGTGGCAGCCCTGCAGACAGCAACACTTGAAAAACCTAGTGTTTGGGGATTCACCTAAAGAAAGTGAAACAGATCTCACAGGTGAGGTCTGTCTTCAATGCGCAGGAGGGGAGCACTGCCATCCCTGAACTGGTGCTTCCTGAGCACTATCAGCCCAGAAATTGTGCAGCTTTCCAGCTGCCTGTGGCACTGGTGATGCGCAGGAAGCTGTGCCATGGCTGGGGTGGCTCACTGGAGCAAGCTGCTCTGAAGACAGTAAAGAGGGGCAATGTGCGGTGCAACCTATGCCCTGCCTTGTTAGAGAAGCCTGGAAAAGAAAAGGCAGCTCTCAAAGGTGTTTGCAGGGCTCGGTGCAGTCTTCCTTCCCTTGATCTCTCTATTTAGGACCCTAGGTGCTAACTCTCCTGAAGACACTGTTCTTCAGTGGCTCTTTCTGCTATGTAGGAACTGTTGCAGTTCCCTGCCCCGAAGGCAGGAGGGCACAGAGCTCATGGCCAGCCAAGAGCAAATACCATGATATCACTAGGAAACAGATTTACAGACCTTCAGTAACCCTTCCTGCTATTTGGCAGAGTCAGATGATGGGTTGGGGAAGAGGTAGTGGTGAGGAGGTAAGGCTGATGGCAGAAAGGAGTCCGGGAAGGAAAACACAAGTGGAGGATTGTAGAAATTTAACATTTATGTGGGAGTCCCTGGTTTCTCCCAAGAGGGTTCACATCCAGTTCTCTGCTGTTCCTTTTGCTTTGCTCTGCCAACTGCTGTTAATACTTCCACATGAGTGTTAAAGCAGGAGCAGAAAGCCCAGGGAAGATGTGTATGGAATTTCCAGCAGTTTGAGGCTCTTAGGCAGAGATACTGAGAGCTAACATGGAGAGGAATCCTAAAAGGGCCTTAAGGATTCATCTGTCATGGGATGGGATGGATTGGAATGGAGAGATGCCTGTAGGCACAAGGGGGCTGTGTGGGTTCAGGGCAGGGGAGAACATGTGCTGCTGGTTTAGCAAACTCCTGCTGCAGCTGTCTGATGTGCTTCTGAGTGGTGACAAAAGCTATGTCCTGGGCATAGTCTTTGGCTAGGGAAAAGTCATCACTTGGGAGGAACTGTGTTGGACAAATACAGGTTTTCATAAGAAATAAACAGGGACTGTCAAAACAGTGCCTGGCAGCAAATGGGGAGCAGCCAAGAGCTGTGGTCCAGGGCAGGGCAGCTCCACATCTGCCCTGCTGGGAGAGAGGGATGGAGGAGCCAGGAGGCGAAGGAAAAATAACTGGCAGGAAGCAGGGCAGCAGCATTCAGAGAATAAGCACCTCCCTTGGAAAGAGAGGGATCTTGTTGGTTTGAGAAGGTGGTTTTTTTCAAATGAGAAGGAACATTTTAGCCAGCATGGTTTTTTCCTTTCCCTCATGTAAATGTTAATGAAGCATTCTTGGAGCAGCCAGCAGAGGTTCAGGTACTGTCATCTGCTGGTTGGGTCCAGCCTGGGGGTAAAAGGCAGAGGGAATATAATTGAATAACACTTGATTGCACTGTTTGGGTATGGACCTGTGTTTCCTCGTGTGAAAATGCTTCACTGAACATAATTTGATTTAGGTCTGCTGCACTGTCCTCCCTCTCTGTACACTTAGCTCACTGCTGCTGCAGGTAGCTGAGCTAGTGAAAGAACCGGTTGAATCCCCATTTTTCCTGCTTCTCCAGGCCCTGGAGCTCTTTGGCTTCTCTGGCTGCTTCCTGGCACCTTTGTCAATGCGGTTTGAACCTCTGATCCCTGCATGGACTTGCAGCGTTCACCCTTTCCAGCTTGCTCAGCAGCAGGGCCAGGGTGATGAGGTGCTGCCTGGCCCATGTGGCTGCCCTGTGACTGTGGGAATGTCTGTAAGAACCAGAGAGAAAAGAAAATAGCTCTGTTTCTGCCACAGGAACATAACTTCAAACCTACAGAGGTGGGAAAGGAATTGCAAATAGGATCTACCTGAACTCCCACAGGTGGCTACTGCTGTGGCTGGTGACAGTGCCAATAGTCCTAAACCCCTTCCTGGCTGCCTGGTGATATCCTGAGCTGTGTGGTGCAGAGGAGCTTGTGTGTCTTCACAGTGCCTTCCCTGCTTATCTGCTGTTCATGCACTACAAGTAGTTTATTGCTTAGCAAAGGGTATTGCTGGGCTTGCCTAGGAACAGTGTGAGAGGTGGAATTGGACCTGAGCCTGCAGCAGGCTTTGGTTTATTTTCTTCCCTGTGATTTCCCGACTTTCAACCAACAGTGCTTCCCAACTGGCTGCCACCTGCCGTAGTGGTGAAAACTGCAAAGTGGGGGTTGATGGGACAGGCTCAGTGCAGGGCAGCCCTGGTGCCAGACTCCTGTTTCTGTTCAGCTTCTTCACTGCACATGGAAACAGGGTTTACCTTTACGGTACATAGTGGCAGATTCCTAGGTGTTGCTCCTGCTTATTCCCTCTCCCTGTGGCTTTGTGTAAAGACAGCCTCTGAGAAGACAGCCCCAGCTAGGGCAACAGTATTCTCTGTCCCCTTCCTAAACCCTTGATGTTCTTAATTTTTCCTCCCAACCCTTTGAGCAATAATATTGGAAAATGCAATGTAAACGGCACAGTCTTGCTCGTTGCACAGTCCGTCAATTACCCATTTAAACAGCATACAGTGAGCTCCTCAAAACCTGAGGAGATTGGTGAACCCCTGTGTTGCTGGCACCACAGTTCTGAAGATGTCAAGCCCTGATCTGCCATTATGGGCATAGTGTGGCTGAGCACCCCTTCTCTCACACAGGCACCCCAGTGTCACCATTACCTGCCTCAGTGGCACCTTCAAACGAAGCCAGATGGCTGCATCTTTAAAGTGAATCTGTTTAAATTTGCTTGAGGACTTAAGGTTTGGATGACAACCTCTACCCGGAAGGTTTTATGAACTTATGAGTTCAGCTGCATTAATCATCATCTGGATTCACTTCCCTGAGTGATTTACCCAGCTAGAAAGGGTGCCTTTGCTTTGCCCCTTCTGATCACCTGGGACTGATCACCTAGAGACTGGGTTAGTCTCTAGGCTGGGCTCTGTCTGCTGCCCCATCCCTTCCTCCTTTCCATTCACCTTCTTCCTTTATTGATACTTCCCTCAAGTTTTTCCTTTCGTCTCCAGCAGTAGAGTCTGCTCTGTGGACAGGATTTTGTGCTGCATAGTGCTGTGCCATTGGCACCTTCGAGGTCTTGGGAAGGAAAGTTGGTTTTGGTCTGTCCATAGGAAAACATTGCTTATTGTCCTCTCTCTACTGCCCTGGGCACTGGCAGCAGGGACAAGCAGAGCTTCAGCAGCAAATAGAGAATGAACAGGAATTTGGGAAGGAATCTAAACTTCCCTGCCCGGGGAATAATCCACTGGAGTTAGAAACTTTTTGCTGTCTGTTGCACAGTGGGTGCTGCTGGCTGGAGATCCTGGCCTGACCCCTCTGCTTTGTGTTCCTCCTGGTTTGGTGATGCTCCATCAGCTGCCCTAGGGGGTAGCACACACTGTTGGAAAGCAGCACAGGTCCAGGCTGTCCAAAATGCCCCCTGTAACACTTTCCCTGATGGCTTATCCAGCCAGGAACCAAACTGTCCTTCAGCCCATGTCCTGGTGAAGGTGCCAGGCTCTGTGACAGCTACCACACTTTTGCTTTTGCTGTGTGAACTGAGAGTATCTGGGGGCAAACTGTGTTGTGTCTGGTACTGAGCACATGAGGCTCCTGCCAGCACGTCTGGCCTGTGTGTCAGCAGTGCCATCCCTGCTGGCATCTGTCTGCCAGTTCTGGGGACAGCTCCTGTGCCCCTGCATCTGGCTGGGTGACTCAGGCTCCCTGCTGTCAATAGGAAACAGTGGCAGATGACACAGGAGAGTGATGTAGGGCAGTTTGGGCAGCATTTCAGCAGAGGTGCTAACACTGGCCGTTGGCCAAGTGGAAGTTTCCAAGCAGGCCAGCCCATCACTGTGGCTACACATCCCTCCATCCCAGCCAGGAAGAGGAGGATCTGGTGACTCCACAGGGCTGCCACACTCTTTCTATAACCCAAGTGCCCGGCCCAGGCACCACGGAGAGGGAGCACTGCTCCAAATCCCATTGTGGAACCAAAGAGAAGAACAAGAACCTCTGCCCAGGGCATAAACTTTCACTATCGTTTTCTATCCGGCCGCAGAAATCCTGCCCTTATCGCCACTTAGCAGTGGAGAGGAAGGCGAAGTCAGGGCTGGGTGCCAGGGCCGGAGGCAAAGCGGCGTAGCGGGTGGCACAGGACGAGGAAACATGTGCGCTGGGGTCCTGCCTGGGAGCAGCGGCGGCAGCCCGTGATGCTGCGCTGCGAGTGAAGTCAGCCCTCATCAGCCGAATAGTTTATGCATGAATCGCAACTTCAGCCCTGGCAGGGAGGGGACCGCGCAGGATCTGCGCCCTGCTAAAATGCTGGAGCCAACGAAGGAGGAGGGGATAGAGGAACCAGCAGGAAAATAAGACTGGGGAAGTGGGGAGAGACTTGAAACGCTGGATGAGCTGTTCGCTCTGTTATTGTGAGGAGCCAAGTTCCTCAGGCATCTCCTGTGGATGTTAGGAGGGAGCTGTGGAGGCTGCAGCGCTCCCCCGGCCGCTCGCATGCTGTAGCTTTAAGACTGTTTTACAGAGGACTCGGGATTTCCAGTTTTCCTGTGCCTGGCGGAGTATTTCAGGGAGCTACGAGATTTTTTGGGGTCATGCACCCCCTTTTTCTTTTTTCTTCCTCCTTTCTCTTCCTCTCTTCCTCTTCCTTTTCATTTCAAAGAGACAAAGCTACTTCAGTTTGGAGCACAAACATATGATCAGCACATGGAAATGTGGTAATTTGGATGCATTCATGATTGCAACAGATTGAAGAAATTAGACCAGACAAAGAGCTTTTTTTGGAAGAGGAGGAGGAGGAGGAGGCGAGGCAAGGAGGGAGGGAGAGTGGGGGAAAGAAGGGGACGCCACCGAAAAAAGGGACGGCTGTGACACGCGGATGCTAAATATATCCTGTAGTAATGGAGAGGGACCGGATTTCAGGTAGGAGACTGATCTTTTGAGATGTTTTCTGCCTCTGCCCCTCCTGCCTTTCCAGCAGCTTCTGCACTTTAAGAGGAGGAACAGCCACGTTCTGGGTGGATTTCAGCCGATTCCCTTATTTATTTCTTTTTTCCCCCAACGCTTCCTTGCTGCGTCTCTTGTTTTTTTCCCCCCAGCCTCCTGAGCCCTCCAGACAGAAGGTGGTTCCAGCAGAAGCGGGGAAGGGGGGGAGGAAGGGAGGGAAGTGAGGAGGGGGAAAAAAAAAAAGAAACTGCTCTCTAGGTCTGGATTTCATTTGAGTCTCTTTCTCCCTGCTCTGTGCTCCCATGTGCTGCCCGGCGCGGGGGGATGAATGCTGAGCCTGTTAGCTCAGAGCTGCGAGCCGGGAAGAGGGAGGAAAAGAGCCCAGCTCTTGGCATGGAGACGCGGTTCTGCTCTGAAGGTTGGCTCCTGAGGTTTTGTGTGTGTGTGGGTGTGTGTGTGTGTGTGTGTGTGTTGTGGTTGAGATTTCTCTGCTTGCCAAAGTATCTTCTCTTGGCTTTTACCCTCCCACCCTGCCTGCCTGGCTGGGCAGGAGCTGCCTGTGTGTCCTGCAGCAATGTGGGGCTGGTGGCTGGAGGCCCACCTTGTGTAGGTGTTTGGTGGAGCTAGGATGGAGGGGAGGAAACAGAGAAATGAGTAATTCCATTTAATTCCTCACCTTTCCTGCAAATCCCACCCCATGGGGCATGTCTGAGTTGTTCTAAAATCTTCTTCTGAGTACATCGAGGTGTGCGGGAGTGATGCTACAGCAGAGCTGCTCCTGGGATATCAGTGACTATAATGGCGTGTGGGAGAGGGGCAAACAGTGTGGGGTCACCCAGGTGGGTCATGCTCTGCATGCCCCAATGGGATGGCCAGGAGCAATGGGGAAAAGCAAGAGAAGGGGTGGTGGTGCCCAGATTGGCACAGCTGGTCTGCTGTAGCCCAGTGGTGGGTCTCTCTCCTTCCCCCCCCCTCCCGCCATGGCACAGCACAGCTCTCCCTTCTCTGGCATGGCAGCCCCAGGGAGGTATGAGGCCTCTTCTCCTGGGCGTTCCCAGCCAGCTGCTGGGCATCAGCGCTGGGAGGGAAACCACAAGGTTGAGAGGAAAGCTCAAGCCAGGGTGGAGCGAAACTGTGGCCAGAGAGCTGCTTCCAAGACTGCCTGGTACCAGATCTGATGAGCCCCATCCAAGGATGTGCCAAGGATACCTGGTGCCTCTGGACCAGGACTTACCTGCAAGAGCATCTTCCTCTGCCAACTGTCCCTGGAGACTGTGGGTGGTTCTTGTCCCTCTCCCCATCTCTTGCTTTCTGCTCTGGTTCGAGCCACTTCAAAGCATTCCTGTGAGCTGCTTGTAACTCAGAGCCTGGTGGGTGTTTGAACAGGGCTTTGGGCTGGGCAGCCTCTGCTGGCCTCTGCTAGGCTGGGATGGGGCAGACAGGAGGGGGTGTAAGGGGCCCTCTGGTTCTACTGTGCTTTTGCCTTTCCCATCTCCCGTTACATTGCTGGGTCCACCTTCCTCTCTGGAGAGGTGGTGAGAGGCTCTGCAAGGGGCTGCTGGTGAGAAGAGGTTCCCTGGTGATGTGATACAGGGCTCTCTATTCCAGAAAAGCACCAAAGGTGGGTGTTTCTCTCAGTTCTTGAGCTGCACATCAGCTGCTATGAGAGGCACAAGGCCTTCATGTCTGAACTGACTGTCATGCACTCCCAGGACGAATGGCACCCAGGGGACCCCACAGTCAGGAAGACCTGGAGCTAGTGTCTGTGCAAAGCTGCTGACCCTCAGGAACACATCTCCAAATCCCTGGTGTAGCAGTGTGAATGTGTGTCACTGACTTCCGCTGGAACTTCTGTGGGTTAGTCCCAAAGAGGCTGAGCTGTGGGTGGGCAGGCAGGGCAGGGAGGATGTGGGTTGCTTGGTGTAAGCATGGGGGATGCCTTCACCAAAGGTGGCTGTGCCTGGGGGCTTGGTGCAGAATGATGAACGTGAATGCTCTGCACTCACTCAAGCTCAAATGGGTTTGTTGTCTTCTGGGACCCCAGAGCTGTGCAGGACATCTCGGGGGCTCCATCAGGAAATGTGGGATGAGGAAATGGATGGACTGAAGGGCTGATCTTGGCTCTTCTCTGTAAGTCCCTGCTTAGCTGGGGCAGTGTCAGAGGGAATGCTTGAACCCACGTGTGGGGACAGAGGGCAACTCTGCTCAAGTTGATTCTGGGCAAGTTGTGGCAATACCTCCAGGTCCATGGTGCAGCACTGATTTGCAGGATGAGATGCTGGGCTCATCCCAGTCCTATGTGGGGTTTTTCACCTGAGGTGGTCTGAGGGCCTCCTGGGGCTGCAGGCTCTGCAGAGGAGCAGGAGCAAAGCTCAGCCTGCCCAGGCGTCCCCGCCTCGACTGGGAGGGCAGCAGGAGAGCCAGGGCTCGGGCACTGGTGACTAACTGAAAGATGACTCAGATGAAAGCAGATCTGTACAGTGCTGGGGGCCACGTCTCAGTCACTGTTCTGGCCCTAAACATGCTTTTAATTACTGCTCTGCTGTGGGTGGGAATAGCTGACTCCTGGGCTGAGTGTGGGGCTGCCGGATGGGGTGAGGGCACCCCAGGGCGGGTGGGAATTAAGCCTGGCCACCTCTTTGACGGATGGTTTCCCACAGCCACTGGAGCTCAGCATGTCCCACAAGGTCTCCTCTGCCCTGGGATTGCTCAGACTTTCTTGCATCCAGACGTATGGATCCTTCCTGAGGAGCAGAAGCTTTAGGGGAAGGCATCGAGTATGTGAGGGGATACTGTAGGTCTGCACATGGCTTGTTGCCAGTTCCAGGTTATAAGGGTCTTTCTCAGTCCCTGTCATGGGGCACCAGTCTCAGGGGGTGCCTGTGGGTGCTGATGTAAAACACACCATCTCGTATGACCTGTTTGTCCTTTTTAATCTGGTTAACCTATCTGTCACACATTTCTGCAAGCTAATATTGCATGAAATGCCTTAATTTGATTCAAAACATCCTCATTCAGCGTTATTGGGGCCAGGAGGCTGTGCCTGGTGCTGCTGAGCTCCTCACCTCTGCCCCTGCTCGCTGCTTGCCTGATTGCTTTGGTGGCAGCGGCCTGGAGGTGGCTCTCCTGCCTTTCCTAGCACATGGCTCTTTGGGCTAGGCCAGGCCTTTCTAGAAAGCCTTAATTGTTAATGCTGTGGGGCCTTTAACCTCTCTTTCAAAGAAAAGGAAGGTCCTGCAGCACCCCGAGCAGTGGGGTCTGGTTACAGCTGTGATGGGGTGACAAGATGATGAAGCTCTTTAAGGTCTTTTCCAGCCCCATCGTTACTGTGATACTGTGAAAGAGGGTTGACGGGGGTAATGTATGAACCAGCACCTTTGAAATGGCACTAAAAACTCACGTTCAAGTTAACAAACATGGGTGAGTAGGTGACTGCAGCATCTGATGCAGAGAGGACATGTGTTAGGCAGAGCCCAGCAGCTGGGAGGGCTGTAGGTGCCTGCAGTCTGCTGATGAACTGTTCATTAACCCACTGGTGACCATTCTTAATCTTTCAGTTATACAGCCGCCACTTCCGTGGTTGTGTGTGCATCTGTAGAGAGTTCAGTGTGGCTTCGTACCTCATGCAGTGCACCTACATGATCTGAGCAGCTGAGGAGCCAGCCCCGTTTGCACAGGCTTGCTAAACGCAGCAAGACGGAGCATCTCCAGATGGAGCCACCTGGGAAGCTCCACATGCATGGACTGAAGAGCAGGAAGGTAGTGACCCTGTATGTGAATGCTGGAGGCAGGAAGAGTTGTTGTGAGGAAATGTCCTTGTTTCTTTTGTGTTTTATTTTAAATATGTGTAGTAGGTCTGAGGTGTTGGGGTTTATTGCTCTAGGTGGTTTTTTTTTCTGCCCAGGTTTCTTAGTGTCCCAGTAACTCCTAGGAAATGGGAGATAAAAGTTCAACATGTCTCTTTTCAATGGTCTTTACACAGCTATGCACCTTCTTTGCCTCTGTCACTTACAGTCTAGATGGTTCTACATCCTGCATTCAGGTCTACCCACTGTATTCATGCAGCCCTGGCACCCAGGGACACCTTCCTCTCTGTCCTGCCTGTGCTGGTGGCTGTTCACAGAATCACAATGTTATGGGTTGGAAATGACTTCTGGAGATTGTCTAGTCCAACTCTCTTGCCAAGTCAGGATCACCTAGAGCAGGTCACACAGGAATATCCAGGTAGATTTGAAAGTCTGCAGAGCAGGAGACTCCACAACCTCTCTGGGCAGCCTGTGCCAGGGCTCTCACCCTCACAGGAAAGAGGTTTTTCCTGATGTGGATGTGGAACCTCACGTGGTCCATCTTGTATCCATGGCTTCTCACCCTAACATGTGGCACCATAGAGAAAAGACTGACCCCTTCCTCTTGGCACACACCCCTCAGTTATTTATAGAGATTAATAAGATCCCCTCTCAGCCTTCTCTTCTCCAAAGTAAACAGCCCTGGTTTTCTCAGCCTTTCCATATAGGAGAGATGTTCATGTTCCTTAATCATCTCATAACCTCTTTCCAGCAGTTTCCTGTGTCTTTTGAGCTGGTGAACCCAGAATTGGACTCAGTACTTCATATGTGGTCTCACCAGGGCAGAGCAGATGAGGAGGAGAATCTCCTTTGACCAGCTGGACACACTTTCCTTGGTGCATCCATGGATAGTATTTGCCTTCTTGTCCACAAGGGCACATTGCTATCACATGGAGAACTGTTGGTCTATCCTCAGCCTTATCCCTTCTGCTATCCGTGTCCCACTGCACGTGTCCATGCCTGATGCCAGTCCTGGTGCAGTACGTAACACAGGCTGTGTTCTGTGCTGTAAAATCTTGAGTTTCTTGTTCAGTCATTTATCTTCATGCTACAAGAAGTTTAGTAACCCACTGTGACCATAGTTTTCAGCTCATTTGACAGAAGGTCCATGCACAGTGCTGTACTTGCAGTGGACTTTGTGCTGCTCCCAGCCCGCTCCTGGCTGCCTGCTCCCACCCAGCCAGCGGATGCATTCCTGCAGTTGACAAGGTATGAAGCATTATCCACTTCCTGAAGTCTGCTCCTAAATCTGCTGGAATTTGTGCTCATCTCTGTTAAATACAGTCCCGTTGTGGAGCACAACTCATCTCCCAGCCGACAGCACAGGTAACGCTGCTTGACACTGTTCTGCTGAACTTGGCTAACCCTGGGCCAGGAGCTCCTTTGCTTTGTGCTTTGCTGGATGAATCGGAGCCTTCCAGCAGAGCGATTCCCATGCTGCTGGGGTGAGGAAGGACATTTCTCATGCAAGTCAGGGCTCTTCCAAGGTCCAGCATACCATAATGCTGAGTAGGCTCAAGTACGTAGTTAGGGAAGTATGTCTGGGTCAACACATGTCTTCTGTTGCCTTAATGATCTCAGAAGCACAATATCTGTGTGCTCTTGGCTTCTCCACACAGCACTTGCATCTGTAACTAATGGACAGGATAATTTGTTAGACAGCAGCGATGTCTTGTGCCGTGAGTGCTGCAGTCAGGCTTAGGACTCTGCATCACATGGGCAGCAGGGAAAGTCCTGATGGGGAGTGAGTCCTATTTCAGGAACAGTCTTAGACCTGAGAAATCAGGTTAAATTTCTTGCTTGGTCCTAGATTTCCCGTAAATCCTTGGGAAAAGGCATTTGCGCTCCACGAGTCTTTGATTTGGAGTAAGGATGTGGTCTCTGCAGTGAACGTCTCTGCTGGTGAAGCAGGGGTCACAGCAGTACCTGTTGCACAGTGCAGCTGGAAACTCAAAGCTGTTCTGATGCTGCAGCAAAGGGAGATCAGTGGTGAGTGTGCATGAATCTGAAGCTGTTCTACCCAGACTACTAGTGCTTGCTGACTGATCTGATCATCTGATGGAGGCAGCATCCTTTACAAATAGCCTTAAAGTCCATGGGCAATGACCCATTTATCACAGAATAATTTAGGTTGGAGAAGACCCTTGAGATCATCCAGTCCAACCCACAACCCAACTCTACCAAGGTCAACACTAGACCAGAACTCTGAGCACCACATCTAGATGATCTTCAAACACCTCCAGGGACGGGGAACACCCGCCCTCCCTGGGCAGCCTGTTCCAATCCCTAACTGCTCTTTCAGTGAAAATAATTTTCCTATTGTCCAGCCTAACCCTCCCCTGGAGCAGCTTGAGGCTGGTCCCTCTTGTTCTGTCACTAATGTCCTGTGAGAAGAGATCAGCACCCACCTTTCTACAATGTCCCTTCATGTAGTTGTAGGGGGCGATAAGCTCTGTGCTCAGCCTCCTCTTTAGACTATATCTCCTGGAGTTTGCCCACAGCTTCTTCCCTGAAGCATCTGCTAGTAAGGGCATCTTCCTTCCTAAGCATCAACAGTGGAAATTAACTTGCTCGTGGTTGACTCTGAGCAGGATACGACACCCTTCAAAGAGTGGTGGGATGTGGATGCTAGGAGTGTTGTTAGAGGCTCACAAGGAGCTCTGGTCAGTGGCGTGGGGGAGAACAGGTGTGACTTTCCAAGTGAATAAAATGTGTTTGCTTTCCAAGCAATAACCATGTGATAAAAGTGAATTTTCTCACAGAACCATAGAATGGCCCAGACTGGACAGAACTTCAGAACACCCTTTGGTCCAGCCTTTCAGGGGAAGGGGAGTCTGGATGGAGGTTATCAGGTAGCCTGTCTAGTTGCATCTAAAACCTCCAGTGATGAGGACTCTGATCCACCCCTGGGGAAGTTTTTCCAGTGATAGATTGTTCCCACTTTAAAAAAGTCTTTACTGTCTCAAAATACAGAGGTTTTTAAATATTTCTTTTACTTTCCCTTGGCCTGATCTCTGTCCGTGTGACATTGGTGCTGCAGGTCTGTGCTCATTTAGTGTTTGTATCATGACCATTTCCCTTATAAATTAAAGCTGTAGTTCTTGGAACAATTTCTAGTTTCCAGTGAAACTACTTCGGGGAGAGATGAGAGTGATTGTGTGGCTGGAGGAGTTGAGGGGAGCTCAAAGTTAGCTCTGTAGCGTTTCCAGGCTGCAGCTTTGACCACGAACTGGCAGAAAGGGCTGTAGCTTGAGGCTGTGGGAATAAAGGTTTGTTGGGCTGTCATTCCTGACTGCCTAATCTGGAACATTAAGCAGTATCATCCAGACAGCCAAGCTTGATCTCTGGTGCATTGGAGCAGAGACAGTGATATTTTGGTTCCTTTGTTGTCTGAAACGTTGAGTCTTCAAAATCCCATTGGGTTTGCTGGGCAGAGCCACTGGGCGGTGAGGCTGCTTCCCATGCCTGGCTCTGGGATCTTGTCTCAGTGCTGTTGACTTCTCTGAGCTCCATTTGCTGTCTGAGACGTTCATTCAGACTTGGAGGCTTGGGCCAGCCCTTGTTTGAGATCAGTGGTCCTGCTGAGGGTCTGTGTCTCTGCACTTTCCTCAGAAGCTCCTGATGCTGACAAGTCCATGAGCTGTTGCACCAGCTGGTCCCTGGCTCTACCCAGTCAACAGGCAGAGAGGTTTCAAGATTTTCTTGTCTAAGCGCTGCTGGAAATACAAAGCCTCATGCTGCTGGTACCTCTCAGACTGTCTGTCTGAGAACCTTGACTTGAGAAGCTAACCCCAGACCATGCTGGTTCTCTCTGTCCTGCCCAGGAGGCTTGTGCGGACTCCTCTGTTACTGATGTTGCTGTGACAGTGCTGCAGGGACACAAACTCTGGTCAGAGTATTTGGGTAGTGATTGTCCTTATGACTTGCACAGAGACCCAGTGAATTGCCTGAAGCTGCACAAGTGGTGAACACCACATCTCCCCCTTCCCAGCCCAGAACCCTGTTTCTTTGACTGCACTGCCTGTAAAGGAGCCAGCTGGCTTTTGCAAACCTATACCCTGTAAGGAGCCCTCTAGAAGCTCCTTGTTGCTTTCTTAGCAGATTTGTGGAGGGGATCCCTGTGCAAAAAGCATCTTGGTTGGCTTCACTAACCATTTGAACATCTTTAAGTAGTACTGACCTGATGGGGCCAGATGGCTGAGATCCCTGGACTGACCTTGCAAGACCCCAGAGTGAGTCATCCCACATTTCAAGTGTCATTAGCAGCAGCTGCATCCCAGCAATCTTGGTCACTGGTTTCCTGTGGTCTAAGGGTGGACATCATCATCCCCAGAGACTTCAGTCTTCATCTCTTTGATGACAAGTCCTTTGCTCCCAATGACTCATCCTTGTTCCCAGGGGTGTGTTAGGGCTGGGAACAGGGTACTACTCATAGCCCTGAGGCAGGGACACATTGGGGGTGCCCCTGGGGCTAGGAAGAGGTGATCTGGAGGTGCCCAGAGGTCAGATAGAGGTAACCTGGGTACCCTGGGGCTGCAAGTCACCTCCCTGGCCCTTTCCTCAGCCCCAAAGTTCTGCCCATGTTCTTGTCACTCATGCCCCTGGGAAGAACTTGCAGGGACCCCTGCACCTGCCAGCCTGTGATTTGAATTTCACCTGTGGTTGTGTTTGGCTGTGAAAAGGAAAATAACTGCTGAGGGTTACAGCGGAGCACAGCTCCCTGCAGGGTGTGTGTATGTGGAGGGGGATTATTCAATAAGAATACACGGATATTTCTCACTGTGTGGCTAAAAGCATCTGGGTGCCCCTTTCCTAAATGGATCCAATTCTTGGCACAGCTTGAATTTACCAGTGAGTTGGGATTTCAGCTGCACCAGGAGGGAACAGTCCTGTGGCAGTGAGAAATGGGGATGCTGGAGTCCTTTTTCTGCTCTTCCACTAACTCGCTCTCTGTCCCTGCATAAATCATTTCACACGTGTGCTCTAACTTCCTATGTGGAAAATGAGGCGGATACTTTCCACTTTTCATAGGCACTTCAGGATCCTCTCCTAGACAGCTGTTAGGGATTTGTCATGATAAAGCGGGGAATTTGACCTCTTTGAGATGCTGGGACCCCCCTGCAGTCTTGGGATGAGGCTCCCTATGGGGCGGAGGCAGTGAATGGTGCTAAGATGTGGGGCTGAGGACACAAATCATTCTCACTGGATCCAAATCTGCTGGGAAGCTTGAGCCAAAGAGAAAGAATATGGGGCTTATTCCCAGGCCATAATGTCCTGCCACTGATCACTGCAGGCAAGGCAAGGTTCAAGCAGAGCTTCCTGTGGAGAGGCTCTGGTCCTGAGTGGTGCAGAAGCACCTGCTGGTGCCACGTCCACAACTCAGTCAGCATCAATCACAAGCTCACCTGTCTCTTCTCAGTTCCACTGACCAGCAAGAGCCATCTGACTCTCCTCAGTTCAATGGGGAGATAGAAGGACACGTGAACCCAACCATCCTTCCCTGCTGTCTTCTGCTGGTGACCTTCAGATGAAGAAATTCAACATTGCCACATCTCCTCCTGGAGATGATAAACTTCTCCTGATATGGCCCTGCCATTCTCTCCCCAGTTTGTTGCCCTGATTTCCCTCTCCCCAACCCTGAAGCATTTAGCAGTTCTACTTTATTGTTTCCTTTCTCCCATGCGGCTTCTCCTGACTCATAAAGCCAACAGGACTTGAAGTGACAAGGCTGGGAGCTGCCACTTCCAGAAACTCTTGCCTTTCTCAGGAGGGCTCATGTTCAAATGAGTGTTTGCTGATTTATCAGGGGTAGAGGCAAAGCAGGCAACCTGGAGAGCAGGTGAGCTGCTGGACTAGGAAAGGGTGGTCTTCAGCACCTATAATATTTACCATTTCTTTCTTCCCTCTCCATTCAAGTGGGGAACTGATTAAATCCAACTTCAGCTGCCTAAAAAGGGCTGTTTGACGTCTGTATTGACAGCTGCTCTCCAGGGAAGGGGGCCCCGCTGGAAACTGCTGTGGCTGGAACACAGTTGGTTGATTAGTTCTGTTTTGGGGTGGGTTTTTTTTCCAGAAAACGTGTAAATTCCCAGTGGGCGGAGAGGGAAAGTGAATGATGGAAACTGTGTGTCTCGTGCTCAGCTGAAACACACCCTGGGGAAGGCATATCCTCTATAAGAAGAACAGCAGTGTTGGCCACGAACCAGGAAACCCTCTCCTCCCCAGTCCCTTGTGCCATGTGAGCACAGTGCCATAGGCAGCACTTCCACCCAGAAAGGCTGTTCCTGATTCCTCTTGTACCTCTTCACCCCTTGGGACACCCACTGGAGTGGCCTATTTATAAGTGCAAGTTGTGCTCTGGGGTGGTCTCCTGTTTGCTCATCATTTTTTTCCAGCAGACTGGTGTTACTGGTGGTGCTAGGCTCTGTACTCAGTTACTTGTTAGTTCAGCTGAGAGAACAAGAGGGATTTCAAGTAATGCCTTCAGCGCTGGCTGAGGTAGGCGGTTTGGATGCCCCAGGTTTGCTCCAAAATGATACTCCAAGAGGTGTGTGAGGGCATTGGCACAGATACACATGTGACCAGGGCTGGGCAGGAGCTGGGACACTAGAACACCTCGTAGTTCATCCCAAATTGGTTAAGACCCACTTCTAGTGTCTACTGGTGTTGCTGCTCCATAGTCTCCCCTCACCCCACAGCTGCTCAGGGCTGGTTCTTTGCCTGCAGCTGGAGGGGACACTCAGCCTTGCCCTGTACAAAGGTGAGAAGGTGATAGCCAGTGGAGCAGGAGCAGAGGAAGGGGATGTGTAGCAGTGGGTGATGCAGAGGTGGTTTAGCTGTAGGAGCTGAAGGGCTGTGAGGCCACTGTGTGAATAGAAGTGCTGGGGGAAGAAAAGATGGAGTATTATGGATAAAAGTGTTTGAGAGGGAGAAGGAGGGATACTGGGGAGGGCTCTGCAGCAGCAGGGATGGGGACTCTGGCTGAGCTTTCTTGGCTTTATGCCTCTTTCCCCCTCGTCTCACTGGCGTTTCTTGCAGGTCAGCAGAGGCTGGACCCTTCTCTGTCTCTGGTGAAGCTCAGGCTTGCCTCCTCACCCAAGCTCTGCTCATGTGCCAGACCCCCATGCACAGCACTAAGAGGTTTGTTTTGTTGCTGGTTACCCACAGAGTGATGCAGATCCCTCTGTGTGTATCTTACCTCTAAACCAAGGAGCAGACAGCATGGCCCCCACCTTTCTGTGTGGAAAGGTTCATCATACAGCACTAAGTAGCCACCAAACCAACTTACTCCCTTGTGATAAACTCCCTCCTGCACAAGGCTGGGTGTTGTCTCTGGTTTCTGGTGGGAGCCCCTCTGTGCCCTGGCAGCAGTGAGCACTGCATAACATAAATCACAGGAAATCCGGTTCTGTGTCGGACGTTCTGTTCAAAGGCACCTTGGTTGTGCTCAGGACATTCTGCTGACACATTTTCCCATGAAATCCAAAGTGGTAACTGCTGGCCTGCACAGGCATCCCAAGTGTAGGCTTTTACTGTCACATTTCACTGCTGCTGGCTTCAAATCCAGAGGGCATGGTGGTGTAAAGCTGAAGATAGCTTTAGGGGGTAGAAGTTGTTTGAACCTCAGCAGAAGTTCACGTTGTGTTGGGAGTTGAAATTCAGGTTGCTGCCTCTTCCAGCTGCAGTGATGGCCGCATCCCCTGAGGAGTCGATGCACGATCCCACATGGCTGGCAAGGACCAGCGGAATCAGAACTGTTCCCTCACTGCCATCTGGGAGAAGCTGCTTGAGTAAATTGATCTGCCTCTCACTTCCCTCTCTGCTCAAGCACTAGAGATGGAATTAAACTCTGTAGGTCAGCAGTGTCTGTGAGATGTAGGCTGTGTGCTTTATGCAAGAGGACAGCTGAGATGCTCAGGGCAGGCTGAGAACCCTGGGAAACATGGGTTAGAGGGCATAGAATCAAATCATTAGGGATTGGAAGGGACCTTGAAAGATCATCTAATCCAATCCCCCTGCCAGAGCAGGATCACCTAGACCAAGTTGCACAGGAACAGATCCAGGCGGGCATGGTGGGGTCAGGTTGATGATTGGACTGGATGATCTTGTAGGCCTTTTCCAACCTTAATGAATCTCTGATTCTATGCTGCACAAGGCTTGGAGGCATCACTTCTCTCCAAAGCCCCTGTCCCTCCAGTGTTCCCACTTCTGCCTGTCTTAAGTTCCTCAGCTCCAGTGACAGTCATATTTCCCTCTAAAAGCTCTAGACTTTGGCTCCCAGGTCCCTGCCTTGCCTCTTCATTGCCTTTCAGATGGTTTAAGTAATTTTATGGTCTTTGGGGAAATGAGTTAATATCAAGAACTACCAGTGTCTGTAAAGCTGCTTTTGGAGGCAGTCTGTTGCTCACAAATGAAATTGGTTGGGTTTATTTTCAAAGCAGATGTGTTAGATTCACCATCAAAATAATATATCCCCTTCATAGTCCTATAATTCATCTTGCATGGAGTTAAATAATAAAGTCAGGCTGGTTTCAGTCTTTTTTATGGCTTGGAAAAGAAAATGCTTTAAAAACAAACCAAAACCCAACAACATACCTGGTGTTTTACAGTAGAGGAGCAGAATTTGCTCTGCAGGGAGCTGATCTCTCTCAGGAAGGGCTGGAAGTGGCTATTTGGATTGAATGCCTTGCTCATCACCAGTATATCTTGTGAACAGGGACACCTTACATTGTAAGCACTTTACTGCTTTCCATTCAATAGGAAATTGTCCATTTAGCATGAAGAGTTAAGGGTAGATTCTCGACTGACACGGGTTGTCAGGGTTCCACCAGCTCCAGCAGCTGAAAGCATATTCCCTCGGAATCCTGCTGCGCTGGCGTTTTCCTAGGGTTATATAAACATCCCTGTTTTATAGATGGGGCCAGGACATGTGATCTGCAAATTGCTGACAGTCCCTTGCAAGCAGAGCTGCACCAGAAGTTTTGCCAGCCCCACGACATTGGGAAGATATAGAAGGCACCTCAGGCAGAGCAAAGTCACTGGAATCCCACTGTGGGGGGTGTGCTGTGGTTCTGGGTTACCCCAGCACCTGCCACAGCTAGAAGTGGTGTTGGATGCTGATTTAGACTTTGCAAGAGGCTCAAGCCAATGTGGCTGGGGGACCCGCACAGAAAAGGTCATCCTCTTCAGGAGTTTGGACTTCCTTTTGTGGCTCCTCCTGAAGTCTCATACATCCTCACACCTTGCAATCTCCTCTTGTAGATGTGACTTCCCATCTGTTTAGGATGCCGCAGGAGTTGGATCTGCCCACTGCACCAGGATTTTCCCTCTAGGAATATGTAGAAGTTGAGTTTTACCTCTGTGCTGGCAGGTGAATGAGGATGCACCACTTCTGGGAGCTCCTGGGGGTTGGATGGAGCAGGGAGAAGCAGGACACAGGCTCTAAGGAGGTATTTCCTGGGCTTGCCTTGAAGCCGGGGCACTTTAAGTGTTCTGGGGGCCCTGGGGAAGGAGACGGATAATGAATTTGTGCCATAATTAACAGACCCTTGCCCTTCCAGTGATTTCTGACACACTGTGCTTTTTTGACACCAAATGCAGCTACAGGCTGTAGTCTACAGGGGCCTTTCTTGGCTCTCAAGCTGAGAAAGTGCTTTCTCTGAGCAGGCTTGGCTGGAAGGAGCTCTCAGCTCTGGGTGTGAAGTTTGGAGGGGAAGGGAAGCAAAAGCACAGATAACACATTGTAGAGATCTTTCATTGCAAGGCTGGGAGATTTTGTTGACCTCAAAATTAAGCTCTGAAAAGTTTGATGGGTGATGCTGTGAGCTGCTCCTACAGGACCTTCCAGTGCTGCAGTTCCAGGAGATCTGCACAGATCTCTTGGAAGAAGCATCTGAGGGAAATTTAACCTGGTGCATCCTGCAAATCCCTGGCAAGTCTAACTGCTGGGGCTGGAAATTCATCCTTTGGTGACTGGTGTGGGCTGGCGGAGTCCTTATGGTAGAAGAAAGATAGACATCCAGTCTCTCTTTGGATGTGGCTGAAAGAAAGTGTTATCACTGTGTAAAACATCAGAAGTGGTGATGACATGCAAAGAGATCCTCACCTTTGGGATGAGAAACTTTTCAGGAAGTTCCAGACAGTGTGGGACATCTAGAACTGTGTCTGGCTTGGGATGTTTCTTCCTGGAAGTTCATCCCCCATTAACCACCCATCTGCTGTGTAACATAAATTACAGTCAGACCTTCCCAGCAAACCCTGGCTGTGCCTGCTCCCTTACAGAGTGATGGTATATTTTGCTTTATGCTTTTGTCAACCTTCCTTGAGTTCATAGATTCATAGTAATGTTAAGGCTGGAAGAGACCTACAAGATCATCCAATCCAACTATCAACCCAACCCCACTCTGCCCACTGAACCCTGTTTACTAGTGCCACATCTATGTGTTTTTTGAACATGTCCAGGGACAGTGACTCCACCCTTCCCTGGGCAACCTGTTCCAACCCCTGACCACTCTATTAGGGAAGAAATTTTTCCTGATGTTCAACCTAAACCTCTCCTGGCACAACTTGAGGCTATTTCTTCTTGTTCTATTGCTGGCCACTTAGGAGAAGCAACCAACCCCCATCTCTCAACAGCCTCC
Organism: Upupa epops; assembly: GCA_013397515.1. NCBI lineage: Eukaryota > Metazoa > Chordata > Aves > Bucerotiformes > Upupidae > Upupa > Upupa epops. The sequence goes on along the minus strand of VZRI01002138.1, from coordinate 628,688 downwards.
TTTAAGATAATAGTATAGAGCAATAAGGTCTCCTTTCAGTCTCTCCTATTCTCCAGACTAAACAACTCCAGGTCTCTCAGCTGCTCTTTGTCAGACCTGTCGTCCAGGCCCCCAGTTTTGTCAGCTCTTCCCTCTACCAGCTAGAAGTTTGCTAGATGCAGAAAGGAAGTTCTGCATTCAAGATACTTTTTAACATTCAATCCAGGAAGGTGAATTGACAGCTGCCCCCAGGAGCACTCTGGTCACACACATCTCCAGGGCTGTGCAGAGGAAGACTGCCTTATCCTTGGGATGGGTTGTCTTCATTCTGAAGCCCACAGAAGATCAACATAGCTGGCATGCAAGAACTGAGCTGGACTGTTTGCCTTCTTTAGGGACTGCCAGCTATCCAGCCTGCCCGTTCCTGCTGCCCTCATCCCATGCTTTAGTGGATAAGAGCGATCCTTGTTTAACTCCCACACTCTTGTGCCTTGCAAGTGGGTAAGGCAGACTTTGCAGAGCTTATACTGGGATCCAAGTTCATCGCTGTGGAAAACAGCACGAATATTCATTATGCTGTGGAGTGCCCTCTCCATAGTTTTAATAAAATATTTGATTCCACATGGGTGGCCATGGAAATGATGGCAGCAGGTTGTAGCTGGTCAGCGTGTGTGAGTGAAGTAGGGTGGAAGCATTAAGTGAGGAGGGAGGGTTGTTTCTTTGAGCTCAGTCAAGTGTCTTCACAAGTGTGCTTGCAGGAGTTTGACTTCTGCTGACATTGCTGTCTTCTCTGCCAGGATGAGTGTCTGGTGTGTGTGTTCTCTGCAGTTGTGATGCCAACTGTAGTTAATAGGCGGTTGACTGAGCTCAGAGACCAGCAGCTACATCAACCTGCATTTTCTCAAGCAATCAGCAAAGCTGCTGAGCAATGCTGATCAGAGTGACATCCCAATCAAGATGGATCCATTAGAGGTGAGCGTGCAGGCTTCATTCTGGGTCTGTGCCAATGTGACAAAACGTGAATCCAAGTGTTCTAAACCTAATATCATCCTCAGCAGAACGAGGATATTCTGATGCTGTTGCTTTATGTTCACATCTTAGCTGATGACCAGCTAGGCTTGGTTGATGAAGCTGTTCCTTGTCCACAGAGCTGGGACAGTCCAATTCCAAGAGGTGCAGAGGGGACATGGTGCAGGAGGTGACAGTGGCTTTCAGTGCTATGTTGTCCCCAAGAGGCAGCAGAGTGCGTATCATGGATTAGGATTGAAAAATATGTTCTCAGGCGCAAGAGTTTGTTCGTTGCCTTACCAAAGCTGTGAAACACTGGTGCTTTTGGCCACATTTGAAGCATGTAGTGCTGTTACACCGCTTGCCTCCGTCTGATGAAAGTGTTTAATGAAGACAGGGCGGAGGTTTCACCGAAGAGCAGGACAGCACAGAATGGAGTGAGTAAATTCTGCAGTTCTGCCTGTGCTCTGCCTCCCCTAAATATGCAGATATGTAGAAGACAGATGAGGTGAGCAGATTTTGGTACGAATGTGCCTGGCAGCAGACACAGATCATGGATTAAACATGTGCGTTGTAAGAAAGGGGCTTTCTTGAGGCAGATACAGAGACCTGCTGTTGCTCTGCAGCCCTATTCATCTCCAGCTCTGATGCTAACGTCATTATCAATGTGTTTATATGAAGCTTGGCTGCAAAATGGCTCATCATCCTCAAGGATTTTTTCAAGCTCTACTAAATACTCCTTTTATTGTGCTGCCAGAGGCTCTCCCTGAGGCCAGCGAAGGAGGTGACCTGTTTGGTTGCAGTGATATTTGGATCAGAGGTTCAATTCCTGCATGTCTTAAATCTGTCTGCAAACTGGCAAGTGCCCAAGTGGGCATCTCTCTCCAAGTAATTGACTTCTTATGTGCAAGCCAACTGCTTCCATGATGCCTGATTTACCAGAGTCACACAAGACTCTGCCTCTGCCAGCCTAGCCCTGCCTCTGTACTGAGTCACCACTCTGGACTCTGAGCAGGCACCCAGAGCCGCTCTGGGCAGTTAGCACTTCTCTGCAGTGTAATGAAATAGCTGTCTGTGCTCCAGCTGGCAGGCAATGCTCTCCTGACTTATAGGCAAGTTTTGTGAAGAAGACTTGCTTGAAAACCAGATGCAGAAGTGGAGCCTGAGCTGTGGATGAGACGCCCCTCGCAGGAGATGTGCAGGCCTGTGGCAAGAACTGGTGACAACAGCATCATCCTTGGGGGGACTATGGGCCCTTCTTGTGGGAAGAGGTTCTGATGTGTCAAGATGTGTGTTCTGCAGAGGAGCGTTGCCTGGGGACCTATGCACTGTCCAGAGGAGCACAGTGGATATTTGACTCTCAGTAGTGTAGTTTGCTCATTCAGCCAAACTGGAGGTACTTTCTGAAAGTGGGGGGTAGTAGGAAGGTAAAGAGAGAGTTCAGGTCTGGCAGTTAGTTCTTTGCATTAACATAAATGTGCTTGTGGTGGTCTGTCCCATCATTTCTTGTTTGGGAATAACAATATCCCTTGGGCTCACAGACCATGCCAGTCCCTGCTGAAAAAGAGAGCATGATGCGTAATGCTCGCAGCACGCTTCTCCTGTCATTCCTTTATAAGGAAGAACAGTGCAGATTTTGTTTCTACCTTATTTTAACTTCTTCTAAACAAGGGCAGTTTAATTCTGCTCATGGAACATCTAGTCCAGCACTCCCTGACCTGGTGTGGCTATTACAGGCACTAGCACAGCAAATTAAGAGCTAGTATTAACAAAGAGGTAGCATGGAGAGGCTGAGCTCACCAGAGTGGTGGCTTGGAATCACAAACAAGCCTGTCTGTGGGCCGGAGGTGGTAGAAGTGATAATGACAAGTGGGTATCAGGTGAACTTCTCGTTGTGTTACAACTGTGGCCACATCTCGTCAGATGGAGAATTCATTTGCCTTGTTCCCCTTTCCCTGCTGAGCTTGGCTGCAGGAGTTACGGATGCAAACAGAAGATGGGCTGCATGTGGAGGGAGATAATCCAGCCCTGCCTGTCACCGCGAGGGAGCAGATCCAGCCCTGCTCATTCAGAACGTTTGGACTCTGCTGTTATCATTTAGAAAACAAAGCTCAGAGCTAATTGCCTGGAGCTTTTAGCATACTCCTTTGTACAAGTGCCCAGGGAAGGGCTATGTCCTACAGCCGATGACAATGCAGACACTGCTGCTCTGAGTTTCACCCTATATCAAGACCCCCAAACTCAGCACATCCTCTGGGGTTTTACTCTCCTGTTTGCCGGGAGGATTGCCAATGGGGAGTTTCTCTCCTCCTCAAACTGCTCGCTGGAAATCTCCTCCTCTCTGCCTGGCTCTGTGCCATCTCTTGCCGTGGCTGGTGCTCTGTTCACGGGCCCCTTTCCCATTTAGGGCAAGCACTGGATGGCCCCTGCTTTTGGCCTGCTTGCAGCACATCTCCCAGATGATTTATTTTATTTTGGTTTTTTTATCCTCTCTATTTTCTGGAGGCTGAAATCCCCAGCATCCCCTAACTGGATGAAAGATTGCTCGTCAAAACCTGCTTTGGAATAGGTATGGATGAGGGGAAGCCCAAGTGTTGTCCTGCTCTGGATGGGTTCAGTGTTGACAGTTTCTTCTAGTAGACAGGGTGAGCTTGAGGGTGGTGATGTCAGCATCAGGTCTCTTCTGCAGCGATCATTTAAGGTCAGCAGAAGCAAGTGCCCTGCAGTGGGCAGCGGGCAGGCTCAGAGCTGTGCAGGGAGAGAGCTGGGGCAGGCTCTTGGAAATTTTAGAATTTTCTTCAGGTTCTTCTCCCTTTCTCAAAGGAAATTCCCCTAAAGTCTTGCATGGTGAATTAGGCAGGATTTGGGGTTTCTTTAATCCAGATTTTTAAACAAACTGTGCTGTTTCTGCATCTGTAGAAGAGTCTCGAGTCTGTGGTAACAGTACCTGAGAGATGGGGGAGCAAAAAGCTGCTGTACTGATGGGAGAACTGATTAGAGGGGGGCTTTGTAGTCCCCTTTGCCATGTTTTCTAACTAGACAGGCAATGGGAGTCTGAACACCAGGACTGTCTCCTGTATTTGTGGTAGATCCCATGAATGTGCAGTTTGAGACTGCTACTTTTGAGCTGCCCAGCTCCACTGGTACCCTCCTGATCATACTGGAATGGGGATTACCTTGGTTTTGTCCTACATTTAAGTTCTTAAGACTTGTAATAAACTTTTCCTGATTACAATTTATTGAGTTGTAACAGCCAAGGCAGACCCTGCCCTCACTGAAGGCAGCTGGCCCCTCTCTTTCTGTGTTGCATTCCCCAGGCCCAGGAGTTCAACGACATCGAATCTTGAGTAATTTTGAGTATGTGATTCCCATCCACTTGTGGACCCTTCCTTCCCATCCCTGTGTGGTGAAGCTGGAGCAAAGGGGAGGTTACTGGTAGTGCTTGGTGCTGCACGGATACTGGTCACCACACCTCAGCCACCCTGCTGGTGGTTTCACTAGCATTTGCCAAAACTTTTGAAAGGAAAGGAAAGGAAAATTGTGTTCATTCTTCCTCTCCTTCCTTTCCTCCTGCCCTTGTGTCCCTCTCCTGCCGTGCAGTGTGTCCACACTGCCCAGAGGAAGCTGAGTGGGTGTGGGGCTGCAGCTTTGTCTGGGAATTGTTCTTATTCGACTGGTTTATGTAAAAAAGGAATAATAATAATAGCGATAAAAGTTTTGATGGTAAGTAGGGGTATCAGGAGGTACAGATTCTCCTCAGGCCTGAGCTGCAGCTTTTGGGGTCTCCATGCTGCAGCAGACTTTGCTCCATGCTTGGAAATATCCTTGGAGATATTCCAAGGAGCAACAACCCAAAGCTGGTGCAGGGAGCTGCTGGAAATGGCTCTTGGAGAAGAAGAGAGAACTATCAGAAAAGCAAGTTTCCTGCTACGAGCTTGTACATTTATGACTGGAAAGTTTGGGGTTTTAAAGGTCGTGAGCAGGCAGCTGTGAGATCTGCAGAGGCAGTAGCTGCAAGAGCCACTTTCCCATCTTGCACCCAGCTCTGCAATAGGGACTGGAGGGGTCCCCTGGTGTTCCAGTGGCCCTGTGTGATGGGAGAGGAATGGTCAATACAGGAGGGATGCAGAACAGTGCTCAAGGCAGCTAGAATGTACTTTTGAAAGTGGGTTGGAGTGAGATTTACACCCATGGGATGTGCTCAGCATGGGAGCCTGCGCTGTGTCCTGCCTTCTCCCCTTGTTGTACAGGGATGAAGTTTCCAGTGCTGCCTTGGACATGTGAAGATGAGCCGAGCACATGTGGAAGCAGAGTGTATGCGTGTAGCTCTGCTGCTTTGTTTATTCCTGTAAATCCTCCCCAATTAAGAACTGCTGGGAAGTTGCAGTACTGGAAATAGCCTCTTTGCAAGGGGTTCAGTGCTCCAGCAGACCCTCACCTCTCCTTTCTCCTCCCACAACTACCATAAATGTACCCATGGTGGGAACAGGGGAAACAACTTCTCTACCTCAGGGTCCAGGCACTGCAGTTTCTTCTTGATTCAGCTGCACGGGAAGGCTTTACAATGGAAACGTGCTGTGCCCTGTGTGTGTTAAACTCATCAGAGGATGAGCAAAGTTTCTGAAGCATCTCATTTCTATTTAAACATCTGTGCTGACATACTGTGCTGGGGCTTGTGCCTGCTTGGGCTTCATTATAAAATACAGGAGTTAATAATTAATATTGTTTTAAAATAATTAAATCATTATGTTAGTTCCCTGCTTGGGTCCTAAACTGCACCTCTTAGTTTCTTAGGAAAATCTGACCTGAAAGTCAATGAAAAGAACAAGGGCATGAGACTGAATTTGTTTTAGCTGCGTGAGGTTTGGGCAGATGCAGTTCCTGATCCTCTTTCCATTTCCTTCCCCTGCAAGTGTCCCCTACTGTTGAATCAACACGAGGGAGTTGAGCTTCCCTTCCCTTCCCAGACACTGGGGCTGCCAGCCTGCTCCACCAGTGCAGTGGGACCTCCCAGGCCTCCTGGGAGCACTAGGGTCTCTGAGTGTGTTCTGGGCTGGGGCAATGTGTCTGGCATGGACTTGTGACAATGCTTTCCTTTCCAGGCTCTACACACACAGAACAGACAGAATTACCAGTATGAAACATTTCAAGCTGAGCTCTGGCACCAGCATGAGGTTGAAGGGGCCAGCAGCAAGCTGGTCCAGTACATAACAGATCACTGGGTAGCTGAGTCCGTTGGAGCTGAGACTCAGAGTACATGGCAGGGTGCTCATGGGGCATATCTGTGCCCTCCTAGTCCAGCCATGTGCTGCTGAATCTGAGTGTGGTGGATGCCAACTCACAGCAACAAAAGCGTGCTGCCAGTGTGGGACTGAGTGCCTGAACTGATCCCACCTTAGCACTAGTGTAAACCAAGGTGACTTCATCAGTCACCGTGGAGGAAGGAGAGGTGTTTGAGACCATGAAGAATTTGCATGTGTGAGGTGCAGGAAAGACTTGGCTGTTTTCAGGTTAGCAGGGTGAGAGGAGGGATGTTGGGTCCTCAGTTTGCTCTGCTTGGTGTCACTGCATGCTATGCATTCCCATGCCCGGCTCCTGAACAAGTCAGTACCTACTCTGCACACCAACTTAAGAGAGTTAAACCTAAGCTAAGCCTTCATCTTCTTCATAGCTCTATTTGTGCTGGACGTGCGGGAGCAGAGGCTGCAGGGACCTTGTATCTGTGGTTGGTCCTCTACCAGCCCAGCTCTGGTGGGACCTCTCAGCTCCAGGGATGTCCCAGAACACCACGTCTGTTGTTTCCCATGTTTGTACAGTGAATATTGAAGAAGCTCTATGCTCAGGATCTGTCTCCTTCCTCATATTGCACTGTATTTCCTATGAGCAGCTGTGCCCACCTTGAGGGGCTTTTTGCCCCCTTGATATTCCACAGCACTTCCTCTATATCTCATCACTGGCTGTTCAAATCTTTTCATTTCCAGCTTTTATTTGACTCGTTTGTACCACAACCATGTCTGGGTTTGGATTTGGGCTTTTCATTTGTTGTTCCCTTGGCAACTGTGATCTTTATCTGCAGCAGCTCTTCCCTGTGGTGCTTCTTAACGCGGCACCTCTAGCAGTCCCATCCTTTCTCCACCTTCTATTCTGCTTGCTTTTACTGACACTGGGTAGCCAGGATAACTTAAGATGGAGTAGTGGTGGTTTCTGTTTTGCTGCTGAGAGTATCCCATGTTTAGCGCTTTAGAGGTGCACTTGCTCTAACCAGATGACAGCAGTGGCTTGTGGTCATGCTGGAACCCACCAGTGCAGTGAGAGCCTTTGTGCTGCAGCTGTGTTCATGAGCAAAATATTTATTAAAAGCCCTTTAGGTACTTACCTTCTGTCAGTATTCTGAATTCTTCCAGATTTCATTCTATTTCTGTTGCCCCATCTTTAAAACGATCTGACCCTTGCTGATTCTGACCCAGCCCTGTGTTTGTAACAGAGGCTGTGTAGCTCTGGGACACTATGGGATGAGATCTGGTCCCATTTCCTTTATCAAGAAAAATCAGTGAATTATACGGAAATCTCAAATTAGCAAATCTGTTATGATTTTTTTAAAAACTTTTCCCATGGTCTGAGTTTTCTTGCAAAGGAAGGGAAGTGTGACTAGCACTGAAGCATGGCTGTCCTCGCTCTATTTCCTACTCCTCTGGAAGCAGGAAGAGCCTCAAGCCCTGGGAAAGAGCCATTTTTCGTGACAATTCCTGCGTAATCAGCAGGGCTGGATTCATGCCATCATCTATGTGAGAGCATGGGTGGAGATGATGGGAACTGCACCTTCATCTTTCCTTCCATTGTCCCCCCCACCCATGCCCTGTCAACACTGGCCCTTCCCAAGTTGTTGGATACCGGATTGGGCACTGCTCAGGTCTTGTGTTCTTACTTGCCAGGTCCCCATTTCTGAGGGACAGCTGTGATGTATCTCTGTTCCTCCACCTGTGAGGTGGAGATCATTGCCACCTCTTTGTTGGCTTTGGAAGCAGAAGTGGTTTAAAGCAGGAGCCCAAGAACACAGAAGCTTCAGGGACAGAGGAGCAGAAGGGAAGGTGATTGCAATGGCTCCAACGTTTGGGGTTTTTTGCTTAGAAAAGACACAACTTGCCATTCCCTCACCTTCAAAATCCTGCTTGTCTGGGTTGCCTTATGTCTGTTTCTACCTGTTGGCTCTGTGCAGGTGCTGCTTGTCTGACAGCAGCCAGGTGCATGGTGCAGCCAGTGCTGCCCTGTGCAATGGCTCAAAGTGATGTTGTGGGGCTGCTGGACCACCATGGATATAGGAGGTTGGTGTCACCTGGTGCAAGAGCTTCCTCCCACACACTGCTGGGAAGGACGTTTCATCTGCGATGAGTAAGACAAAAGATATTTTTACTTTCCATAGACACATTAGGTGGTTAATAACCTTTAGCAGCTCTAATACAATACTTTCAATCAGCAGGTCTCAAAATATTTTACAGTAGAGACCAGAATCAATAAAGAGTTTTGTTTCCTAATTAAAATAGGAGACACAAAGGGAAGATGCTGTTAGATTAATTACCTGTCTTTGTGTAGGAGAGAACTGAAGATTCAGGTAGCCACAGTGACTCATGCTACCCAGTCTAACCAAGTCTGATGCTCCTGACTGCAGCAGATCGTGAGCCCGATAAGAACCACAGGAGTTCAGAAAAACTTTGGCTTGTGGGAGGAGGAAAATCTGCCTGAAAAACTGCATTCTTAGCTGCTTCCAAGGAAATTGTACAGTGTTGTTTAAAATACATGTGAACGGGAAAGTCCCTTTTAAGCCTTAGCTTGTCTTGATAAGGGATCTCCTAATGCTGATACCTACTAGCTCCTCAGGGTCTTTTCTCTTTGAAGTGACTTTCTAAGTCTGCTCTGTATCATGGCCCCAACACCTACGTCAGGGCAGAGACAGTGATCAGCACTGGAGGAGGTTGTGCTGTGATCTGGAGAAGTTCTTGAGGTATTTCACTGCCTGGAGGGTAGGAGGGCATGGTGATGTGGTACCCAGAGGCCAAGAGTCCAGGCTTTTTGCCTCTGCCAGCTGTCATGGCATGAGACCGGTTTTGGAGTGGCATCTGTGACTGAGTGATCACCTGGTTTTACAGACAGCTCTTTTTGGGGCAGGAAATCACTTCTAGGCCAACAAAGCAACTTTGCAGGAAGTTTATTGCTCATCTGAAGAGCAGAGTGATGATGAAGGAAAAAGGGGTGGGCAGGCAGTGCTGTCTGTGCCTTAGGTGAGTGAGGAAACCAGAAATACTTCTATTGTAACATAATACAGTGAGGAAAGGTGCACTTGGTTAGAACCCTCCTGCAGACAGGGACTAGCAGAGCAGGGAGCATGTCCTGGGAAGCAATTGTGTAAAGCATGCTGAAGGTCTCAGCTGACCAAGAGGTCCAAGTGAATCCTCTGATACAATAGGAACAGTCAGTGAAGCCCTTGGCTGTGTGGGCAATGGGAGCAGCAACAGCAGAGTTCTCTGTTCTCTTTCTTTTCAAAAGTGAGTTCTGTTCACATAAAGTTGAAAGCAAACAACCATTGACAAACGCTTGTGAAACTTTGGAGGAAAGGGGCAGAAACCTCACATAAATGACTGAGGGACCAAAGAAAACACCTGACATAAAGGACAGAAGAAACTAATTAGTTAGTTTATCAAAGGAAATGTAGCTGATGTGATCAGTGTGGGAGATCTCTCATCAGGAGAAGGCTTAGGATCCTCAGTCTTCTTAAACTACCAGTCAAGGGCAAGCAGTGTCTGTTCCAGGACTGCACTTGGATAAGCAGTCCAACACACTTGTACTGTGCTGACCCCAGGAACAGATTCCAGGGGGGGATTCTTCATCTCTCTGGGATGGCTGTTCAGCTTCTTCACGTTGCTTGCTGCCTTCCAGAAATGTTTAGCGAAACCCTGGCCTTTGTGTTCAGCAGCAGGTAGAAAACCCGGTGAAATGGCTGTTACTTGTAGACTGGACTGAATGATTTATTTTGTTCTTATGGCCCTGTAAAGCATCTGACCATGGCAAAATCAAGAAAGGATCCAGGAGAGAGAAGGATGGGCTTATGTCTCTGGAGGAAAGCCTGCTCCTCCTCTACTAGCAGGCACTTGGGTTATGTGCTGCGGGTTGAGTTGTTTACATACCTTTCTGCTTTAAATATTTACTGTTAGAGCTCTGGATAGTCCTGGTGTTCTTTAGTTGCTGTAGTTTTCCATCTTCCTCTCCCCCTCTCGGAGCCCTAGGTGCACATGGGTGCAATATTCACCAGCTGGTTTTGATGAAAATGAACTCCTACTTAGAGTCCGGATATTTTATTTCACACTTCTCAGGGCTCTCCTCTAGGCCTGTTGATTTGCTAAACCTTTATTGGATCCAGGATGATAACATCGTCTTTGCTTAGGAAATGCAGAGTGACCCAGGGAACTGGGACTAAGCCAAATCACCACAAACTCTTCTGCTGAAAAGCTTTGAGCTTCTCCATCAGCTTCATGAGACCCGTTGACATCACTGGGACACTTGCCACTCACAATCTGTCACACAAGGTTTTTTTTCTAGTGATTCACTTCTTGCTTCCAATTGACCTCAGCGACAGGGTCCCCATCATAGTGCTGTATGACTTAGTCCAGAGAGGGCCACCAAACATGAAGCTATAGTCCTGACAATAAATCTGAGGGGGGTTTGCAAGGCGGGAGACTGAATACCAAAAACTGTGCTCAGTCCTTCCTCAAATTGGCTGTTTTAGAGGTTTGGACTTTTTTTTAGCAGTATTTACTTTCAGCTTGTCCTGCTTATTTCATTTCCCCCCTCCATTAAACCCATTCTGCAACCTTTTCATGAAAGCATAGTGTGGAGATGTTTGATCAGCCTGGGGAGAAGGCTCTGCTCCTCCTGCCAGAGAATGGTGGAGAGTTTTTAACAAAGTGGAGTTTTTCTCCCATAGTAACTCCAGTTAATTAGTGGCAGCCACATTTTTACCTGCTTGAGCTGGCCTGTGGATGTGACCCACATGTGAATGCTTGAGGAGAGCTAAGTAAAGCCACTTCCTTTTGAAAATCAGTGCCACCAGCATGGGTCAGCCAGCATGTGCTCCTGCACGATGTGGCAATGCCCCCGCTCCCTGCAGAGAACATGTGAGTGTGGGGATGGCAGGGACCTACCATCTGGCTGGTGATCCATGGTCATTGCCATTATCTGTGGGGAACAGATGCTGTTCAGAGGGGGCTGCCAGGGAGAGGGCTGGACACCGGTGGCTTTATGGATGTTGTGTTGCATGGGGAGGTGTTTGTGTTTCCATGTTATGATTGTAGAGAGATGCCGAATCCTTTCTGTCCTCACCGTTGTGGTCTGATGTTTTATGGCATTATAATGAGTGCACGAAATGAAGGAGAGTGTGCTGCTCTCTGCAAAGGGGAAAGAAGATGATTTTACCTCAGATACCATACCTATTTTTAAAGGTTTCTCAAGCCTGTTTAAGCAGCCCTTGTATTTTTAAGTAATGCCTTTCCTTGCATTAAAACCTCGAGCTAGTAACAAATACTAATTGGTGCTATCAGGTTTGTTTTCTGGTTCTCATTCACTCCTGGGGAGTTTGTAGTGGCTGCAGACTTTAGAAGTGTAAAATTAAAAGTATGACAGAAGTGACAAAGCATGTTCTCTCCGCAGTACAGGCGGTGCCAGTAATACTCTTTTGCATAATTTTTCTTTATTATTCACCCAAAGTGGACTGAAACCCCAGCCCATTAATTCTCCTTTTCCTGTTGCTGTGTCTGGACATATTTCAGTGGGTCTCATCACTTTTTAATGATGATACTAAAACACAGGGCGGGGAGGATAAAACGAGGGTCAAGAGGGCAGGATCTGAATCAACATGGGAAGGGAGATGACAAACAGAGAGACGTGCAAACGGAGAGGATGTGAACAATAGAGAAGAGGCGGTGATGCCCACAGTTGGTGGTGATGTCTGGGACTGGTTGCAATGCCCGAGGCTGAATGGTGATGCCTGGGACAGGGTGCCCATGCCCAGCGCTGGTGGTGGTATCTGTCACTGGTGGGGGTTGGTGACGATGCACAGAGCTGTGAGGGGATGCCCGGGACTGGTGGCAATGCTCAGGGCGGGGTGGCGATACTAGGGGCTGGCACTTGCCTATCTGCCCCTGCCCAGCAGCGTGCGCTCAGCACAGATGTGTCCAGCTTTGGGGCAGGTTTTGCAGCACACTCGAGTGCTTTGGGGTGTTTTCCAGCAGTGGGTTTGGTAGCGATGGTTCGAGTTTGAGAAATGATCAAACCAGGGGCAGGTGAGAGAGTTTCTCCTTCCTAAACAAGGGCCCAGTGTAAAGCGAAGGGGCTACCGGTGCTCAGAATATCAGTGCTAGTGCTATCTTCGCGTGGGCACCCCTGGGTCGTAGTCACCCTTTTAGCGCCAGCTCCGTGCTGAAGGGGCGCAGGGCTCTGCCCGGTCCTAGCTCTGCGGNCGCCCTCCGCCATTCATTCGGCCGCAGGCGGCTGCTGCTGCGCGCTCCCGCTAGCTGCGCGCTCCCGCCGAGCCGGGGGGCAGCGGCCGGTGCCCCGCTATGGCCGACCCGGCCGTAAACGCCCACCTGGAGGGCATCATCTCTGACTTCGAAGGTGGGTGTGTGTCTGTGTTAGGACTTGGGGGGCTGGACTGCAGGGGGCTGTTCCTTGTAGGGCTAAATTGGGGAAAAAGAGCGAGAAGTTTACGCGGAGCCGTCCCTCGCCGGGCTGGGGGGGAGCTGAGGTGTCCCNTCTGCGGAACGCTGCTCGCCCCAGGGCAGGCGTTATGTGGGGGTGTCCTACGGGTGCCCCTTCCACCTACCGCCAAGGAGATGGCGATGGCGGGGGGGCCGGGGAGTGACGGGCTCGGGGAGCAGCCAGTNGTTCCTTGTAGGGCTAAATTGGGGAAAAAGAGCGAGAAGTTTACGCGGAGCCGTCCCTCGCCGGGCTGGGGGGGAGCTGAGGTGTCCCCCTGCTGTCCCCCACCTCTGCCCGGTGTTGCCCGGGGGCGATTCCGTCCCTGCAGGGGAGTACCGTCTGTCGCAGCCTCCCGGGCGGGCAGAGCGGAAGGAGGGGAGGGCTGTCCGGGGGCTGCTGCGGTCCCCCCGCAAACTCCTGGGACTGCCCAGCCCGGGGGCTGTCGACGCTGCCTTGGGGTCTTTTGTTCGGGGTGTTATCCGTTCACGCAGGATCTTACGGGATGTTTTTCCTTTGCCGCCTCTTCCGAGCTGTGGGGGTTTAGAGGAGAACGCGCCCGACACAACCAAAAGTGCGGGAGAGCCCAGGCACCGGCCCCTTCCCTCGCCTCCCCCGAGGGTGGGTGCAAACTCAGCCTTGGAGAGGCTGGGAAATGGTGAACGATGTACCCGAGTTTCAAATATGCCCATAGTGGGAGCTGCCCGCTGGAAGGCTGTGAGGTTGTCCTATGGCAGAGCTCCAGTTGCCTGACACTGTTGTCTTGTGCTCTGCTGGAGGGTCTCGCAGCCATCCCCTCGGTGTGGGGATGGAGATGCCTCCTCCTGTGTGTTCACAGCTCCTGCCTCGCCTGCTGCCTTCCTCAGGCAAGAGAATAAGCTAAGGGAAAGGGAACTGCTGCCAGATGGGTCTGGGAGTTAAAGACAGGCAGGAGAGGGTTGGGGTGTTGTCTGAAGCAGTCATGGAGAGATTGGCTCGGTGCAGCTTGTCTTCGTGAGGAGAGTTTTGGAAGAGCAGCTCAGTCTCTATGTGCTCTGGCGTCCTGGCAGCTACCCAAACTTGAGCTTTGTGCAGTGGTTTCTAGAAAAAAAAACCCAAAACCAACCCACAAGAAAGAGAGGAGATCTGGGGGCCGCGGTGGAAGCTTCTCCAGGGGCTGCGTGTGTAGAACTGCAGGCTGTGAGGCTTCTCCACTTCCTAGTGAATCCAGCTTTGCCTTGGGAAGAAGCTCAGCGATGTTTTTCCTGCTGGGCAGCTGAGGAAGCTGAGAGCACAAGGGTTTCTCTTCCAGGTCAGGCAGGAAACGAGTGGCAGAACTGGGGTCTCTGCAGCCCTCCTTGTAAGGTTTAGCCATGTTCATGTCCTCTTTTTCCAGTCACTGGGCTTTTTTCAGCTAAAGTTGGGAGTGGGGGGTATAGTGGGAGGCTGAGAGAAGTCGCATCTCTTAGAAAGGTTGGGGTTCAGAAGTGATGGGACAAAGACAGCAATCCAAATACACCATCAGTTTGGCACTTGGGGTTCAACGGCTCCTTTGTAACTGTCCTTTGGGACCTGGTGAGTTTCCCCACCGCAGGGCTCCTACGAGCACTGATGTAATTACAGCCTTTCCTCTTGCTTGCCTCGATTGCATTTAAATCTCTGAAGAATGAGTAATTCTCCACTTGGATATGATAAAGGCTCTGCTGTGAGCCCTCGGGCTGCTTGTTCGGGCTCTGTGTGCTCCTCAGTTGCACCGAGCTGCTCTGCAGTGCGATTTCTTTTTGAGTCCATGGAACACTTTATAGTTCCTGCCTGTACAGGGCAAGAGGCTGGGGAAGGCTCTTGTGCTTCTGCAGCCAAAAGGTCTGGCCTTGCCCTTTCGCAGGGATCTGGGTACTGTTTCACAATTTAATTAGTTTTCTGTGTTGTGTAGCAGCTTCCGAAGAACAAGGCAATTAATTCCTAGCCTGTAGGGCAGGAGATGCAGCATATGTGTTTGCTTGGTGGGTATCAGTCCCAGGCAGCCCATGGCCAAGCAGGAAAGATCAGCCAAAAATACCATGGAGCAGAAACACCAGATCACTCAGCAGCCAGAGCCCTCTTTATTCTTGCCACTCACACACTGCCTACTGTCCTGCATCGGTCTGGTCATTCCTGCCAGCTTTCCGCAGAGCGTCCCTCACCAGTGTGAGACCTGCAGGTTTCCTGTACCTGCTGGCTTGCAGGAGGCAGGAGTTGCAGGCTTGGCTTTGGGCTGCTGGTGTGGGAGCTCCAGGAGCCCACCAAAGATAAGAGGGCTCTGTGGAAGGGCGATGGAGCATGAGATATTCAATTCCAGTTTGATTTGGTAATCAAAGCAACATGGGGAAGGAAAGCACAACAGGGCATGTTCTTCGATGTGGTCAGCAATGTGATGAGAACACAGCAGTACATGTGCTCACCTCACACCCAGGCAGCAGGTCCTGTGGGGAGGGCACTAAGACTGCTTATTTGACTGGCAGGAGCTTCCTCATCTCTAATGGGAGAGAGCATTGTCAGGTCTGTGGTTTGCCGTAATGGTTCTGCCCCCGGGTTTATAGATTTTGGCAGGTTTTCAGGAGAGTAGCTGGCTCAACTGTAGTTACGGCAGCACTTCCCAAGCTCACCTCTGCCTCAAAGGGGACTGCGGGTGATACAGACATGGGCTGCTGTCAGGGAAGGGACCCTGTAGTAGTATATCAACCTAGGATGCTCACACAGTGCTTTGAGGTTGTGTAAACCCCAAACCATCCTAATCCTGTTCAGGAGTGTTGGTGGCTGTTATGTGGACTGTGGAGACGAGCAGATTGTTGTGATGCAGACTGTGGAGAGGAGCAGATGAGGTTGTGATGATGCCCAAAGATAACTCTGCAGTGTGGTGGTCATCTTCCTGCAACAGATTGGAATCTATGCATGTTCATGATGTGCTGCCTGGTAGTAAGAAGAGATCTGTTCCAGCCCTCATCCTGGTGGGATGTGGCTCCTACCCAGCAGAATCCCAAGGGTAACCAAGGCACGTTCTTGCTGGCAGTCACTGTTGGTAAGTTGGCAGGAGTGATGCTGAGTGCTCTTTGCCTTTGCCAATGCTGTCAGTCAACACCAGATTAGTTTCCTCATAATATTGAAACACATACGTTGTAGTGGGTACAAGCTGTGAATGACGGTAAATGCTGAGAGGCTGGAAGTGTGGGGAGTGGCAGGTTGTTGTGGTGGGGTTCATTGATGTCTGGCGCTAGAGTGTAGGGGACATGCAGGCTTGTAGCTTCACTCTGGTGAGAAACAGGAGGCAGCTTTTGCTGATGGTCCTCAACCCCTCATTTACGTCTTCCCCACAACTCACCTCTCTCAGGGAGTGGGTGCTTGCTGGTGGGTGACCCTCAGCGGCGCTGTGGTCTAAGTAGTTGTGTGCTGCATGGAGCTGGGGCTGAGGGCAGGGAGTCTCAACCCTACCAGTTGAACCAGAGAGGTTTCACTGGTTGTTTTCTTTCTTTTTTGTTCCTTCCCCACTACTTTTTCCTGCCATCACATTTTTTGCACTGCTCAATGCAGGTATTCCAGACACAGCCTTTGCCTCAGTGAGAGTCTGATATGGATGAGTTTTATGCCCTCATTTGAAGGGTCATTAGAAGACATAAAGCCATCAGCCAGGTTGTTTGCATGAGGGGGCTGTATTAGAAATAGGCTTTTCTGTGTGCATCAGTCTAAACCTTAAAATTCTCTTGAGTGAATGCCCAGGGTGTCTCTGTGACACACGGCCATGGTGTGTCCCCTGGGCTGCTTGGGGCTGTCATGCCTACTGCTGTGGGAAGCAGCTGCTGCTCTGTGCTGAGACTCTGCCCTGCTGCTAATATTAGCAGGAACACACTAGAGGGATGGTCACAGTGTTATGTGGGTGATGTGGCTTGAATTATATATGGTGAAAAGTCCTGGCGAGGGGATGTCTTTCATGTCAGTGTCTCAAGTGGATTCAGGGTCTCTCTCTTGTAAGCCCTGCCTGTGGCTTTGCAGGAGGAGCCCCTTGCCTGACAGAGGGCTGGGGGTCTGATTGTGAGAGTGATGGTCCCACAAGTGTGGTGATTTCATTCCTGGAAAAGAAAGTGCAAAAAACTCTTTCAGGTTATAGCTCAGAGAGTCTCAACCCAGAGTGAAGCAAAGATTCTGAAGGTCAGTTGTTTGATTTCGTGGGCTGTTCCCAAACTCAAGAGACAGCAACTTATTTCTTCTGGTGCTCTTCATCATCAGCCAATTGTGGATAGAGCCAGTGTCATCACCCAGTTCGCTGGTGCAATGTGCAGCTCTGAGACAGCAAGAGTCACCTCCGATATCTTCAAGCGTGATCTTGACAGGCACGGCAGAGTTTTCTCTCTTTTTCCGCTCTTCCTATCTGCCTTTCTGAATCTGAGGTGAAAGGGTGGTATTAATGGGAATTTTCTGTCAAATCAGCCTCTGTCGGGAGAGGCAGGAGCCTGGGAAGAAGATGCCTGTGGGAAAGGCAGGAGTTGCATCTTCCCCAGCAGAAGTTGTGTCTTCCCCTGCAGAACTGGCCTTTCATGTGTGGAGTGGAAAAATTGCATCGGCCTGGTTACAGCACTAGAGACCTGCCATTGCAGGTTTTTTTCCCTTATGTATATTTAGTTCCTTGGGAATAAAAAGGTTGTGAGGGAGTGGGAAAGGGAAGGTCAGGACATGGATCTCTCTGTGCACATGAGCTGGGCTCTGGGGATAGCCTCTGGACCCAGTTAGGATGTAGGATCACCCAAAGGTCATTGTTTATAGTTCTTTTGTGCGAGGAGGGCTGGGTTACATGTCCTTGGGGATGGGCAACCACTGCAGCATGGAGCAGAGTGTCCCTGGCTCTGTGTCAATAGGGAGAGCTTCCAGTATTGGCTGGATCAGGTGAGCTCTTGCCATCCACTTGAGAGCTGTCTTTGGCAAAGTGAACACAATGTTGGGCTAATCATAAAGAAACCTTTCAAAAGTGGCTGGACATGAAGGGACAGAGAGAGGATCAGTCTCTACACCGGGGACAGGGTAGCTACTTTGGTTGTGCAAGTGTATTGCTGGATTTAAGTCAAGGTTTTGGAGTGTGTCCCCCATACTGGCTCTCACAAGTACTTGCCAGTCTCTTGGTAGCCTTTTTTCATTACTAAGAAACTCACCTAGTTGGTTCTAGATAGTTCTCCTGCATTACTCGTTGCTCATTGTCCAGTTGTAGTTTATGACAGTGGAGTGAGTAGGAAACACCTCTAGGGTGTGTTGGACCATGCCTAACACATCTGAGTGACCAGGTCTAGATCTCTTAGCCAATAAACCTGCTACCAAATGAGAGTCCTGACACCTTTGGGTGTCCTGTGGGTGCTGGTTTAATGTCTGTTTTGCAGCCCTTCCTTGCAGGGAGCTGCTCAGCCCATTTTCCCAGGAGCCAGGACCCAGACAGCAGCCACAGAAGTTTGACTGGGGCTTGTCATGAATCCAAAGACAATAGCAGAGGCTTCAGAGCTCATAATCACTCCAGATAGTGGTGTTTCTGACTCTGATATTTGATAGTTAAGGCAGTGTGTTTCTGCAGGACCATGACTCAGTCTCTTTCCTTCTCCCAGCTCCTATCCCCCTGCTGCAGAGACGTCTGGCACCTTCTTGGTCTGGAGAGGTGGGAAGTGGAGGTGACAAGCCAAGCTTTATTCAAGTTCAATTCCTGAAGGAGTATACCTGCTTGGTGTGGGTCGCCAGGATCCATCAGAGAAACCCTAGTGGGCTACCATGCCCTTCAACACAGGATTAGGGTTTTTGTTCTGGCTACCTCTCATTTCATACCTGCCAGGGTCTCATTTGGTCCTGGCATCCCTCTGCTTTACTCAGGGAGACATCAGCAGTTTGTACCCCCTGGCCCTGCCAGTGCTGGTGCAGGAGACCCTTCCTTTCTCACTTCCTTCTCTGCTGCACTAAGGGTGTTGGTAAGGAGTAGCCCTTGGGCAAGAAGGGGTTTATTGTTACCCTCAATGTATTCTGGAAAGCTGCCCCAAATTAATGACAGATCTTATCTCCTGATGGCCCTGACTCAGGCTTTTACTGTGATTGCTTTGACGAGGTTGCTGGACAGAGCTCAGCACTTGGGTCCCCTGGGGACATCCTTGTAGTGGTGACCCAGACCGAGGTTGCTGGACAGAGCTCAGCACTTGGGTCCCCTGGGGACATCTTTGGAGTGGTGACCCAGACGTAGAGTCTGTCCTGCTGCAGCAGATGCACCCAAATTAGGGCATGTTAGAGTGAAGTATCCCCATGCAGCAGCCTCCTGTGGATTGCAGGTTGGGGACACCATCACAATGGTGTATGCCACCATCCTTCCAGCAGTTGAGGTGGCAATTTGAGTGAGTATCACAAAACTATGGTCCCTCGCAACAGGTGAGGCTGGTGCTCTCCAGCTTGTCCCAGCCCTGGAGTCATGGTAGAGGTTGGGGCTGAGGATATCAGCATTCAGCACCACATTGGCACTGGTCTAGTGGACCAGTTTTGGGAGGGAAGGAGCATGGTGAAGTCTGGATTTAGGACTTTTCTTTCATTTGGTTGTTAAAAGTGCAAATATGGGAAAATGTGAAAAGGATGAATTTATATTTAAAAAACACAAACATGTTTAGTTGATGAAGAAGGAGAAGGATTCTGCTCTCTGCTAGCTTTCAGGATGTTTGGAGAGCTGCTTGCACTGCAGTGCTGAGTGCCCCTCCAGGAGAGATGACAGAGCTGGCTGCAGTGGCGCCAGCAATCAGCAGCCCAAATGGCTCCTGGGCTCCTCATTCAGCTACTTCTACTAATTTACTCTTTTCTGTAGCTTTTTAACCCACGAGTTGCAACACCACTCATCAAAACATCTTCTCAAGAGGAGACTGAGAAGATCTTAATGATTTAATCAGCCAGTCCCTACCACCAAGGCTCACCTGAGTTACTCCAGGTCCTCTGCAAGTTGTGAGGATGGCTGAGTGCTTATGGCTTCCTACACCCCATGCGATAACAGCTGGTGGCACAGGGCAGTCTGGGGTCTTCAAGATTATCTGCATCATACTTTTGCTTTCAGGGTAATAATTGAAAGTGTTTTAAAAAATGGTAGTGAACCGAACCAAAACCAAAGCTGCAATCCCCTGGGAGGGGCAGAGGAGATTTATTTTTCTCCATCTTCTTCCCCTTATGAAAGAAAACTGGATCACAGACCGGAGGCAGAAGCTGCAGAGAGCCTGTGAGAGAGCTGTAAATGAAATCTGCTGGGCTTGATACCCTGTATTTTATGTAATTTTCTGTGCAAGTATGAAATGAATAGAAAGGATATAAAATGTACTGGTCTGATCTGGAAGTACTTTGCTGAGGGTTAATGCTTACATAAACCAAAGTGTAATGGAGAATCAAAGCTAAAACCTTTCTAGAACTGCATCATAGGGACTGGAAAGCTGGGAATTTGAATTAATCTGTGTGTGGATTTTAGGTTTTTTCTATTCTTATTGCAAACTTTGTTTTTCCAAGTTCAGTTCTGGCGAACAAGGGGTTTGCTGCATCAATTTTGTGGCCTCCTGCATGTGAGTGAGATGCTGCTTATAAAGCTTTGGGCTCTGAACTTGCATTACTCCCCAGATTTCCTCCATAACTCAGTTCTTGTTTGTTTCTCATCCATAACTCAGTTTGTACAGTTCAGGAAGACAATGCAGTTGCCAGCGTTATCTTCTACACATGCCTTGTATCAGACCACGCAGTTTATTGCAGTTTCTTTTGAATCCTGTCTGTAAAATCAGAAAAAAAATTATTTATTTGTGGATAAACCATCCTTAGCCTGATGCAGGATGATCTGATCTGCTCCAGCAGCAGATTGTCACTGTATGTATATTTATATTTATGTGTGGTTTTATATGTATGTATTGCAGTGAGATTGGTTTATTGGTAAAAGGAAGGCATGAAACACGCTTTTGCAAGAGGGAGGGGATCCAGTAACCCTTGTTTCCTAAGCTGGATGACTAGTAGCTTCAGGAAAGGTGCTTTTGAAGTTTCTTGCCTTCGTTTCTCCAGATGTAAGAAGGGATGTGAATTTCTCAGACTGCTTTGGAGCTGTCAGTGCACTCACAAAGTCCCATCAGCGTGTGTGACGTGACTTGCTGTCCACACTGTCAGAGAACTTCCCAACTCAGCCCTGTGGTTTTGATCCCACTGAGGAGCTGGGTGTAGCTGGGAGTGCCTTGTTGATGAGGAAGGGTCAGAGATATCCTGCCTTAGCCCTGCAGCAAGGGTGCAGCTGTCTTCGCCTTGTGCTTTAGGACCTTTCTGCTTAACGCACACAGTATGTATAGACCCTACAGGTACGCAACTAACATCCTACCTCTCCCTGTAACTGAGCCTTTCATTCAGTACATTGCATCTACCTCTGTTACAGATGGCAGCAGCTGTGCAACAGCATCATGGTCAGCAGGCATAGATAAGCCAAACCCAAGTGGCCCCTGTGGGATGACATGGTTGAGCACGCTCCTTGCACTTGAGTTGGGCCAGAAAACTGCTGCCAGCATCCTGCTGCCTGGTGACAGGGGGCTGGGAAGCTTTAAGGGCTATGAGTGGTTAATGCTGTGTTGGGTTTCCAAGGGCTCCTTGAAAGATGAGACCTGCAGCCTCCCCCTCTTTCCTCCCTGGGAACAGGAGGTGACCATCTGGTAGCAGTTTAGGGAAAGGCAGTGAGCTCAAACGGGGCCATTGTATGGTGTGAAATAACGGGGCGCCGGGCTGCCCTGCTCCCATAAGGCTCTTATGTGTGGAAAAACCCAAGAAAAGCTTTCCGTGCTTAAGCAAGCAAGCAAAGGTAACCTCTGGGTTACAGAGACCACATGAGGGGCAGAGGATGTTTAATGGGAAGCAGTTGGGTGCTGCAGCCATGGCAGAGCCCGAGGCCCTGGTGCTGAAGCAGGTCTTGGAGGAGCCAACGTCCCTTGCTGTTTATTTTGGTCTCCTGAGCTCTGTACATAGAGATTTCCTTGTGTAAAGCATCCCTTGACTCTTATGGGGGGCGTTCTGTTTAAAAAGGGAGGAAAGAAGGAGCAGATGTTCCCTTGTTGACCCTCCCTATGTCCCACTGAGTGCCTCAGAGCTGAGTAGAGCTGCAGGGACCATATTCTGGGTAAGCTTGGTGCTTCCCTCTGGGAGATGTGGAGCCTTTGAGCAGGAACTGGAGTTGGTCACAGCATCTGGGACCCTTTGGCTTGGTTGGACCCCCCAAGGAATGACTTGCCTTCTCGTAGAGGAGCATGCAGATAGGGGAGGCCCTGGCCAGGCCATTTGCTTGTGACTTCTGTGGAGGATTCTTGGCTGTTTTATGAGCTACTGGGATTTGAACCAGACCTCTGCCCTTTCTTCCTAATTTTGAGATCCCTAAAGAGCAACTTTAACTGGTGGCGTGTGACCTGTTGGTGCCTGGCCATGGGGTGACTGGGAGGATGTAGTGGCCACGCTGTGCAGACATTTCCAGAGCTGCAGCACACAGCAGGAAGGCACAGAAATATTTTTCTAGTCCTCAGGCCCTGTGCCTGCCTGGGAGCACTCAAGCTGGGGGTGAAGGGATGCATTTCTGGTCCCAAAGTGCCTGGTTGGTTGGGAGCACCTTTGGGTCAAGACTGTGGGTTTGCTGGAGCTGCTGCTGTAGGTCACAACCAGCAGAGCTACCTGCAGCAGGTGTCAGCCCAGAAGGCTTGTGACTCCCCCCTCTGTTAGGGCTGCTACTGGCAGTTTAAAGCTGTCCCTGCAGAGCAGGCTGACACCCTGCCATGGCAGGGTGACACTTCCCTAGTCTCTGCTGTCTTGAGATGCAAGGATCTAGTCCCCATAGGGACACTACAGCCAGCAGTTTCCAGCCCAGATGTAATGGTGGTGCATCTGAAAGGAGGCACTTGAGAATCTAATTTTGGGGGATTTTGGGGCTTTCCTTGCTGTGGGAGGAAATCTGCTGCCTTCAGCAGTGGTGGATTGAGCTAGAACTGCTAGAATTGGTTTGGAACTCGTTAAAAGGAAGCATTTTGTAATGGTAACACAGTTCTGAGCTCATGCCCCGTGCACCTTCAGAGGAAGAGCAGGAAGGGCGATGCTCAACACCTCTGCTGCTCTCCCTGCCAGCTGCCGCCTCCAACACTGGCCAGCAGACTGGATGCTGCTGGTGAGGCTGGGGAAGCCCTGCTAGCACTGAAAATCCCCCGGAAAATACTGCAGTGGGGATAATCCTGCAGTGTGGCCATCCCACATCCTGCTTGGGGCAGGGACGCCTGGGCCCAGCATGTCAGGGATGTTGGACCTGGACCCTGTGGGGATCAGGAGCATTAGCCAGGACTGCCAGGGTGGGACCCTGGTACTGGGTGGGGGGAACACGGAGCAGGACCCCACTGCACTGCCCTGCCTGCAGCTCCTGTTGTAACGAATGCTACAGCTGCCCTGCAGGAAGTCAGGAGGAGGGTCATCTGGAGCAGGGACTGTTTACTTTCCTTTCTTGGCTGTGGGCAGGACAAGCTATTTTTAAGCTTTTTCTCTTTTTTCCTGAGTGTTGATTTTGTTTCCTGAGATCCTTCTGTCTTCTCTGTGCAAGGAGCAGGAGAAGCAATGCTGAGCAGATTGCTGCAGCAGTGCTTGGGCCCACCAAGGGCTACCACTGCTGGAGGAGGCATCTCTAAGGATCATGTTCCTGGCAGAGGCAGAATACAAATCCTGTTGTTCACAGGCCCTTTCCTTTCTCATGTTTAGGATGTTTGACCTTCTCCACACCACACTGGACTTGGGAGCAGCCAAATGTGCTGGCAGGTCTAGTTGTGTTACCAATGCATGAGATGGACATCTCATACTGCTGAGAGCCATGGATGGGAAAGCTCTTGTGATGTCTCTAGGCATATCAGTGACACCTTTGGGGAGGAAGTACTACTGGGACTAGGGTGTCCTTGGGACTTTGCTGCCAAAAACTGTGCTGGGGTATTTCTAACCCTCCCTTGGGGTGATGGTTCCTTGCCCAGTCCCTTGGGTACCCCCTTACTGCTCATAAGGACTACAGTGCTGGCAGAGGAGGGGTTATTTGGATGGCTCAAATCTTGGCTTTGCAGCTTTTCCTTAGGAATTTTGAACCCCTTTTGTGTCTGGGTTTTGACCTTTTCCCCCTTTCTGCAGCAGGGCCCAGAAAGCCCTGGAGAAAAGCCATTTTTGTATGTTGTCCTCAGTGTAGCCCTTTACTGAGGTCAGGGGATGGCTGTGCTCCAGGGGGACCACACTGGTGCCATTGGGCAGGTTTATGCCAGGCTTGGAGCTCTTTTGGAGGTTTGAAGTCAACAGAAGATGCTGCCTGCAGCAGCTCCAGCATCACCATCAAGTGACCTAGCAGCTCTCACTGCTGTCACCATTCCTTTGGCAACAACAAGTGGCAAGAGGACTCAAAGGAGCAGAGCTGATGGAGGTGGTTCATGCAAAGAGCTCTGGAGGCCAGCAGGGCTGTCTTTATCCAAAGCTCGTTATCAGGTCAAAGAGAAGTCCACAAACCGCTCAGTGTTGAGACATTTCCAGGGGGATGTTTATGAAGGAGCGGCACTCGCCAGCGTTTCCTTCGCTATCGGGTTCCTCGAGAGCACTGCCTTGCAAACCATTCCTCCACACACATCTGTCAGGAGGTTATTAGGCTGCTCCACTGAATGGAATAAATGGAGACTGGGCTGGCTGGCTGGAGGAGCAGTGAGAGGGATTTAAAAGCCTAATGTGGACAAAACTGAGACCCCATCCTCAGTCAGGGAGCTGGCGGTGCCTATGTCCTCTGCTGCTCCCGCCCACCCTGCTCTACTCAGACAGCCTCCCCACTGGGTCATCCTTTCTGTTCCCTTTGTTTTCCTACAGAATGCAAACTGGTCTTGACTCTGGTTCATCGTTTCAAACTGGGGATTTTGGGGTAAATATAACTGAAGTGTTGTTTTCATGATTTAGGGTATGATGAAGAAGGAAAGTGATAGAAAAGTCTGTGCTGGAGAGTGAGCTGTAGCTGTTTTGAAACACTGAGTTATGACATGTGAGGACAGCTCTCACGGCTCGGACTTTTTTGGATTAATCATTCTGAGGGCGCTAAGAACTGAGAATTAGACACAGAGCTGCAGTGAAGGAGATGTGCCAAGCACAGACCTCAGGGCAAGGACTGAACTTGATGATCTCTTGAGATTCCTTCCAACTTCAGCGATTCTGTGATTGCCGCAGAGAGCATCTCTAAGAGCAGCTGATGATGTGGCTGGGAGGGTTCTGTGTGATTCAGAAAGCAGATAAAATGGAGGAAAACTGCCTTCTTTTTTCTTTACTGCTTCCCTCCCTCCTTCTAGTGATGTCTGAATATTTCTGAGAGGCAGAACAGACCATTTCATCACTGAGTGCCCTTCATGGGACCCTTCCTGGGTTTTACAGGGTGGGTGCTCTGTGTGCTGCTTCAGTGTTTTCCTCTCACTACAGCCATAAAGCAGCCATGGTGCTGTTTCCATCAGGTTATACTGAGGGTGAATCACCCTCTGCCCCCACCAGCTAGGATTCCTGGGTCTTGTTTTCTATTTTGGGACCCCTTGGAGCTGCTGCCATGGTACAGGGCCATCACTGGCCCCAGCCACTGATGGAGGGGGTTATCGGCTGCTTACCCTGCCTGGAACAGGGTATAGCCAATGTCAGCAGCTGCATTTGTGATCTGCTGGTGGAGCAGAGCTGGGACAGCTGCCACATGGATGGTCCCACCAGCTGGACCCAGCCAGGCCAGATGGCTTCTCTCCAGCAAATGGGTATGTCCAAAGGATGGAGGGTCCCAGGGTCTGCAAGCCCTCTGGCCCTGTGCTGGGGGGGTCTAAGCAGCCCACAGAGCAGAGGAGGTGTTTCCTGTTAGTGGCTTTTCTCCAGCTCTACTCCAGGAGTGACCATGCGTGGGTGGACATCCTGGGATGAGGAAAGGCTGTGCTACAGTTTCTCCGCCAGCTCCTGCCGTCCTGTGTGATCTCAAGTGCAAGTTTTTAAAAGCTAATTTTGCTGCTATTACCCTGTTCATGTATAGGGTAGGTGGACTCATTACTGGTGCTTGTGTGAGTTGTCAGCAGTGAAGCTGTCACCATGCTGGCTCAGCCTAACCTCATGGGGACTCCTTTGGGACCCTGTGGCTGTGCTTTGTCCTGCCCTGACCCCATGCCTGCTATGGGCCACGGAGGGTATGGGCAGCCCATAGTGTTTTGATGGGAACCAGCAGTAGCACTTTGTGTTTCTCACCCTTTTCTGTGCAGTTAAACCTGTCATTGCCACCTGGTTGACTCTGTGCAGAGCAAGGCATCTGATGGGATTAAGGGAATCTATTCTTTCAAAAGGACTGGAGTGGAAAGGGCTGTGTGGGGGACACATGGATGTCCAGCTGTGAACCAGGGTGTGGTCAGGCAGCTACTGGCCCTCAGTGGTTTGGTTGGAATGGGAACATCACTCCATAGATGGAGAATTCCTTTGGTGATGCTTTGTGTCCCCAAGCTGAGGATCTGACAATAGTGTCCTTCAGGTTTCCTTGAACCTGCTCCTAGGTCAGGGTTTGTTGGTTTTGTTCTCATGCAGCCTGTCTGACCAGCAAGCTCTGTGGGCTGAGTGTCCCCAGTATGATGGGCACCTGACAAAATACTGCTTAACTGGGTGGTGGTGACCTGTGCATCTGCTCCATCGCAGCTGAGAGCACAGGGCGGATCCTGTGTGGTGCTGGTGCCTGGAGAAGGCAGGACTGCTCCTCTTCAACTTTAAATAAGACCCTCCAGCCTGATGTTGCCCCATCTCTCTTTCCCTCCTACCTAACACATTAGTAAAATGAGGATCGGTATGTTTAGACTTTAGGATGTCCCTAACACCTGCTAGTTAGCCCCCTCCAGAACTGGGGTCTCTTATCAACATTCTCAAGGCATTTTAGCCTTTGGCTTGGATGATCTGTACATTTATTTTTAAGGATAGGAGCTTCTGTGGCTGCTGCCTTTGAGTATGTTGCTGTGTTTATATGGCTTTGGTGCTCTCCTGTGATTGTTTTCCTATTTCCAACTTGGTCTTTACTGGCAGTGCTCCCTGGGAAGCCTGTGTTTATCTGCTCATCCTTTGGATATGAGAGGGGAAAGGGAGGAGTCAGGAATTGGGGTGCTGGCTGCCCCCATGCTCTGTACTATGCTGCTATGGAGCCTCTGCTCTGCTCTGGGCACTGGGTGGGGTAAGGGTGGGATGAGGGCATTGCACAGGGGGTTCTACTCTGGGGTTGAATTTCCTGGCTCCAGTTTCATTATTGGATTCTTAAGTTGTCTGAAGAGGCAGTATTTGGCAGTCAGTCCATATCTACTACAGATGGGATTATGACCCCTCAGATGAAGGGGCAGAAAGGGGTTATGAGCCTCAGGTAGTGCCTGCAAGAGTCTCTTGAGATGCTCAGGTAGGTGGTGACTAAGTTTTGAACTCCTTTTTGTCTTTTTCAGCTTTGAAAAGATCTTTTGAGGTTGAGGAGGTAGATCAGTCTTCAAATTCCTCCACCCCACAAAGACGTACCCCCAACACACTTCTCCGGTCTGCCGTGTCCAGCTCCACACAGAAATTTCAGGAACTTGGCGCCAGGAATTCAGATCCATCTGCCCGACATGTGGACCCCACAGGCCAAAGATCACCCAAGCCCTCTCTGAGGAGAGTGGAGCTCTCTGGACCCAAAATGCCTGAGCCGGTGTCCAGAAGAACAGAAATCTCCATTGACATCTCGTCCAAGCAGGTGGAGAACTCCACCTCAGGGTTGTCGAGGTTTGGCCTCAAAAGAGCAGATGTGCTGGGGCACAAACCCCCCGAGCCCACCTCACGGAGGACTGAGATCACCCTTGGCAAGCCCCAGGAAGCGGGTCTCCGGAGGGTGGAGACGCCTGCATCAAAGATCCCTGAGATGCCGCAGCGAAGAGCTGAGACAGCCAGTGCTCCTGCATCTGACACAGCCACCAAGCGTGTGGAAATCCAAGTCGCCAAGGCTGCTGAGGTGCCAGCCCCACCGCTGCGACAAGTGGAGAGCTCAGAACCTCCCATGGTCACCCAGCCTCCCCAAGCAGAGCCAAAGCCACCGCCAGTGCTGGTGGAGAGCCCACCAAAGAGAGAAGAAGGTGAGTAGAGCCTTGGACAGCTGCTTGGGTGGGATGCTGGCTGGGACCTGCCATTATCCATTGCTGTGAGCATGGTGGCCATGTGGGGACAGCGAGCATTGTATGCTGCTCTTTCAGCGTCAGTGCTGATGCCCTTCAAGGCTGGTTGCAGGTCTGTGTGTAGAGGTGTCCACACGTGTGGCAGTTTGCCATGGGTTGATCCTGGCTGAAAGCCCTGTCACTTGGGATTAGAAGTGCTATCAAGCCTTGTAAGGCAATAAAAGGGAGTGCCAAAAGCCTGGCTGTTTGCACAGAATGACTGTTCTGTCAGCGCAGGCCTCACATTGGACCCACATGTCAGCATCCAGAGAAGTCTCTGAGGTGCTGGGGAGGTGTTATCATGGCTTGTTGTTTGCTGGTTGTTGCTCATGGTCACAGGGCAGAAACCGCCTCTTCATTAGCAAGAGTCAGGGTTTCTTGGCCTTGAAGCCAAAGCCTAATAACACCATGGACCAGAGCCACCATGAAACTGGAGCTCTGGCATGTATTAGCTCTATCTTGTTTTCGATTAATGTCCTATTAAAGCCAGATTCCCTCCCCCGCCAGTCACAATTTATTTTCCTTAATGTTTTGAAGATCTCAGGTTTTTCCCCTCTCCTGGCCTGTTAATGACTTTTCCGTTCCTCATCACCCACGAGCTCTCTCCTGTGAGGGATGCAGTGGTCATTTGGGGGGCCCCAACTCCCCACCCCACCCTGTGCCTGTCCCCAGGCTTTGTGGGATGATGAGTTGCAGCAGAGCCAGGACCTGGGAGGTCTGCGCGTGACCCTGGAGCTGCACCAGGCGGCCTTGTCTCACCCTACCAAGGGATGGTCCCCTACTCCATCTCTTGCTGTTTGCAGGGCAGTAGCAGGACCTGCAAAGATCCCAGGTTTTGGGGTGTGTGCACCATCTAAAACCAAATCTACAGTCAGTGTCAGAGCTGATATCGAGCCTTAGACTTGATCAGGTTTCTCTTGTTGTGCATGTTTGTAGCTTTTCTGAGCTGGGTTTAAGGAGTGGACAAATGCCTCCAGCAGATAGCAGATTGGTCTGTCTCTGCCTGGGCTTGACTGAGCTCTAAGACCCAGCCCAGTGATGAGGTTCAGCCTGGGCCTCCCTTAGAGTCTCAGTGTCCCCTGTCACCCTGTGTATGGTGCCCAGGAGGCCCACCTGCTCCTGCAGGTGGGCTCAGCCTTGTCCCGCTGCATTTGGGCTGCTCTGAGCTTCCCAAGCTCTGAACTGTGGATGATTGGGCACTTTAAGAGCAGAAGACCATCTAAGCTGCTGAATCTTTCAGCTGCCCAGCAGAGGAAAGGGGAGGGCTCTTTGTATCAAAAAGGACCTCAGAAGCCCAGGACAGCTGCTCAGGGTGAGTTTTGCCCAAGAGCCCAGCTGTCTGGGGTCGACCCTGCACAGGAAGCCAGCCTCCAGCCCTGGTACAAAAGGGGCTTTCAGTGTAAATTCCTCCAAGAAGAGCCAGGAGTGAAATTTGGAGGGGTAGGGAGAGATCTGGCTCCTTCCTCTCTTTGTGTCAGCATGGACGTACAGCCCAGAATCACTAACAGAGCCTGTGTCCCCTTTCAAGGTCATCTCCAACCTCCTCCATGACTCAAGGTTGCCCTGTGTTGCTCTTACAGGACCCTGTTTCAGGGTGCTCCTTCCCTTGGTCCACAACACCTACCCTAGGGTGATGCTGAGTGGATGGATAGCATCCTTGTCACTGGTGTAAGCTCATGAAGAAGTTTCGGAGAGGCTGCCCAGAGACCCTCAGGGAGCCCCACAGATGGGGACAGGCATGTTGTCTGCACTCACAGTCCTTCTGCAGCTCTATCCCCACCACAAACCCCCCAAATGAAAATGCTGGCTCCCTGATGTCTCCAAAAGAGACAACATCCAGCATGTTAGCTGGTGGAGCACTGGCGCAAGTTGCCCAGATAGGCTGGGGAGTCTCCTGCTGTGGTGACTTTCAAAACCTGCCTGGATGTTCCTGTGTGACCTGATCTAGAGGATTCTGCTCTGGCAGGAGGGTTGGACTAGAGCTTTTGAGGTCCCTTCCAGCCCCTCACATTATGTGACTTTGTGAAGCCTGGCTTCTTCTTGCTGCCTTTGGGATTAGGGGCACCCATGGCACTGGAACACCCCTCAATCCCACTGCTTGGTGGTTCTCCAGCACAAACAGCTGAGCAGGGGATGATGCAGGCAGCTGTCTCCAGCTGCTCTCAGCCCTGTGCTGGGACTTGCCTTCCCCAGCTGCCAGGCTCAGCTGCCTTGTCCTTACCCCCTCATCCCGCTGCCAGAGGTATGCAGGAGAGCGTGTTGTGCAGGAAGGGGCCGGTTGGAGGAGAAGGGCAATAGCTGAGAGCGGCAGTTCAGAGCAAACCGCAAAGGAAAGGAGTAATTACAGTGCTGAACTTCGTTAGGGTAGCCTGGCTGGTGGCCTGGGCTGAGCCTGCTACAGAGTTGTGGTTCTCAAGGTGGGAGGAGGGCAGGAAGTGTCTTCATGAAGCAGAAGAGTGAGAAATATTCCTCTCCATCCCTGTCTTCCGTCTCTGAGTCTTCACCCTCTCCTTGAAGAGCATTGGGTGCACTCCTGCAGGTTTAATGTTGAAGTGGCACTACTGGTGATAGTGAGATGGGATGTGTGTGGACATCATGGGTGTGATGTACCACTGCACTGGCATCCTGGGCAACACTGGACTCCATGTCCCCAGGGTGGCTGGTGCTCCCCTCAAGGCCAAGGTAGTGTGATGGATGACCGGGCGATGTGGATTGCTATGACTGAAGTCATCCAGAGAAATTTAAGCAGGGCTGTGGGTGGGTGTAGCCAAGGGGAGGACACTCAAAGGGCAGAAAGAGGCACAAGCAATTAAAAATAAACATAAAACCCAAGTGAGGGGAAGGGCTGTTTCTGAACCCACAGCCTTGGACACCACAGGAGCCTGTCATCCCTGCATAGGACGTGTTGAATTTTAATATCCAAGTGCAACCACCCGTGGGTGGTGATAATTTTTCTAAACTCCTGCTGTGGACAGTGAGTGGTTCATTCCTGGCCATAGGGCTGGTAGCCAAAACCATTTGGGGCAGATCTGGGCCGGGGGATATGTGCCCATGCCAGCATGGCTGGAACTGGTTCCCCCTGGGCTGAGGTGAGTGACTGCCTGGTGACTGGGTCCTGCTTTGGTGACCTTTGCACATATTAGAGCCAGTGGGGTGCTGGCTTGCTTGGCCCCATCACCTTCTGCTTCTGACACCATTCTTCCCAGCTTGTTCAGGAGCAGCAGCTTTACTCTGGATGTCCTCAACAGCTCCAGTCAGGGGAGCAGCCCCACTGGTCTCCTTTCCACAAGGAATGGGCAGTTGTGCTGGGAACAGCACTATTACATTGAGGCATCTGTG
Organism: Upupa epops; assembly: GCA_013397515.1. Taxonomy (NCBI): domain Eukaryota; kingdom Metazoa; phylum Chordata; class Aves; order Bucerotiformes; family Upupidae; genus Upupa; species Upupa epops. The sequence continues at coordinate 597,402 of VZRI01002138.1, read as the reverse complement.
GGCCCTTTTTAAAGGAGGGAGCTCAAGAGATTGTCCTGAGGTAGATGTAGGACAGGTCAGCCCTCAGGAAAAGCCGCATGAAGTCTATCGTGGCCAATCTTGCCATGTCCTCAGCATCCCCTTCTACTGGAGCCTCCCATTGCTGACACTGGTGTTGCATGTGGGTGGCTATCTTTTCTCTTGTTCTTTCCACCTTGCAGTGGAGGGGATTGTCAGTGGGAGGATTGTTGGTCCCACAAAATGAATGCTTTCCACTTCAGTTTAACATTTGATCTCTGCTTGCCCCTTGTTCTGAGCTTCTTTGCATTTCAGGTGTAGGCTTGGGTCTGGGATCTCAGGTGCCAGATTAGAATCCTGGATGAGAAGGGAAAACCAGTTTAATGCAATGATCCCTTCTGTCTTGGCACAAGCTGTTGTGGTCATACTGCCTGGGGCCCAGGGGCAGCAAGGCCACAGCCCCGCTACCTGCTCCTGCCTTCACCCTATCTTCCTGCTGTGGCAGTGCATAGGGCCACAGTTCTGCTTCCCCCGGTCCTTTCTCGCTCTGGAGCTTGTTTAGATAAATCAAGGCAGATACAGTGAGTAATGGTAATGTTCACCTAACCTGGGGACTTAGTGGGCATGATGGCGTTGGGATGATTGGTGGACTTGATTATGTTTGAGATCTCTTCCAACTTTAATGATTCAGTGACCTTCCTCTGCAGAAGCCACATCCCATTCTGATGTGCAGAATGGCCTGAACCATCTCTGAGCTTTCAGCCTTTTGAAGTTTTATCCCATGGCTACCTGATGCCCTGCTTTGGGACAGCCATGCAAGGTACCAGGAATCTCTTAGAAAGTGGCAGGGTTCTGCCTCTTACAAGCAGAATGACAGCAGGAAAGTGAAGCAATTCAGTATTATCACTCTTTTTATCATCCTTGGACCCTGATGCAAGAAGTTGCTGTTTTGGAGGCTTCCTCATAGTTGAGTTAAAATGAAAAAAATCTTTTAAAAATACCAAAATAAAGAGAAAACCTTCAGATCACCAGGTTCCTTGCAAAAGCCACATCCAGAAGCCAAAAACCCACTGCTGGGCGCCAGGGAAGCCAGCCTCAAGCTTCTGTCTCTGCCATGGACACCCAGGAGTACAACCTTGGGGCAGCTTTTCTTCAGTGCTCGGCTGCCTTCCTGGAGCTTGGAGTTGGAAGACTCTTTGGACAACTGTTAACACAGTGACACCACTCATGATGGAGTGGCTAGGGCTGAGAGGAGATGTTAAATAATCATTTCCAGTCCCTGAGCTGCTCTGCAATGTGGCTGTACAAAGAGATGAGGGCTGCAGGGAAAGGTTTTCTTAAAGACAGCTGACTCGCTGGTCCAGGGTTATGGGCAGCCTCTTCTGTTGTTTTTATTTTTAACTGGGAAATGTCTACAGCCTGAGATACCCATTGGAGGGGCTGAGCGGGAAACACAGTGTCTCAGTGTGTGAACTCGGCTGCCAAAAATGAGATAATCTGGAAAAATGGAGACTTGCAGCGGCTTGGAACGCAGGAATGGGAGCGTGTGCGGGGGAGATGATTGTGTCCCGTGATCTGCAGCGCCACGTGCACAACCTTCTGCCAGCATGGGGAGGGCTGGGGTGGGGGGGAGAGCTGGGCACCTCCTGCTTTCTTCCTCGTCCCTCAGTCCCTGGCTGTGCAGGACACCCCAATTCCTTTTGGGGTGTATTTTGGGCACTGAGGAGATCAGGAGGGAGGGCTGGTGTTGTGAGTGTGGTAGTGCTTCCGCTGCACATCTTTGTTCCCAAACTCATTTCATTGTGTTCATCATGGGTTGTGTTGGCATTTATTCATAATCACAGACTGTTAGGGATTGGAAGGGACCTTGAAAGATCATCCAGTCCAATCCCACTGGCACAGCAGGATCCCCTAGATCCAGTCACACAGGAATGTGTCTAGATGACTTTTAAACATCCCCAGTGAAGGAGACTCCACAACCTCCCTGGGCAGCCCATTCCAGTGCTCAGGTACCATTTCACATGTCTCCATTGTGGCTGCATGGGCACAGTCTATATGGACATGGTTGTGGTCTCGTGCAACCATGCAGGGCACACCATGGGCACTGAGCCTACCCACCCCTAGTTTTCAGTGCAAGCAGATCCTGCTGCAGTCACACAGAGAATTCCTTTTCCCTGTTGGAAGTCCCTGAGGGCCTGTAGGAAAAGCAGTGGTCTCCTCACTGGAGATTCATTATGCGAAGGAACAGTTTCCCATAGGAAACGTTATGGCTCCCACTTCCCTTCCCTGCCTGATGAACCTGTGGATGCTGAGCTGCAGAGTCCTGGCGGTGTGTGTTAACACGTAACCCTCCTCCCATTGCTGGGCTGGGTCTGTGGGCTGGTTTGTGCATCAGTCTCATTGTTTGTGAACCTTGCAGGAAGCATCTGAGGCTTGAACGTGTCTCTGTAGAGGTCAGAGCCTTCTGTCCCAGGCAGAAGGCAACTGACTAAATGGTACCTGAAGTGCTGACTCTCTGTGGGCTCTGTGCTCTTTGTGTTGGGTTGTGAGCCCTGCACAGCTCCTGACTCTTCACCTTCAAGATGTAAACTGGGACAACCACTGCCTTCCAGGCAGCTCCTGGGCAAAGAGGTACTTTTACTGCACTGAGAAACACAAGTGAATGTTCCTGCCCGCTGTTGGGTTTGCGGATGTAAGAGTGATACTGGCAACAGGAGATGCAGAACGGGCTGAGGGTGGCGTGTATGGACCAGACCCACGAGCTTCTCTGTTTATCTTGCCCTATCTGCACATCTGGGGCCCATGGCAGTCGTGTTGGGGAACATGCTCCCCGCCCAGCAACTCCTTTGGCATCTTCAAGCTTTCTCACATTTAGGTTAATAATCCTGCGGGCTGATAAGGCAAATAAATTCCGTTATCTTGACCAAGATAAAACTAAGAGTTTGCTTTGATCTCCTGCAGCGAGGCCTGGCCATGCGTTTTGTGACTTCTCTGCTGTGTGCTGAGGCGAGAGGCCATGGCAATGGTGATGAACTTTCTGTAGTTAAGAAATCATTTTCCCCTAAACTATTTCTAGACCTCTGTCCGTGCCTGCGATGTTTCTGTTGGCCAACAGCTGAAGGGACACCATAGGCTGGGTGCAGTGCCAACTCTATAAAACTGTGTAAGAGGAGTTAAGGAACTGAATTGAGATGATGGGGAGATAACTTTGTTTAGAGAAGATCAAACGCTGTTGTGAGTAAAAAAGATAACTTGACAGTACGCCAGCTGTGTTCTTGACTCCTCCAGCAAACAAACAGGCACACAAACACTTTGGTATTGTCCAAGATGCTGTGACCAAGCCCGAGTGAATGTGGCTATAAATGGAAGAAGCAGCTGGTCTTGGATTGCAGCCTGTGCTCAGACTTCTTTGGGTTCCATTTTTCTTACATCTGTTACAGGTTTTAAAGGAGGGACTTGGGAGAACTGTGCTTTCCTTCGGGTTAGTTGAGTTTGGACTGTTGGTTTTGTTGGCCTTCGGAACATGTCTCTGCGTAGAAATTCCCTGGATTTCAAAAGAGTCACACGTATAAATATTTCATTCTCTTGGATTGTTTTATCTTGGCTTGATGATAGTACTGGATCTATAGTGAGACAAAGCCGAGCTGATGGGTCTTGTCCAAAACAGTCTGCAAACAGCTAAACTTAGCAGATGTTTGTGCATCTATGAAAAGCATGTCATTTTAACCAGCCAACTCAGGTTGCTCTGCCAGTTCAGGAGTGACAGCATGGTGCTTTGCTCCTCCTCCACTTGTGTTGTCTCTAGTTTGCTCTCTACAACTACCTGAACTAAGGGTGTAGTGTGGCAGGTATTGGCCTCTTTTCCCTAGGACCAGAGGAAATGGGGTGAGGTTGTGCCAGGGGAGGTTCAGATTGGATCTTAGGAAAAACTTCTTCCCAGAAAGAACGGGGAAGCCTTGGAACAGGCTGCCCAGGGAGGAGGTAGAGATTTTGTCCCTAGAGGGGTTCAACAAACAGGCAGACAGGGTGTTTTGGGAGATGGGTAGTGGTTTGGGGCTGTAGGGCGGATGGTTGGACTTGATGATCTTGTTTTTTCCAACCTTGATCCTTCTATGATTCTTCTGTGTGGAATCAGTGGATTGGTTTTTGCATAGCAAAGGTGATTTGTACAAAAGGGATGAAGAGGGACTGAAATGAAGTATCTTTCAACACCTTGAAGTTCATAGATGGTCAATGCTCCACAAATGTGAGCACGATCTTGGATTTATGTTTAGCTTCTCAACTCAAGAGGCAGCATCCAGTTTATGTCTGAGTTGGGTGGTTTTACCAGTCCCTTGGTGTTCTCTGAATTCTGGATCTGCAGACTCTTTGTGTGGTACAGCAATAGCATGGTCCCTGCTGGCGTTTCTAAGGAGTCCACAAATATTTGATGTTCACTGAGCTCCTACCTGCTTTTGTCTCTTTGTGCATTGCACAAAGGGAATGCTCCCCACGGATCCCTTGCACTTGGCTTCATCCCTATGTACTGAATGGGATTCACCCTGTCTCGCTCTCAGATGTCTGCACTTGAGCTGATCATCCATATTCTCCCTTAGGCCGGTGGGAATTCTGTCCTCAAAGGGTTTGTTTTTGTCTGCTGGATGTAAGGAGAGCCTGTGTTATCAGTTCAGCTGGAGATGTCTCCATTTGAGTGAGACAATTTTATCCTCCTGTATTATGTCCAGAGTTAAAGAGTCAAAGGGGCTAGAGGAAAAATCTTATAGAGGCTGAGGGAGCTGGGGTGCTTAGCCTGGAGAAGAGGACACTCAGGGGGAACCTTATTGCACTCTATAACTACCTGAAGGGAAGTTATAGACAGGTGGGGTTGGGCTCTTCTCCCAGGCAGTTAGCGATAGGATGAGAGGGCAGGGCCTGAAACTGCCAGGGGAGTGTTAATTTGGATGTTAGGGAGCCCTTCCTCATGGAAAGGGTGATGAGACACTGGAATGGACTGCTGACGGATGTGGTGGATTCCCCATCCTTGGAGGTGTTTAAGAAGAGACTGGACATGGCACTTAGTGTCCTGGTCTGCATTGTTGTGGTGATGTTATGTGATGGGCTGGGCTGGATGAGCTCAGAGGTCTTTTCCAGTTTCAGTGATTCTAAGATGGAGGTGAAAGGGAGTGTTGAAGCAGGACTGTGCAAGCCATTCATCCCTGTTATCAGCTGTGCTCCATAGCACCCAGCAAATGTAGCCTGCCTGTGTCAGGTTGTCCTGCAAGCAGGTCACCGCAGACAGTCATTTACTGAAGTGCACAAGTCAGACTGTCGTTGATGCTTATCGGTGGTATTTGGACTTTTTATGATGGCTCTCTCTTTTCTCCGCGCCTCTTTTGCCGTGAACAAGTGAGACAGACATTCCTTCCCTCTCTTAAAGACAAGCTCGGTTTGGGGAGGTCTCAGGGAGAGATTAGATGGGAATCCAAAAGGGAATGGTGCCTGGGAGGAGGGGCTGTGATAAAAGTTAATGGTACATAAACTCTTGAAAGGAGCTTTCCTAGTCACAGCTGTATGGTAGCTCACAAATCTTAAACTGGAGGGTGTTGCTTTGAACTCCCAACGTGAGTGCACTTGGAGCATGTTTCATGTGTGATGGGGGGATCTGGAGGGACTGACCTGTTGGAGAGCAGTGTAGGAGAAAGGGATCTGGCGGTCCTAGTGGACAGCAGGATGACCATGCGGCAGCAATGTGCTCTTGTGGCCAAGACGGCCAACAGCATCCTGGGGGTGGATCAGAAGGGGGATGGTTAGCTGATCGAGAGAGGTTCTTCTCCCCCTCTACTCTGCAGTAGTCAGACCACATCTGGAGTATTGTGTCCAGTTCTGGGCTCCTCAGTTCAAGAAGGACACAGAGCTGCTGGAGGGTGTCCAGCATAGAGCAACAAAGATGATGAAGGAAGTAGAAAAGCTCCCTTATGAGGAAAGGCTGAGGGAGCTGGGTCTCTTGAGCTTGGAGAAGAGGAGGCTGAGGGGTGACCTCATTAATTTCTCTAAATATGTGAGGGGTGGGTGTCATGAGGATGGAGCCAGGCTCTTCTCAAAGTCATCTGGTGATAGGACAAGGGGCAATGGGTGCAAGCTTGGACTGGAGCCCTTGCCTGCCTTTGCCTCCCCTACATGTTCCTGTTTCTCCTTTTGTAAGCAAGAGCTGGTGATCATGGCAAGATGCCTCCTGGGGAGGTTCTTGCATTGAGTCCTTTCTTCTTCAAGGTTCAGGTAGTGATCAGGAAGTTGCTGGTTCTGGCTGCGGAGGTACAGTTGGGTCATGCAGGATGGAAGTCACTGGAGTGACTCTACAAAGATAAAGTTCCTCAGATGTTCTGGGGAGAGGAAGAATATCAAATGTTTCTGAATCGAAACCTTCTCCAGTCTGTTCTTCAGTGTGATTTCCTCTGAATTGATAAACCCTGGTGTTTGAAGGCAGGGGGAAGGGGAAGGNGGGGCGCAGATGTAGGAGTGGGTGGGCAATGGAGGCTGCTGACATAGGAGAGTTGGAAATGGCCCTGATGGGGTGTTTGGATGCTCTTTGCCTCATGTCCTTCTTCCCTGCATCCATCTTGTGCAAATAGGAAGTGGAATGGAGATTACCTTTGAGTTGTTCAGATTTGTCCTGGGAAAAAGGAATAGATCTGAGCAGCTTTTCTGATAAAATATAATTGTTTAGACAAACTCTGGCTGAACTTGCTTCTTCCTGCAGCCCAACACGCAGATAAAGGGAGTTGAAGTGGGAGGCTGAGTTCATAGGCTGTTGAGGCCCTCCCTAGGTTCACATCACCCCCAAGATCCCCTGTCCACACATTTTGGTGGCCTTGTAGAACATGAGAGGACATAGTTGAGTCGTAAGGATGATGCCAAAGCTTTGGTGTATTCAGTGCTCTAAAATGAGGAGGAGACCTTGGTAGTTCAGCATATCAGTACTGGGAGCGGGTAGACATGGGTGGTGCTGGAAGGCAGCATTAGAACTGTCATGGTTCTTCTGCAGAGAGTGAACACTGGTTGCATGGTGCTCTGTGGGATGTGGATTTGCTGTAGTCATGATCTCTCTAAACCTGGTGGTCCTGACCGTAGGGAGGCTGAGCAGAGCCATATCCCAAAGAGATTCCTGTTTGCATTGGAAATCATGAGAGAAGCAGGATTTGGGTGGGATGTGGCCATGGGAGAGGTGGTGTCATGCCCTGTGAGGCTCCTACTGGGGTCTCCAGGGATCACTTGTGTAGTCAGCTGAAACCTGAGATCCTGCCTTAATGCTGCTGTTCCTCCACCACCCCTTAGGGAAACAATCCTCCTTGCCCTACTTTGTGTAGTAAATAAAAGTTTATTTACAGCCCAGAAACAGTTGCCCTGAGGTTGGGAGGTGAAGGGTTCCTGAGGAAAGGAGCTCTGAGGTTTCCTTTCTGCTTTGTGACTTCAGTTCCTGGGCAGAAAATTCCTGCAAAGAAGCAGCTCTGTGGGTGGGAGCTGGCTGGAGCAGGCGGCTTTGCATGGGCCCTGGGGCTTGGCTTTGTTTCGCAGTAGTAGGGCCACGTAACCATGGTGTCACCTACAGAAGAGGTAACCAGTGTTCACTGTGCACACAGGGCCAGCAGCAAGTGATGGACTACTGTTCCTCTGTCTCCTCTTTTGGTCACCACCATCCAGCATCTCCCCTCCATCTGCCTCCTCCCTCGGTCACCACCCAGAGCCCGCATTACCCTTGGACCCTGGGGGATTTGATTTCTTGCACTGGGGCTGAAGCCCATCAAGATGTCAGCAGCAGCCATGTGTCCCCACTTCCTGCCCCAGGGATCTCTATCACTATCTGGCACCTCCTTGCTTTCCCCACCTGCTGACTGGGAATGGTCCTGAAGCTCACTAAAACCAGGATTGTTAATTAAATCCCTGTTTGGTTACAGAGGGAAGTTGTGAGGAACATGGGTTGTGAATAAGGGGAGCAGAGGAGGAAGTGAAAGGAGAGATCCTGGCTTTGCTGCCCTCCTGGTCCATGGCTCCCTGCCCCTCTGTGCTGTGAAGTTGTTGTGGTAGTAGAGAGGATCCCCAGGCTTGTGCTGTAGGCTGTTCCTTCAAAGCCAGTGAAAAGGATGGTGTTACCTCCCTCCTCTTCCTGACTGCTCCTGCTTGGCACAAGTTTCATCTGAAAAGTTTTCAAATTTGGTCTTGCTCTGTGCAGAACGACTTGAACAGTGTGGCCAGGCTTGTCCTCTCTGGAAAAAGGGGCTTTCTGTGATGTTGAGTGGAGCTGGACTCTTCCTCTGCATGTGACCTCAGGCAGAGGCAGACAGTCTGTGGCTGAGCATTGACTGCTCCTTGCTGAGAGGGTAATGTGGAGATGGGGCTGAGCAATGCTGGTCCGGGCCCAGAATTGCTATGTGGAGCTTCAGGGAATGAGTATTTGTCTTCTTCTCCACCCTGAGGAGCAGAAAGAGTCTCTTTGGGGTTATTTTAGCCCGACTGTGGGACAGACAGTCTATGGAACAGTCATTTGAAGAGCAAGCAAACCAAAGGCATCATTTGGGCTCCGTTGGAGGAACAAAGCTGTTGAAAGCCTTGAGCTGTGGACTGCAGAGACAAGGGGTGATATGGCTGTGGCTTCCTGCTGGGGAAAGCACTGCATCCTTTGGGAGGGACACAGGGAATGTCTTCCTGGGTTTCTACTTTTCCTTCTCATTGTTAGACATGCAGCATTAATTTTTCTCTTGTACTGCCTGGGGCAGTATTGATTCTGCTGCTCCATGGCAGTGGGGACAGCAGTGGTTTCGCAAACTGCATTTTCCCTCGGCAAACCCCTCCTCTGATCTTGCACTTCCAGCTGCCAGGCTGGGGTTTTAAAGAGCTTGCACTGAGGCTGGAAATATTTGAAGGGCAGAGCAGTTCCTTGCAGGAAATGGCTTAAACTTCCTGCTCCCAAGATGGTGTGAGTGTTAAAACAGAGCTGGAGAAATATTAGACGTCCCACATCCGGCATGGCAGAGGAGGCTGACCCCGGGGTGATGTGATGGAAAGGCCATAATCCCCCCTCTGCCTGTGCCCAGCAGCTTCCGACAGGATGAGGGGCCCTACCAGGGTCTCCCCCCTGCCTAGAGCCCCCACTTTGTAGGGGGGAAAATGGGCAAATTGTTTCCTGCACCGCTGGGCTTTGCTGTGTTTTGCTTTTGTGGGAAACGTGTGAGGAGAGCTGGTCAAAAAGAAGGGACAAAGTGCCAGCAGAGTGAATTTCCAGCAGAAAATGGGAATTGGAAAAGCATTGGTTGGGATGAAATGGTTGGTACTGAATTATCTGACGCTCTCCAGCACAAAGGGAAAGGGGAAAGTCTAAAACAGATGATCTGGATCTGAGTTGGTCCCATTTGTTTGGGGCTGGAGCGGGACTTTCCGTATCTGTCAGCGGAAACCACGTTGAGTTACTGGTTTAATCAGCAGCAACTCAGTATTTCCAGCTTTTCCCACTTTGTGCTGGCTGAGCACCATCTACCTGGCCAGGCATGGAATAGCAGCTGGTTGTCCAGTACAGAGATATGAAATCATAGTCTGGTTTGGTTTGGAAGGGACCTTCAAAGCTCATCCAGTCCAACACCCTGCAGTGAGCAGGGACATCTGCAACCAGAGCAGCTTGCTCAGTGCCGCAAGGTCCAACCTGACCTGGGATGATTGCAGGGCTGAGGCTTTTACCAGTTCTCTGGACAACCTGGGCCAATGCATCACCACCCTCATAAAACATTTCTTCCTTAAATTCATAAGGGTAGGAGAAAAATTGGTGCATTTGTGCACAGGCAGCGTGGGTAAGGGCTACAGTGAGGAGGGACGGCAGTAGTTTTGCAGAGCAGGTGTTCCTCATCAGAACTCACTGGGGATTCCTGCTGTCTAACAGAAAGCTTCTCCAAAGCCCAGTTTGTTGGCCGGAGTGTGGAGATTTAAGTATTTTTTTTTCAAAATCACAGAATCATTAGGGATCGGAAGGGACCTTGAAAGATCATCCAGTCCAATCCCACTGCCACAGCAGGAGCACCTAGACCAAGTTGCACAGGAACACATCCAGGCAGGTCTTGAACATCTCCAGAGAAGGAGACTCCACAACCCCCTGGGCAGCCTGTTCCAATGATCTCACTGTGTTATCCTCACTGTGAAGAAGTTCCTTCTGATATTTATATGGAACCTCTCATGTTCCAGCTTGCACCCATTGCCCCTTGTCCTATCACCAGGTGACCTTGAGAAGAGCCTGGCTCCATCCTCCTGACACCCACCCCTCACATATTTAGAGACATTAATGAGGTCACCCCCCAGCCTCCTCTTCTCCAAGCTCAAGAGACCCAGCTCTCTCAGCCTTTCCTCATAAGGGAGCTGTTCTACTTCCTTCATCATCTTTGTTGCTCTATGCTGGACACCCTCCAGCAGCTCTGTGTCCTTCTTGAACTGAGGAGCCCAGAACTGGACACAATACTCCAGATGTGGTCTGACTACTGCAGAGTAGAGGGGGAGAAGAACCTCTCTCGATCAGCTAACCATCCCCCTTCTGATCCACCCCCAGGATGCTGTTGGCCGTCTTGGCCACAAGAGCACATTGCTGCCGCATGGTCATCCTGCTGTCCACTAGGACCCCCAGATCCCTTTCTCCTACACTGCTCTCCAACAGGTCAGTCCCTCCAGATCCACCCATCACACATGAAATATGCTCCAAGTGCACTCACGTTGGGAGTTCAAAGCAACACAGCAAACAACAGATGTGGTCTCACTAGTGCAGAGTAGACGGGGAGAGGAAATGTTATCAGCTGGCTGAAAAATCCCCCCAGTGGCAGTGAGAGAATGAGGTGGGGGCTGCAGGGATGGTGGCAGAGTATGGTTTGGGGCTTTTCTGTGTGTTGTTCTGAGCTCACTCACACTCATGTCCTCACTGAGAATCATCAAATTGCTCATAAAGGAAGAAAAACTAGATCTCTTACACTTGTGCTGGGACCTAAGTGACTTTGGGAGGTGGTGTTCCAGCTCCAGGAGCAGAGCACTGCATGTGGATGCCCTCCCTGGTGGGTTTAGTATGAATGCAGTATTGTCCTCTGCTACAAATCTCCTCCCCCACTGGCTCTCTTCCTTGACCCCTTCTTTTCCTGCATCATTTGACAAGGGATGGTGGGAACCCTGAACTGAGTCACTGGAGTGAGGATCACAACAAGGGCAAGGACCATCCCCAGCAGGCAGAACTGTACCTGGAAAGGCTGGTAATGCAGATTGCTGGTGCTCACCTTTCACCACCACACAGAACCCCAGCAAACCCTGAGTAGTACAGCCCTTGGGGCTGGGGATTTGGCTCTGTTCACTGTTTGTTTTCCCAGATTTTTTCCACAGGGTGCTTTTCCTGGGAGTGCCTTTGCCTGGAAACCTGTGGGAGGGGAAGATGAGGCTGATTTAAATCCCAGAAGTAGTTACAGCTGTCTGAAAGCTGTGTGTGCAGCCCTGGGATACACTAGTGGCACCCCGTGCTCTTGTGCAACACTTTGAGGCTAGTTTAAAGCTCAGGGAATATGAAGAAGCTCTGCTCCTGGTATCCCTTTGTGCCTGCAGGGCTATGGGTGGCACAAGGGGAGAGATGGGCTGAGCAAGCTGCTGTGGGGCTGCAGGGGCAGATGCTGTGGCTGTTTTGTGGTAAAAAGTTACTCGTGTTGGAACTTCCCCATTTGCCTGCACGGCTGCAGCATTGTGCAGGGACTTTGAGGGTGACCATGCAGAACCTGCTTACTTCATCCCAGAGTAAAACTCCGTGGATGGAGCCAGCAACACACATGCCTACGGGGCATCCTGGGGTTCATGGGGCTCCTTCTGCCCTCAGGGAGGGTGTTTGGGGGTAATTAATTGGAAAAGGAAACATCTTTCCTCACAAGTGACCTGGGGCTTTCAGGCGACTCAGCATCCCCAGTGTCTGCTGAGCAGCTGTGGTGAAACGGTGCCTCTGCCAGAAAGAGCGAATGCCTCTGTGTAAATCACTGTGTGGTTCATTTATTTTTCGTGATCATGTTGGCTGACCCCTGGGGTCCCCTCCCAGCCCTTCCCACCATGCGACTGCAGCCCAGCGTGTCCCCGCATGGGACATGCCCTCCTTCCCACGGCTCTTGTGAGGGAATGAGGAGACCCAGGGCTGCAGCAGTGCGAGAGGCACAGAAACATTTGGGAAGAGGTTTGGAAAGGGCTCACTGACAGGCTCCGTGAGGGGCAGGGGACATCTCTTGTCTCGCTGGACTCCAGATCTGCAGGGAGACCAAAGCTGAGCACTGAGCTTGTCTTAAATCTGTAATGAATGGGCAGTGTGGGGCTCAAGGAGTGAGTTTTAGCAAGTCTCTGTGGGAGCCTGGGGTCCTGCCTTGTCCTGGTATTGTGTGTGCTGTCCCATGGGGGGATGGGATGGGATGGGATGGGATGGGGGCAGGAACATCCATTCTGCATCAGGTAGAGGTGGGCTGCTCTGTCTCTGCTTGCACCCCTGAAGGCTAAACGCAGCACCCAGCCTTGAAAGAGCAGAGATTAACAGAGCTTGGCCTGGCTGAGCTGTTGGCAACTGGTGCTCTTCAGTCCTCAAACACACTGAACCTGTGAGATGAAAAGCAAAGAAACATGTTTTCATGCCTTGACTTTGCAGTCCTGTTTCTCATGCCTTAAGCTTTGCCTGGTCCCTGGTCCTGGCAACCTGGAGGACTGTTAAAATGATAGTTTGAAGAATGCTTTCCAGAAGCTCTGGATCTGTCTGCAGAGGCTGGGACTCTGTGAAGAGTCTAGTGGGACATGGATGCTGGTTTCTGTATCTCTGTACACCAGCATACAGGGTAAATGAGGGTTGCTCAGCTATGCAGTTTTGACTCTTCAGGTGGACACAGCAAATCCTGGTGCATAACCTCTTTCCTGCTCACTGGAGCCAAGGTACTTCATGCTGTTTGGGTGTAGGGCTTGTCAGCAAATGAGTTACCAAGGCCATAAAAGTCCACAGGAGCATTGTGATGGCTCTCTGTCCCAGCTCTTCTCTCCAACAGAGTTGTTACTTAAAATCGCCTGCCTTACATCAATGGGCTGATTTATGATGGGTGTTGGAGGAGTTTGAGTTGTCCCATGTCCTGTCAGGACCTGGCCTTCCTTGTCTAGAAGGCTTTCCTTGGTGAGGCTGGAGGTACAGCTGTTTTCCCCATTGTTCCTCATCTGCAAAGTAAGTTTACACCCCAGCCCTTGCTCAAATGAACCCAGGCTCTAGATCTGGGGTCTGTTCTTGAAGCTCTCAGTGATGCTTTTCCTTCTGGACCAAAAATGTGACTGTTGGTCAGTGCCTCAAGAGTGCTGTGAGGTTTTGGAAGGGACAGGAGGGAGACCTGGACCCACAGTGACAAGCTGAAGTTGGCAGCACACTCTGGTCTCAGTTATAAGAGGTTGTCAGAAACAAGAGCTGTATCCTGCAAACGGAAAACCTTAAACGGATGGGGGCCCATGACCTTTAAGAGGCTGTAAGTGTTGCAGAGCGAAGCTGCTGCCTTTATCTGCAGATCACAGCCTGGTTGTGAGATCACAGAAGGCTGCTCTGAGCAGCACTTGAATGGCTGCAGGGCTGTTCTAGTTTCATGGAGTGATGGGGCTCAGCAGCAGTTTTGTGGGGCCATGTTGAGATGCAGCTTTGGGAAGGGGACTTCACTGTCAGGTTCCTTGGATCCAGGAGCTGTGGGTCAGTGGATGCTGCCTCCTCGACTCAGGTACTTGTGCAGGACCACTCCCATTTGCAAAGGGGAGCATCTTCCAGTCTCCAGTTGTTGTAGGAACTGGAGATGCGCTGGCTAAGGGGGACGCTTAGCATCCTGCAGGTTTTTGTCCAGGAGAATAGCTCCGAATAAATTCTATGGAAGGACCTCCTTCCTCTGGACCAGAAAGTACGATCTGTTGTTACAGTGTTAGGTCTGAGGGTGCTGTAAAGCCAGTGATGAGGTGTAACCAAGCCAAACGTGTGCAAGTGATCCCCAAAATCAAAACACACATCACACCACCATGAAGTGTTTTTTTAATTCTCACCTAAAGCCAAGCTCTGCTAGCTTAGAGTTGACTGTGCCCCAGCAGCTCCTGTGATGGTGCTTGATGATCCATTCAGCTTATTCAATAGCAGCTACCAATCTGGGGGTCCCTACTTCCCCAGCAGATGCAACCATCTGCCTTCCTGGGCTCTGTCATATATGTAGGCACTGTGTTCTCAGTCATGGGTGCTGGTCTAGTCTATGGGTTTGGTGCAGGACTAGCCCTAAATACCTCTCAAATGTAGATGCTTCTATGTATGTATGTACTGAACTATCTTGAGGAGCATTACAGCCTAATTGGAATTAAGTTGCCAGTATATGCATCCTGAAAGCTATTTAGGCACCCATTTCCAGAATACCCTTTAGGATGTAGGTCTTGGCTCTCTGTGCCTCTGAACACATCACTACTCTGTCACCCTGATGCTGGAAGAGCATCAAGACGTGTGATGTGCCCTGTCAAGGGAAGTGGGATGGCAGGAGTAGCTGGGGTGAAGAAGGAAGGGGTTGGATGCATTGTTGTTTGTTTGGGAGCTCCAGTGGGGTGCAGTGACAGTATTAGTCTTTAGAGAGCCCCAGGGCATGACTTACCGTTGGGGTAGTGCTGGATAAAGATGCTCAGCTTGAGCATTTTGCAATTTGAGAAGAAAGTTGCCTTGAACATCTGATAGCAGCAGTGGCTGCACTCTAACCCTAGCAGTCCTCCAGCAGAGCTTGGCTTGCCACAGCTCAGTCAGGTCCTGCTGCTGCTGGGTGCATACAGTGGCAGGGTCAGACACATCCCCTCACTGTGAACATGTGGGTAGGGGTAGAAGCAGCCATTGGGGGAGGGCGTTTTCCATAAAAGGACCATTCACAGACTGTGGGCCATCACATCGTGTTCCATTGGCCTGCTGCTGCTTTTTAACACCTCAAGGTATAAAAGGAGGAACTTGGTATTGCAGCTTCTTTCATGTCATGATGGAGCCCATCACAGGAAGATGTCAAGTTAAAGCTTAACACAGCCTACTCAATGGCTGGCTTGCTGTAGACACCTTCTGTTTTCAGTAGGAAGAGAGGTGTTTCTCCAAAAAGGCACATCAGGCCATCTCTGCTCCAAGTCTGCCCATCAAAACTTTCCTCTTGCTCTCCCTTGCAATTAGGCATTTTGATTCCATCCAGACTCCTCCTGGAACTGCAGGATGTCCTGTGGGATTAACAAGTGCTTGAATCAGGGACTTTCTTTGCTTGGCAGAGGCTAAGCAGACCCCAGAGGGCTCCTGCGCTGGGGGAAGCAACCATTGCCAAGTCGTAGGAGGAATTCCCACGTTCCTGTTCCTCCCTGCTGGCTGCCGAACACTTGTCCTATCCCCTAAAAGCTGCTGTATTGGGTTGGATTTAATCTTTGCTCAAAGAAGGGACTGACAGAGATCTTTTACTTTTGGTTTCTGGGTGTAAATTCACAACTCAGAGATGGTTTTGTATGCACAGTACAACTCTGGTGGGAAAAGCTGGAGCAGACACAGAGAGAGACTTCACTTGGGTGAAATCCTTTATAGCAGAGACCTGCAGCATGCAGAGCGGTTCTCCTTCCTTTCTGCTCTAATGACCCCGTCATAAGAAAGGCTTTAGGAGTCAGCCAGACCTTGCCATCTCAGCAGGAACAAAAAGGCAGCCCCATGGGATGTGGGAAGTCTCATGGCCACGGTGGCCACGGGTCCTGCCTGCCCACACAGACATGCTCCCACGCTTTTCCTGCCCAGCTCTGCCAGTGGCTAGTGATAGAGTTTTAGAGAGGGGAAAGGTTCTTTCTTGTTGCTTCTTTTCATTCCTATGCCAGAAAGCACTCTAGTTCTCTTACTCTACCTTGGACCCTCTTTTTATTCTGTGGTCTCCTACAAAATGAACCCTCGTCTCACTGCTGCTGGTGATTGTCACCAGCCACACCAGCACCATCCAGTGCTGTCAAAGAGGTGTGTGAACCATAGCCTGGCCACCTCTGAGTAGTTTGGATTTGGGGAACCAAAGCATGACACAAACCTCAGTTCCTAGCTCACAAACCTGGGCAAAGAAGAGAAAACCATCAGGTCCTGGACTGCCCAAATTCATATTCTGAGGGCATCAGTCATGGCCCGTGTTTGGGATCAGCAGAAAGAAACCACGTAAAAAATGGTCTTTAAAATCTGGCAGTGACGATTTGGACATCACATTGTTCCACCATGCTGAAAATGCTCCAGCAAATTCCTTCCTAACTTGGACGCCGCAGTTGAACCTCTCTGTGCTCACAATGCTACTGAGAGCTGCACAGTCGTGTTGCCTTGGATGCTGCTGCTTCATGGTCACTCAGCACAGCAAGAACAAGGTGCTCTCCCTCTTAGAACATTAATTGAGCTATGTGATGCTTGAGATGGACATACCATCAATCCTAGGTCCACTCGATATGGGTCAGTGTGCCACATCATCTTGCACCCAGCATTGAGCCAGGAGAAGTCACCCTGAGCAAGGTCAGCTGTAACAGCAGGGCAGTGGGTGGCCTCCAAAAAGCTGGAATGACCCTGTCTCCAAGGCAATAGGATTTGGTTCTAATTAAACTGACACCCATGTAGGTGACCCCAAGGTGCTCCTCCTAGTGAGCTGCCCCATAGGGGTGAAGAGAACCTACTGATGAAGTGGTGTGCTTGGCTGGGGTGTGGGATTGCTTTGGAGTGGACTTGCAGGCAGATCCTGGGGCAGCAGCATGATGAGGTGGAACTTTACAAGTGTTTGCTGTTCCTGCACCAGCACTTCCATCCTGGAGCTGAAGCTCTGGGGGTGGCCACAGGGGCAAAATTGTCAATATCTGTAGATCAGTGGCTTGTGACGCACTGATGAACAGGAATTGCAGTGACTGCTCCCCAAATGACAAGCCAGTAATTATAAGAAGTGCAGAACCAGCCCAGGGGCTCTGACCATTGCTATAACCCCACAGGCTTTATTTTCTGTTGTTGCTATGTTTCTGGGTAAATCCCTGCGCCCCCATTTGTGCAGACTCCCAGCATTCCCTGAAAATTGCCCCAAAATTCCATCTTGGTGCAATTTAGGATATGCTGCAGCCTGCCCCACAACATCTGGTATCTGTGCATCGGGTGATATTAATCACAGCGTGAACGTGGCCAAGTGTTAAAAAGCAGAGACCTCCCACCTCCCCCCTGCAAATGAAGGTTGTTTCAGTGTTCCTGCAATAAAATTAACCTCACAGCCCCGGCCAGCAGTGATCTGGCAGGAACAACCCACTGTGTGGGATGGAGGGATGAAGAACGTTCTTAAATGGGCCAAGAAACCATGTGCTCCTATGGCTTTTTGAAATCCCTGTGGTGTTTGAAGCTATTTTCTGGTTCTCCTTGTCTTCTGAATCCACAGCTGTTCCTGCTGCATCTGCAACTGCTGCCTCTCTCCCAGTATTTTGTGCTGAGGCTGTTGTTTTGGGTGTAAATGGTGCTCCCAGTTTCCAGGAAGGTAAACACCCCTCCCTCACCCTGCTTTGCTCTACAGATATCAAAGCGCTTGGTAAAGGAGGGGTGAGAGGCTGTTTCTGGTTTACAGATAGTGGAGCAGAGCTGCAGAGGCTACTGAGAACTGCCTATGAATGTGCTCACTCCCAGGGCGCTTGTGTTTTCACTCCAGGACACTCGGTGCTTCCTTTATTGTTGGGCAGCAGACAGACTGGCACAAGCAATATTTTTATTACTTGTTTCCTCAGGTGGCTACATGCCAGACAGTGGGCAACCTCCACCCAGTACCCTGCTGGCCACACTGCCTCCAAAGGAAATTCTGGCTCAGATTTACCCCAAGCTCCCCAGTTTGTGGCTAGGTTTTTAAGAACAGAACTAACAGCAAAAAGACAGAAGAAAATAATCAAAATGAGGTCTTGAGTGCAGTCGGCGCCTGATCTATGCAGGCTGCTGCAGTTTTAAGGGAGGCAGCCCCAGTGCTGCTGTCTGGGAGGGTTGGGGAGGAGGGGAAATAATTCTTGTGTGGTGCCTTTGATGTTGGAGGCTTTTACCCGTGTTACCCAGGGAGAAACTAGAGTGCTTTTCATGTCTGGTGGTGAGGGAGGCAGAGAGCCAGGAGGGATTTGCTTTGCGAGACCTTTATAGCAGAAATTGAGTGAAACTTCTCAGAAGTTGAGGGGCGACTCACTGGGGCAGCAGCTGGAAGAGGTGCTGAAGCATCCTTGGCTGTTGCAGAGGCTGGGCAGCATGGGTTGTCCTCCAGTAAGCCTTGGCTGAGTAAGTCTTTGCTCCAGCCTCAGGGGATGAAAAGCCATGGCCAGGGCTGTGCTGGGGTTGCAGGGACAGGGGGGAGTGTGGAATTGTGGAGCCCACCAGCTGGAGCCCCAGACGTGCGATGAGAGCAAGGGAGGTTAAAGGGTTAAGGAGGGGGAAATACCAGGGCCATGATGCAGGCAGTGGGGCAGCCTTGTGAGAGCCTGTGCTTAGGAAGGAGGCAGTGCTGATTCCTTGGCCACTTGTGTTCACCATGGGATGGGGAAGTGCTGGGCTGTGTTGCAGCACCGAGGCTGGAAAAGGCAGTGAGCAGGAGCAGGGCAGGTGGGGAGGTCACAGAGACCAGTGCTGGGTCCTGGAGGTGAAACTGGGATATTCTTACATTACTTCCTCATGGAAATGTATTTCTGTGGCACTGTGGAGAGTGTGGCTGGTAATGTAAGGAGGGCTGATAGCTTGTGGTTGTCTCTCTACTCGGCTTCAACTCTGGAAGTTGTTTGTGAACTGGTGGTGGGGAAGGAACCTCCTGGTGTTTAATGGTCTCTTGGCCTGCTGAGTGCTGGGAAAACTATCTGAGCATCCCGGTGAACATTGGTGGGTGGTGTGGGACAGCACGCCAACAAAGCGGTGGGGCTGGGGGCTAGAATTGTCTTCCCAGCCCTCTTCTGTAGCTCTCAGTGCTCGTGTGGGAAATGTCCCCCCCACGCATCAGCCTCCAGCCCCCAAACCCGGGTCGTGCCTGCGGGGAGATAGGGGTGCACTGGAGTCGCCCACAGCCCCAGGGACAACCTACCCAGAAAATCCCCCAGGCAAGGGTTGAGGCTGCCCTGCTGTGCCGAGGGGTCTGATTCCTCGCGGGGTGGTGTGGGGGTAGCAGCCTCGGGTTCCCACGCGTGGGCCAGCCCCTGGGGAGCGGGACTAGCCTCCCCCCGCCCCGAGAGCCGCTGGCCCGGCTTTAATTGGTTCTTTTGAACCAGCCCAGTCCAACCCCCTCCCTCTCCCCCCTCCCCTTTCCCCGCCTCCGGCCCTGACCCGGCGCGGGAGCTGCGGCCGCCGGG